>JAKSZT010054564.1:2574018-2631842 GCA_026826555.1 Tolypeutes matacus
CTTTTCTTTTCTTTTCTTTTCTTTTCTTTTCTTTTCTTTTCTTTTCTATCTTTTCTTTCTTTCTTTCTTTCAATGATATTTGCTTTTAACAATCCTTTTTTTCTCCTTGCAATCATAGAGTAAATGATGTGAAAAAATCCTCAGGGCTAAAGATCTCTGTTACCTTCTTATTATTTATCATTTTTATTTCCAGTGCCCCAAACTGAAAAGAGATGCACAAATAATTTTCAAACATCTTTATGATTTAAGGAGGTAGTAGTATACTTTAAAAATAGCAAAGAATAAAACCAGGTTAAGGGACTTCTACAGTATTCTTTCAAATGTACTACATTTTAATTGATTTTTCTTATCAATTTCATTTTCCTTTCATTCTTACATTGTTATTTTGTCAAATTGCAGTTATTTTCCAAGTGATTAAATGTTTAAAATACTGTGTATAATACAATTATTTCCATACTTTGATGTGATCATGGTTTCTATGCATGTAAATATTCTATTAGATCTGTATCTTTTGATTATTATGAATAGGCCAGCCTTCTATTGTATTTTTCTCTTCATATTTTGTCTCTCAGATCCACATACCGTATCTCAAGCTGTGATCCTGTGTTTCTCTTTCCTTTCAATGCCAACCTTTGTGAAAAGTTTCTCACTCAGTCTTCAACCTATATAACTAGCCTATCTGTCTTTACCTTTCTACTGCAACTAACTTTTTTTGTTCCTCATCATACCTACTCTTTGTGGAATTTCATACCTCTGACCAGTTTTTCCCTTTAATGTCTCTGCTGTTGATTTTCACTTTCTTCATATCTGAAGACTCTTTCACTTTTTCTTTGCAGGCTCTTCTTCATTCCCTTTCCTCAAAAATTTATCTTCTGTAGGACTCCAAATTCTCTGCTCCACACAGTGTACATTATCCTCTTGAACTAGCTGTCTAGTCTCTCTGACTTCAGTATTATCTATTGCAGGTGATGCCCAGATCTTTATCTCCAACTTCTTTGGGCCTTGTGCAGAAATAACATGGAATTTACAAACATGAGGATTCTAAGGGCTTTCAAAGAGATAAATTTTGAAATTAATATCAGACCCTCAAAAACCATTTCTCTTTGTTATACAATTGTACTCATCCCTTTTTTGAATTGTCTTTCTCATTCATTCTTTTTGTCACATTAAGAAGTTGCAAGCGAACTCCTTTGGGCATTTCTGTGGATTGGGTCAATCCTACCTCTATGATAACAAATATCCTTTTGAGTGCTAACATTTATTGAGTGCTCACTATGTGCAAGGCTTACTCTGCTTAATCATTTGCAGTCATTTGTAACTTCCTAAAGATGAGAAAAGTGAAACTCCAAGAAATTAAGTAACTTGCTCTAGGCCAGTGACACAGCATGGATTCCTACTCTGCTGTCTTTGCTTGCTTTCAAAGCTTGTGTTCTCAACTATGTTAACACCCTATCTCTCAGTGTGCACAAGGATAAATTAGGCATGGAGTATTGCCTTTTTATATCTTTTCTCTGTAGGTGGGTTAAATACCACAAATGCCCTGGATCTTGAGTATTGATGAACAGAGTCAGCCCTTGGTGCAATGGGTCATTTCTTGTTTTGCTGGATCTTTAATGCTTGCCATAGCTCAGGTATGAAATTCTGCATATAATCCAGTAGGGGCTCTGTCAGCATCCATGGGGCCATCTCTTTGCTGCCAACCCTTATAAGCAATTGAATAGGAATGAACCCAGCCTTGATCCTCATGTAATTGTTAACTGAGTCCTTATTCAGCTAAATAAGACATGAATTTGCTGAGTAAGAACAAACCAGAGCAGACAGAAGGAGCCTGTTTTTGAAAAAGAATGGAAGTTAAATTGCATGAAATATGCTTTTCTTTAAAAAAAAAAAAAAAAAATATATATATATATATATATATATACACATTTTAAAAAGATACTTAGGTTACATAAATGTTACATAAAAAATAAGGGGATTCTCATATGCCCTGCTCCCTAGCCCTCCCACGTTTTCCACAGTAACAACATCTTTCATTAGTGTGGTACATTTGTTACAATTGATGAACACATTTTGGAGCATTGCCACTAAGTGTGGACTATAGTTTACATTGTAGTTCACACTCTCTCCGGCACAATTTTGTAAGTTATGGCAAGATATATAATGGCCTGTATCTGTCATTGCAATATCATTCAGGACAATTCCCAAGTCCCAAAAATGTCCCTATGTTACACCTGTTTTCCCCTCTTCCTCCCCTCAGAACCTCCAGTGGTCCCTGCCTCCACATCAATCATGTAAGTTCTTCCATTGCTAGAATCACGATAAGTCTATAGTGGAATACCAGTAAGTCTATTCTAGTCCATCATTCATTCCCCAATCCTGAGGATTCTGGGATGGTGATGCCCGCTCCACCTCTAATTGAGAGGGGGCTTAGAATAGGCTTTTCTTGAGCCTATTTATTCTCTTAAGCCTGGTTGCTTCAGGTTAGAACAAGGGTGAATTTAGGTGAATGTCTGAAAAAACCATTGGATTACTGTAGGGGAAACATATAACTTCTTTCTCTTTGGAAAAAGAAGAATCAAAATACATGTTTCAATATTAATGGATGACACCTAAAATAGAATTGTGCCTAGAAAAAATTTTTAAAAAGAGAGGAAAAGAAAGAAAGAAACTGGAGACATAAAAAACATTCTAATATCTATTAGAATTTTTCAATTTTTATGGATCAACAATATCATAGTAATACAATTGGGGGGCACAATTTGGTTGGCTCATATATCATAGTGAGCATTCACATCTGACTCCAAGAACACCATTCTGTATCTGTGTAGAACTATAGGTGGTGCTGTTTTCCTGTATTTTTGGTGATTTGCTAAAAGTAAATAAATAAATAAATAAATTGGAACCATTTTCAGCAAATAAACTTAGATCTAGACATGTGCTCACTTCTAATTTTTTTCTGCCATTGCAAAACGTTTGGAACAGACTCTACATTTGGAAGATATAGAGGACTGTACTTTTGGAATTATTTTTTCCATTTAATTATGATTCTCAGCTATAAGAGGTCTATGTATATGTGTGAGAAAGAAGGATTGAATAAGCTATTTCTACTTGCTATAATATATACTTTATTGTTGCTCTGTTTATTATCATAAATGGTATATTAATTGCTTACAGGTCTTGAAGATTACTTTATAAAAAGGGACACCTAGATTCCATTATTTTGTTTCTCTAAATTCCTAGGACTTAGATTTTATAGTAGATACAAATAGTAAATTATAAGTGTCTGTGAGCAGAAACTGTAATGCCAAATACTTAGTTTATATTCATCAATCTGAGGCAGTCTCCCAAAATGCCATTTCTTGTTTTAATCTAGTAGACTTTAAATAACAAAGTGGGGGAGACTTATGAAGAATATATTTTTCTTAAACATAGGTGCCAAATAAGAATTCTCTTAGATTAATTATTACCATGTTGAAGATTTAGTTTAATGAAAAAGTGCTTGCTACCGTAACAAACTTGTAACCACAAGGTGGCAGTATAGCTTTCCCATTTCTTTAAAAACAGTTTAAGTTAATGGTTACTAAATTAAACGAATTCTAGGTGTTTTAAACATATAAGAAGCACTGAAGACTATTTCATGATTTTTTTGATGGAGTAGTTTTTGGTTGAACCAAGAATTTTGTTGCTGTTTACATGTCTCATAAAGAGAGAAAGAAATAATTCGTTTAATTTAGTAACCATTAACTGAAACTGTTTTTAAAGAAATGGGGAAGTTATACTGCCACCTTGTGGTTACAAGTTTGTTACGGTAGCAAGCACTTTTTCATTAAACTAAATCTTCAACATGGTAATAATTAATCTAAGAGAATTCTTATTTGGCGCCTACATTGTATGGAGTCTGCCACTCACAGAAGGTCTCATAAATTTAAGCTTTTGATGTTACTTCAAATAAGGTTAGACATAAAGTCATTGCCTTTTACATTGCAATTGTGTGTGTTGAAAGCATTAAATATGTGAAATTATAAGAAGTATAGCACATCTGATTGATGAATTGTTTATCTGTTTGGCCATAGATTTATTTTATCAAGCTCAAAGACAATTGTGTTAGTTGTATTTTTTTCCAGTCAGTCTTTCTTGTCCCACACTGCCTCAAAGATATCTGAGTTGCTTCTACATGTGTGGCAGACACAGAGAGAAGTATGTAGTCACATAACAGGGAACTTCATCAGTGAATTCATAGCATCTTAATCTTCTTAGTTTTTTCTTTTGATCCATTAAATTCCTTCTATGGTGTCCTAAAGAGTTATTTAGCTCATTCATATGTGTATGTGTAGCATGTTGCTCTATCTCTGGTTTCTTATCTTTGTTTCCAAAAATAGTTACATAGCCAACAAAATTTGTGAGTACCTTATGGGAGCTAAGCAGTGAAATACATCAACTGAGATCAACAAAGAAGAAGAAAATAGAGCACCCAATCAAGAGGCATCCATGGTATAAAAGTGAACTTTATGTTACAAATTGAATAGAGGTTATAGAGAGAGTGGATGTAGTGTGGGGATTTTGATGCTTTCCTTTCTGGTATCAGATTCCCAACTTGACACGTATTAGCTCTGTTACTTTGGGTGGGAGGCTTAACATCTCTGTGCTTCATCCATAAAATGGGGATTGAATACAATTTACTTCATAAGATTGTTGCAAAGATCAGGTGGGTTGATACATGTAAAATGCTTAGAATTGGGCCTAACACATAGTAAACACTCTGTAAGTATTAGTTATTATTAATAGAGAGGGAAAATGTGCAAGTATGCAGGCAGAATCTGATGTGTCATTATAGAGTGCAAAAATCATCTTCTAAATAATTTTTATCTTCCTAGATGAGTGACATATTACTATAATAAGCTAACTACAATTCTGCTTTATAATTTATAATACAAACTGCATTTTTCTGTTTTTCTTATTAACTCTACTGATTTGGGACACTCTAGAGTTTTGTTTTGTTCTTAAACCTGGTTATCATTAATGTAATCTTTTTCACCAGATGAAGTGGTCTTTCTGTTATTCAAATGGAGTCATTAGGTTGCTTCTGGGAAACTTCCTTTCCAATATTCCATAGCAGGTCTACTGGAGTGATTCTCAACTTATATCTTATATTCGTGTGGTCACCCTATCAAATAATTTGGATTGCTCTTCTTCCCCAAGAATGACTTTTTAAATTAAAAGGACATTTATATGTTTCTAGGCATTTTATTATTTTATTTACCATATGTAATAATTTTTGTTAAAATTGTGTAGTATTATTTGTGGCAATTTTTTTCCTTTTTTATTTAAGAATTATTAATAGTTGTAATATAGACCTTGTCTTCAATATAAATTATTTCCATATTCCACCCCAGTGGTAAAGAGACCCCCTGAATGACAGCCACGGATTTATAGATTAACTAGAATCTGCCAGTCCTGTTCCCAAGATTTGAAGGCCAAATTATTACCCAAATTTGCAATCAGCTGGCTCTTTTTTTATTCTTGTTAGTTTCTTCCAATCTTTCAACTCCAAGGTTCAGTGTTCTCACTGAGAGTGTCCCAGTTTCCCACTGTAGCACTCCATGCCCTCCTGTCCATCCCTATCTTCAATAGTGGCCTAGTCTGACTCTTTAAAACCCTGCTTTTATTCTAGGAAATCAGTAGCATAATTGATAAACTTACTTATTTGTACTTTTTTGCATGGCTGATAATGCTTTAAATGTTTGCAACCCAACTTAATCCCTTTTGGTAGGGTCCAAACCCTGCTTTTTCCCTAGAAAGTTTAAACTGGTGGTAGGCCAGTCAAGAAAAAGATCTTTTAACCCACCTACAAAATAACCTGGCCCTGTCTGCTCCATTGTCCCAAATGTTGGAACAAGCAGAAGAGGTGACTTTTGTGGAACCCCACGTATCTGGTCCATGCTGTTAATGTTTATGGAATTGGCAGTCAATTCCATCCTGGTTCCTCCCAAATAAACATACACATACAAACAAACAGACACGTCAAAATATTTTCTAGCTGGGTTTCAAGCAGCTGTTCTATTATTTGCATGCTATTACTATCATTATGTAACTGTGTACACAACATGCTTTTTAAAAGTATTTTTTAAATTAGTTCTCCCAAATGTCCGTGAATTCATTCAGAAAACATTGTAAATGCCAGACTCTGTGATAACAGGTACTGTGTTGTCTATTCTGATTTTAACCATGAAGAATGTGGAGCATAAGATAGGATGGTAACAGTCAGATGAGCCTATCTGCCAGAAGTCTGGGATGTAGTTCACCAAGCTGCACTAAAATGTGATATTTTGCTTTTGTAAGCTGCTTAGAAGCATTGCATGAAAGTACTGCCAAGTTTTGTCCTTTTTGTCCAAACTTTAACTTGAAAAAGGGATCTCAGTGTGTAAAACTTTCCATTATAAGGCCACCTGTAAACTTAAAACAGCCAAACTGTTTTTTCAGCTGCCTTCAGTTCTGTTTCTCGACTAACACTGACAGATAAAGATGACTTTCCCCAGAGAAGGATCGTTTTGTTTGTGGTTATTCTGTCACTACCAGGAGGGACAGCTCCTCTTACCCATAGGGAATGCAGCGACGCAGTTTACAGACAGACTCATATGCTGACTAGAAACTAAAAAATAATAGTCAAATAATGATTTCTTTGTTCCTTGCTGTGTCCATGACAACAGTGAGGTATACAGTTAGCCCAGGACATTGCCTGGGAGTATTCTTTGCCTCAGATATTACTATTTTGAGAAAGTTCACATTTATTCTGACAATCAAGAGGAGAAAAACAGAGACTTCCAATATCTGGCTCATTTTAGGGGTTTTATATCCCTGAAGGTAATTCTTCTGGCATTTCTTCTATTCCCAAGCACTATGATATGCCCCTTTAAACAATCTGGTTTATGGCATAATTTCTACCTTGCTGGTGGTAAGTGATGAAGTGTTCCCACTCTGGAGTTGGACAGAGCTGTGTTTGAGCTCTGTCTCAGCCAAATAACAGTGGTGGGACCTTGAACAAGTTTTTAAATCTCTCTAATCCTCATGTCCTTATTCGTAAAATAGGAATAATAACAGACTCTTCCCAATAGGGCTGCTGCCATTTAAAAGAGATAATGCATGAAAAGAGCTAAGCTCTCTGCTTGGCAAAAATAAGCACACCATAAGTTGTGGTGTGTGGCTCTTATTAATCTCACCAACAAGATTGTAAGCTTCCAGAGCACTGGTTCTCAGTCTTGGGTATTAGAATCACCTGGGGCACTTAAAAAAGTCCTGATGCCTAGGCCACACCCCAGACAGATTAAATCAGAATCTCTGGGGATGGGACCCAGGACTCAACAGTTTAAAAATTGCTCCAGCTGATTTCAATGTGCAGCCAAGGTTGAGCAATACTGTCCTTGGGAGTAGGATCTTTATCATATCAAAGCACTCAGACAAAAAATATGTAGTATTTACTGAAGTGGCTGTTTTGGAAAATACAAAGTCAGTATGATCTAGAAAAACATAGAAAATGACACATAGTACCTTGCATAGTTTGTTTCAAGTATTTTGAGTAAAAGAATAGGGAAATGCCAAATCAAATGATTTTTCAAGGGGTCAGTTAACTACTGTTATACCATATTAGAGCAAATCTACTAAGAAAGAAATGACAGATTGTTAAGTATACATGGGAACCCAAATTTTGAATGTATGAGATAAAGTTACATAAATGGAAACTATTATAGAGCAAAATTATTTTTCACATTTTAATGTTTTTTAAAAACTGTTAATTGACAGAGGTAACCATAAAGACAGTTCTGTGATATTTTAAAACAAAAGCCAGTATAAATCCAAATACTTCCCACTTAGATCATATCTGTGTTTATTTAAATTTTTGGGAGAAACACTTGCAACACAAGAATACATGCAACATAGTGCTTATGCTGAATTAGTACCTTTAGACATCTATTATAGTAGTAAATATTTTGGAAAGCTTAGAAGCAGGATAAATTCAATTGTATTAATTATATAAGAAAGCTTGGGTTTCTTTCTGATAATCCAAAAGATTTTAATTATTAAGTTTCTAAGATCTTATAACATTTTAAAATGATAACACCAGACTTGGCTTTTCTGATGGGATTTCTTAGCCTAAACTCTTTATCAGTGTTTCCAAAAGAGAATTTCTTTATATCTCACATATAACATCATATTGATAAGCAAATTATTTCCATTTTAAACATCCTCAAAAGAATGTTTTGTTTTTTTTAAAAACTTCATCTCACATTCACTATCTGTTTCACTGCATATACAATTTTAACCTAGATGAATTATTGATAATCATAATAATTACACTTGTTTACTACTTCTAGTTTTCCGATTACTTTGGTATATATGTTCTCATTTAATTTTCACAAGACTTCAGTGAGGGTGAAGGTCAAAGTTAGCCTCATTTTATAGGTAGGGAACCCAAAGAAGTTTATTAGTAGGCAGTTTCAACAGAACCAGGGTGGTAACTCTTGGATTTTAGTCAGATGCTAATTCCATTAACTCTTTCACACATTACCAAGCACATGCTTCAGATACTGTTCAGATACAATGGGTATTCAAGATGAATAAGACACAGTCCTTACCTTTAAGGAGTTCCATATGTGGTGCTGTGAATGCATTTAAAGTTCTTGGGCTCTATCTACTAAAACAGAAAACGTGACTTGAAATTGCCATGGCTAACGCTATCAACTCTTCTTTGATATAGGCAAGAAGAAGAAAAGAATTGAGACACTTAAGAAAACCATAACCACCACTTTCTACAGTTATACTTTTTGACAGCCAACTAGATGCAAAACCAGCCTGGACATTAATGTCCCTTGCAGCTGGGTTCTCTGGTGATTTCTGCAGCATTAGGGAATGCTATGGTGTTTTTCTAAGAATGTATTATACAGTGATGGTTTAATTTTTTTTTTTTCTCTAGCTTTCAACTGCTAATGTTCATTTCAGTTTTGTCAGAAACTCTTTTGATGATTAGGCACTTTGATTTATTTTTTTGACATTAGTTCATCTCAAGTATTTAGCTGGTTTCTAAAGTAAGCCTGTTGTTGAATTTAAATACTAGTACTTATTAGACACAAATTAAATTCTACAGTATTGTGCAAGTTTGAGTTTAATAAAACTCTTCAAAATATACCCACATTTGTACTGATCATGATGTCTTGGAGTGAAGGTATTGCCTTAACTGTCTTCTGTAATTAGCTATATTCTTTTTATTCTAAAGCGTGAAGCAGGATTCAATTAAGTGCATAGAGCTATTTTAGTTCTTGTTGAAGATTCATAGTTTCCCTAAAGGGAGGAAAGTTCAGAAAGAACATTATTATTAGTTTTTCACTTAGTGGAAAAATTTATAATGTCTTGAAACTTTTCCTTGAAAATTTTACAATTAAAAATGTATGGAGAGATAAAGGAATCACTGATTTTGTGAATAAAAATTTAGGGTATAATGTTGAAAAGTTTAAATAGAAATATTGTTAGGCAGAAAATAAAGGAAATACATCTTACTCTTGTATGAAACTATTTTAACTAAATGTCAATAAAGTTTAAATTAGTTCAGACTTTTCTTGTTAGAATAAATGTTTCCTTTTAAAATGCATGATAATCATAATCAAGACAAAATTTGTCCTGTTATTTATTTTCAAAATGATTGTACATGTTTAGCAGACTTTTGATTTAAATCCCCAGTGATATATTGGAGACAGATGTTTAGATGACCTCATGTTTAAAGTAATGTTATATTTGGACACAAGATTAAATTTTCCTTAAAATCTTTCCTTATAAGTTAAACTGTGTGGTAGTATACAGAAACTAATCAATGATTTGCAGTGGATTAATGCAATTCCTGTATTTTAAATAAAATTTTCTATTTTTTATGGAATTCCACATAGTACAAAAGAGCTGATTATGAAACAGCTGTTTACAAATGAAAATATTGTTTTTGGCTGGCCAGCTAAATGGGAAACAGATTTGAAAAGTTCCATGAATTTGAATGCAAATTTACCATATCATTTATACCGAACCAAAGAACATTGGTAAAAGACTGCAACATAATTTACCAAAAACTTCAGTTGAAGATGAAATAGGATGTAATATAAACATTTCAAATAATTTTTCTTTTTTGTTAAACTATTTTCTCTTATGAAAATATAATAGATACATATAGTAGTATATTTGGAAGGTTTTGAGGTGCTCATAAACAATAAATATTTCAATGAAGAGAAGTTAGCAGAAAATGTATAGGCAACTAAGTAGAGTACATAAAAAGATAAGTATTGTCCAAAGACAACAAATTAATGTATGTGAACCAATGTATTTAAGGCAGCCTTATATAGATATTAGCATACTGTCACTTTCATCAGAAGCTAAATGTTAAACTGAAAACCACACTATTATGGACTTTTTTTTTTTTTTTTTTACTGGGAGGTCCTGGGTATCGAACCCGGGTCCCTCCATATGGGAGACGGATGCCCAACCATTTGAGCCACATCCGTCCCCCTGTGGACATTTTTATTAAAAAAAAATACTGTCCACAATGAAAGCCTTCAGATTTATATCTCAAATCTTGAACAGTAATTAAAAAATATTTACTCTGGAAATTAGTCTTTTTGAAAATAAGTAAGGCATAAAGACCTTATAAATTTTGAATATGACTCTTGATTGGCAAGGCGTGAATGTACATGAGGCAGTTCATGAGTTAAACTTTTCAGAAAATTATTTACCTTTTTAATTTTTCTTTGTCCCTTTCATTGTCTTTCTCTTTGTCTCAGTTTTCTGAACGTGGGTTCATGTTTCTTCATTAGCTTTTTAAAAAATCATGTAGGGAATAAATATGTTTTTTGGGGCGGGATATTATATCTGGTTCTCTTGTCACCACCTAGCACTCTAGTGTTTGATAACTATTCAAGAAAGAAGCAAATAGAATGCAAGCAAAATATTTTAAGTAACAAGTTTTGGGGAAAAATTAAGGCAAAAAGAATCTGGAAATGCAAACAACATAAGTAAAAGCACTGATATAACTATTTTATTGACTGATATTTATATTGATAAACTGATATTTTATTGACATTGACAAAGGTTTCCTTAATGGATGATCCATTTTTAGTATACTTTAATTCTTTCTAGACATTTTATTGTCAGTAGTTAATGAATACTTGTAAAGCTAATTCGTTGGTATAGAGACATGGCAGCTAAATGGTAGTAGACTATAAACTTTAGGCAAGAGTTGATGCCCTTATGGCTCTTTTAATGACTTTTCCTTTATTTTTGAGATTAACAGAGATAACTGCCACTTCCTAGATTAGGCAGACTACCTATGGTGATGATTTATACCACATCATCCACATTCTTTTTGGCTTTCCTCATGATCCTATAATGTAGCAGTGATTAAAAATTAGGCAGCTGGCACAAACTAGGATGCATTTGCAAGATACTAAAGGAGGCTTTATTTACTTTAAATTTCAGTATTCACACACTTCTTAGGAAGTTCTTTAAGAAACAGTAGGAAGTTTAAGAAAATCAACTGTTGTCTATGCTTCCAACAAAGAACTAAAATTGGGATTTTTGCATATTGGACAAAATTAAATTTTAAAAAGAAATGTAATTGACACAAATGACCAAATAATTATAATGAATGTAAATGTAACATTTTAGTATCAGTATTTAAAAATCAGTGTCATGTATGTTAAGAGATTAGTATAACATTCTGAGAATAGACAATTTTAACTTCTCTTATCTATTGTAATTTTAGCAAATCAGACACATTCTGATTGAGCATCTACCATGTGTTCAACACTATAATATGAAATGTTTTTAAATGAACTTAATGACAACAATATCTCTGGTATATAGGAATATTTAACTCTTTCATTGATAGTGGGAGAGGCAAAATTTTGTTTCCTAAACAAAATATAGCTAAATTCTGGATTAATTAATATTCATTTTCTGTTTCTCCCTCTGGGCATGGTCATATGTAGCATGAAAGGCTATTAAAACTCAGGCTTTTCCAGTGTTTATTTCTGATGAGGTTTCAAGGTGAGATAAGCTCATAATTTGATAATACGATTTGAATCAATAGTTGAGAATGGGCCATTTTTTAGACAGTGAAGGGCATCATTGTCCTTCATTTATCAAACATTGAGTGTGTTGAGTATCTACCAGATACCAGGTCTTGAGCATGGGCATGAGAAGACAACAATGGAATAAGATGGGTCCTGGGCCTGACAGAGCCCATTAGCATTGTGAGATCCAGAAGAGGGAGCCAGGAATGATTATACTAAGGAAATAAACAATTGATGAGTACTGAGAGTGACTAGGAGTTTTCTGAGCGAACAAGGACATTTTAGGCTGAGGAATTAGCACTTGCAATGACATGGAAACATGAAAACTTATGGTTAGCTCATAGAAGGATGAGAATTTTAGTGTAATTGAAGTACAGGGCCTGGAGGAGGGGGGAAGGACAGGGAATGGTGAGAAATGAAGTTATAGTGGTTGTGTTGGGACAGGTACTGGTGGTTCTTTTATTCTATACAAGGTTTTTTTCACTTACTCTTTAGGCAGGGTGGGGGGGACATGAAAGGTGTTTACAAATGGGGAAATGTGCAAATTCTATTTAGGGAAATAAATTGGTGCCTTTGCAGAGGCTGAATTAGCCTAAGGGGACTTGAATGGAGGGCTACTTGGAAGATTGTCGCAGTTATTCAACAGAAGGAGGATGAGAATTTAAGTTAGGACAGTGGCAGTGGCAAAGAGAAGGAGGGCTGGATATAAAGAAGACTCATTTGAATTTGGTGGTGGATTGGATTTAGGAAGTTGAGTGAGAAAGAGTCTCACAGTTGAAGACTTTAAGCATGATAGGGACTATCTGAAGAGGGACAAGAGAATACTGAGTTAGGTTCTATGTATGTGAAGTTTGAATTATCCAGTAGGTCGTTAGAAAATAGGTGGGCTGCACATTAAGGTTTGGGAGTCATCAGCATATTTATCAGTGATTCTCACTTTGGGTGTGTATACTAAAGCATTCTCCCCTGTACATCCTACCCAGTCCTGTTCAGAATCATAGCTATGTAGAGAAGCTAGAATGGCAGAAGAGGATCTCATTTAAAACTCTGAAAAATACCAGGGTAAGGGGGGGGGGAGGAGGGGGAGGGGGAAAGAGGAGGGGAGGAGGAGGAAAATTTCATTTTCATGGGAAGAGGATCAGAAGAGAACAAAACCCTGAAAGCTAAAGTTAAAGAGCATTTTAAGGAAGTCATTGGTGTCTAATGCTTTTCCAATCATTTCACCTCATGTGCATCTATTACCAGCAAATTAAAATTCCTTGGCCTGGGAGTTAAGTCTTCAAACCTTTAAACTTGTACTTTCTTCTCATCCTGACTTCTCCTAACTTACCTATGAATATAGGGGTTAAGTATGTGATTACTGAACCAGACTGCCTGGGTGTGACTCCAGCTCCTCTAGGTTACCTGTTAAGTGACAGATAACCTTGTCAAGTTCTACTTCACCTTGGTTTGGTTTTCTGCATTTGGAGATTAATGAAAGTACCAATTTCTTAGGGTTGCTGTGAGGGTTATGTGAATGAATACAAATAATGTATCTGACACATAGAAAGCACTCAATTATTGGTAGTGCAGTATTATCATAAGTACCCTTAGCATGTTTCAAAATACTTTCCTGACAACACAATATTCTTAATATCTCCATCATCCAGGGTCGAGAAGAGAGTATAAGAGCTATTCTAGGGAAGCGGCTGTGGCTCAATCAGTGGGGCTCCCGTTTACCATATGGGAGACCCCGGGTTCGGTTCTCGGGGCCTCCTGGTGGAGGCGGGCCCGCCCGCACGGCGTGGTTGGCTGGCCCGGTGAGCACAAGCAGCAAGGGGGGGATAGATGAATAAATAAATAAAATCTTAAAAAAAAAAAAAAAAAAAAAAGAGCTATTCTGGAACAAAGCAATTGTGACTCTCCCTCTTCCCACTCCAAATCATAGAAGTGAGTCAACATAGAAATAGATAGAAAAGATCAGGATGGATGAGGTTGGCCTTCCTGTGTCCAAAAGGAGATTCCAAAACATAAAAATTATTCTTGTTTTCTGTTACCCTGGGGTGGAAATGCCTGAGGCTTTGGGAACCACTAATCTAGCCTGATATCTCAACATAGCCTTTTGCCTCTGATTAAGCATGTTATCTCTCCCTAAGTACAGGACCTTTCTACTCATTCTCATCTTATTTGATTCTTGACATTATTATTACCTGAAATGAGTTTGCAATAGGCCATCAACCTGAGTAAAAACCTAAGCAGTGGTTCTCTTAGGCTGTACATTAGAACCATGTGAGGATTTAACAAACTCTCCCACTCTAGAATAATTAAGTCAGAATCTCTGGGGTGTGGGACTCAAACACCAGTAGTTTAAAAAACTCTTCAGCCAAGGTGTGACCTGTGCAGCTAAGGTCACACCTAGTTACCTGCTCTTGGCGATCCTCTTTGATTAAAGTCATCTAGATAGTCAATCATGCTCTTTCTAGCACTTTAATCTTAGGGCAAATTGTATTATTTTATACATGCTCATAAGACATTGTAATTTCACTGTGAGCAGGAGAGATCTCTTGCCACAATAGCTAGTGCATATGGTGCTATGCATCTATCAGGTCCTCTGCATATGTCTGCAGTCAAACAGAACGTCTTGTTGAGTATACAGCATTGAGCTTGGATTAATGCCACACCAGAATGTTCACAAAGGGACCTCATAAGATGAAATGTCACCACAACAACATGTGTCTGACTCAATGACATGCCCTCGTGTTACATTAAACAAATTCCTTTTTGTTGTTTCTTTCATAGAAACCCACAAGGATTCTGAGGTTAGTCTGTGTGACTCGCTTTTGAGGAGGGGGGCATTTAACGTTTAAAAAAAATCCTTTTTTAAATATAAGCATAGCATTCTTACATAAAAGTGTACAAAAGGGTACAGCTTGATAAATTATTCAAAGTGTACAGACCTGTGTAGCCATCACCTGGGTCAAAAAATAGATCATTACCAATAACCAAGAAGCCCCTTTTGTTCCTCCCTCTAATCATTATCTTCTCCCTCCTCGCCAAAGGTAGGGCATTTAACTTCAGCTTTTTGTTTTTAGTGGCCAGATCCCCTCCAACTTCTTTTTCAATGAAGTACGTTTTTCTTGCCCATTAGGAGAACACTTTTACAATCCGGTCAAAGCCAGCAGCTCTTTTTCTATGGTTATTTTCCCCATCTGTTTAGAATTCACATCCACATTGTATTGTTGCCTCATCTAATCAAGCAAGGGAATGTCTCAAGAGTATGTGCTCCATAAACTACTTAATTTTCTGAAATATTCACTGCCAGGGGCTTAATGAGAAACCACCAAATCTTCTTTGGCTATAAGTCCCACTAAGGGTCCGTGTTTCTCAAAGAACCATGCAGTGCACAGAGGCTGCTGTAAATTTTTAAAAACGATTTTCCTTTAATTTTTGTTTAGTTCAGAGTTCCTATTGTATTTTTAGCCTTAGTAACAAGCTTTATTGTTTTTCTTTACATTTGTGCTTTAAGCATCATAACATGTTCATATGGTTGTTGTAAGTCAGCAAGTTAAAAATAATTAGAAGATAGATCCAGTTCCCATGTTACCACAGAGCAAACATTTCTTTCAGCTCTCTTCCATGATGTATGTCATGATAACCCTTTGGGCTTACACTGGCCATTGCTTTTTCTTAGTAGGGACAGTCTGGCACATAATGAATTTAGGCTGTGTTAATAGCAGTACTCAGCTCTATTTTTATTCTTTGTAAGAAATATTATGGACACTGTGTAGATCAGGGGTTCTTAAGGGGACTGTGAGCTTGAATTGAAATAAAAAAAATAGTATTCTTATGGGGATGTGTTAGTGCGGGTGTGATATATTTATTAAATAATACACAGTATAGTATGGACTTAGTAAGGGGTCCATGGTTTTCACCTGACTGGCAAAGAGGTCCATGAAACAAAAAAGGTTAAGGAGCCTGGGTGTAGAATGTTCTGGTGAAAAGAAAATGTCTTTTAAAACTTGTTAGTTTATGGAAAAAGAATAGCAATTATGTATGGCAGGAGAATCATAGAGAGATTGAGAGGTGATTATTAAGGAGGAGAGCTTTTTTTGTTTGTCTGTTTTTTGTTAATTATTATTATTGGAATAATGAAAAAGCTCTAATGATTAAAGTGATGAATGCACAAGTATGTGATTGTACCAAATACCATTGATTGAACACTTTGGATGGATTGCATGCTTCATTAATATGTATTAATAAAATTGATTTTAAAAGTTGTTAGGGGCAGCGAATGTAGCTCAAGTGGTTGAATGCCTGCTTCCCATGTATGAGATCCTGGGTTTGATCCCCGGTAAAAACAAGACAAACAAACGAAAAAAACCAGCTCTCATTGGGGAGCAGATGTAGCTCAGTGGTTAAGTGCCTGCTTCCCATGTATGAGGTCCTAGGTTCAATCCCTGGCACCTCCTAAAAAAAAAAAAAGTTAATGTCAAAGATAGAGGTCTTGAGAGAAATTATTAAAAATAATCCTCGAGTGGGTATGGAAACTTGAATTCAAGCAAGAAATATAGATTTCTGATTTTATATTTATGAGCATTTTGAAACTATAATATAATTAGAAAAAGTCTCTAAACCTGTTTTGAAGGCTATTGGCACACCATGGAATATTGATTGCCTTCTGGGTGGACTGTTTTTGAGTATTCCTATTTAAAATTTTTTTCTTACAGTGTTTCTATCTCAATGAGAAAATATGGAACTTGGGGCAATTCACAGCTTTCCTCTATCCAGAATCAGCTCTTTTATTATCTTGATAGCCTATTTTGACTGTTTGAAAAGTGCAGAATTACTGCTGGTGTAAAATGTGCTTTTCTAGTCACACAGAAACAATCTTGAAAGGAACACTGGGTAAGTGTGGGTCATTACTGAACATGAAGTATCATGTTTTCCATTTTCTCACCCCACCTTTATTCTAATTTAGACAATTGGAACTGCACAAGATAACTTGCCAACAGAAATGTTAAGACAGAGAGCATCTTCAAGCTAGGTGCTGATTTGCCACCGTGTATAATAAGGCACCCGTTGTTAGATTTCTCTAGAAAGTAGTATTTATGAGACTGTGGAGCATTTTTGCTGTTATTTGAGTGTTTTGAAGTCAGTGTTGGATGAATAGCCAGGAATTTCTTTAAATAGAAGCAGTGATTGTAGCAGTGGGTTCTGTAATTTACTCTATAGCTTATCCTTCTGGGCCAGCTCTATTCAGTAGAAATTTCCGTGTTGATGGAAATGTTCTATATCTGTTCTGTCCAATGCATTAGTTACTAGCCACATATGGTTGTTGAGCACTTGAAATGTAGCCAGTGGGACTGATGAAATGAACTTTTTTTAGTAGCTACTGGGGATTGAACCCAGGACCTTGTACACGTGAAGCACGTGCTCAACCACTGAGCTATACCCGCTCCACAGGAAATGAATTAATTTAATTTAGTTTTAATTAATTTGAATTTAAATCACCACGTGTGCTTAGTGGCTACTGTATTGGATAGCACCATGTAGATTATGCATTAGTGCAAATCAAGAAATAATGTTTAAAATGCAGACTAATGGACCATATTGACTTGTATACTTACTTAGGGTTGGGGGTGATTGTAATTCCTCTGTATTAACACATCAAAACAATTTAATCTAATTCATGCTTCACTTTCAGAGATGAAATTCCTACTTAAAACATACTTATGTTTTTTAAAAAAACCATTGTAATGCAGGCTTTTCTTAAAGATGAAATGCCTATTTATTTGAAAGTAAAGAGACATCTCTATTTTTATAGGGATGACTCTATATAGCACACAATAAACAAGAAAACTAACTTCCAATTATTTGATTATAGATACTAACATAACTTTTCTCTTGTAAGTTGCTTGTTGAATTCTTAGGTCTCTAATCTGAAAATCACATTCTCATTGCCTATTGGCTAATAGCAAAATATTTGTTTTCTCCTATGCCTGATATTTCTAATAGCCTTTTCTCAGTGACAACTTGATATGGTCTTTACTGAACGTCAATTGGATTGATTATTAAAATAATCCCACCACCATCCAAAACTGGAATAAGAAATCATGTTTAAGTCCACTTCCAGCTTGCTGACCAGATTTTTAGTTTTGAGGTTTCCATATGCCAGTTTTTATTATTTGAGACAAGGCAATTGAATGCACCAGCCAGCTAGAGAACTGGCCTTTGAGCCCTTGAAAACTTACTTTGCATTTGATCAATGAAAGTGTTGGATTTTAAGTTTATACACTCCAGGCCCAAGTGAAAAGAACAATTTGAGACTCATTCTGACTCTGTCAACAGTTAATAATTGTCACATCCTCTTTCAAGCTTTCACCATTGAGAGAAGAAAAAACAAAGCAAACACTAGAAGGAGAATTAAAGTCGAAGGGGCCAGGATGCAGCTATATAGAGGAGGTAAAAACTGAGAGGGTGCTGGAAATGCATTGTACAGCATTAAATTAAAGCTAAAGTCAAAGAAATTTGTTTTGCCTAAATCACAGGCGTCCTCTCTCCATAGATGCAGTTGGTGAACAGAAATGTATGGTGGTTAGAGGTAGACATTCATGATTAGAACCCTAGTTCTGCCCCAACCTGGCTGTGTGACCTCAGGCAAATTTCCTAAGCACTTTGAGTCTTAGTTTCCTCATTTGCAAAATGAGGATAAAAATACCCACCTTCCAGGGTTAAATAGGATGATGTTTGTAACCTGCCTGAGACTTGGTTGGCTCTCAATAAATGATAGGCATTATTATTATTATTACCTGCCTGACCTAGGGCTGAATTATTAGAACTCTTTTTCCCCTATCACCTTCTTATTTTTCTTTTACCTTAGTGGAACCTCATATACTCAGGCTGTGGACAGAGGTGGGCAAGCAATATTCCTATAATATTAGTGTTGTAGAAACATGTATCTCAGATCCTGGCTATTTTCTTTCTTTCTTTCTTTTTTTTTTTTAAAGTACCGGGACCAGGGATTGAACCCTGCACCTCTCATGTGGGGAGCTGGCGCACAACCACCGAGCCACATCGGCTCCCCTGAGTTGGCTCTTTGTTTGTTTGCTTTTTTTTTTTTTTTTTCAGGAGGCACTGGGGACTGAACCTGGGACCTCCCATGTGGGAAGCAGGCATCCAACTGCTTGAGCCACATATGCACCTCTGGCTATTTTCTTTTAAAGAGAATCAGTTTCATGGTACTCTTTCCAAATCCATGCCTGTAGCAAAAATATAGTTAATTAATTTCCAGCAAAAACTCTTGTTGGGGACCCTATAAAAAAGGAACCATTGGCATTCTAGGGTTTTATGCACAAGGGAGACTATTTGACTATTTAAATTGTCCTTGTAAGCTCCTTGAGGGCAGGGAGATGATTAACAAATGTCCTGAATGTCCCTCAGTGCCCTGTGTCTAGCAGCCACTCTGTAAATGCTTGTTAGATCTAATCAAACTAATATGTTCATGTAAATGTTTTTGCTATAATTGAACTCTACATGGTAAGTTTGTGAAAATAAATGTGTTGACAATAACTTCTTGTTTTTATGGTGAACTTCACATATTGTCAATCATGGCAAAATTTTAAAATTATACATATGTATGTTCTTCTTTGTTACAAATTCTTTTCAATGTTTCAAAAGCTTATAATGGGAAATTAATAGTTGCAATGGTAATCTGGCATCACAAACAAATGGGTCTTCTCCTTAATTTAGGTATATAATGATAAGGGCAGGGATTTGGGTCAAATTACATTTCAGTGGTTCCTGTAAAGCACCAGTGTTGCCAAGCCTTGACTGATGGTTTTGTGATGGTGTCTTGTTGATTTAATGTCAGTGAACTGCTACTTCTGTGACAGTCAGCACAATTAATGGTCATTCCATCTTGTTAATGTCCAAGCTATTCCACTCCTGACTGTGGTACACACATAGTGCAGGGACATAATCAAGTCTAATTTCCCAATTTTACACATGTGGATACTAACACATGTGGAAGCTAACACTCTGAGAAGTTGTCTAAGGTCACATGGCTATTTAGTAGCACAACCAAGACTTCTGCCTAGTACAGGGCTCTTTCTGTTGGGTATCCATCTATCCAGAGTCCATCCATAGTTTACCTTACATTTGCTGATAGGAAACATCTATAACCAAAAGAGATCTTACTGATAGTTTCTGCCTTAGAAATAAAATGTTAAGCTTAAGAAAGGAATCATTATAGCACAGCCATATGCCTAGGAATAGATTTTTATCTTTGCTACAGACAACGATAATATGTTGAGAAAATCTGCTAAGTGTGGTATATGCCCTGTGATAGAACCCTGTAAATATAGATCTCAGGTTTGCCATCTTTAAGCTGGATCCTTATTTACAGGACTATTGGAAAGACATCTTTGGACAACAGTGATATGAAAGAAAATATTCTGTTTACTATTTAATATCCTAAATCAGTACCCCCTGAAGAAAAAAAAATTAGAAGGGAGTGCTTTAAAGAGGATATTTTCTTCCTTTCTTTTAAAACCAATACAAGTTAATTTGGGGAATTTGGAAAATATAGAAAAGCATAATGACAAAAATTAAAATATGATAGATTTTAGACTAACTCTATCACCCAGGGATAATCATGGTTATTTTTATATATTTCCTTCTAGTCTTTAGTTTATGTGTTTATAACCATATTTATGGGATTATCATTATACATTTAAAAAATTTCATATATTTTCATTACATTTTAAGTGTATTTAAAGCAAATTTCTGTCATTTTACATTATAGTATGAACATACATACTGCTTTTTAATGAAAGCATTTCACAGTCCTCTCTTGTTGGCTATATTGCTGTTGTTTCCAGTTTTGCACCGTTGAAGCAACATGCTGATGAACATTATTATATTAAATGGAACATTTTGAGACCTTAGCCAGAGGAAGTGTCTGGAGGGACAAACAGCATGGGTAGCATGTTGATCTTCAGTGGGTTTTTTTGTTTTTGCTTTAAATTGTTCCATAACAAGGAAAATCACATTCCTAACTTTCTGTATACTTGTTTCATTCTTATCTTGTCAGTTATATATGCTTGCTCTCATTTAGGTGTTGATGACTGAAATTCAGAAATTAGAAGAACAATTAGCCTAAAGCAGGCTCACCAAGCCTGGCTCCATTCCAGTGTCACTTGTTTTTTCCTCCTTCCCTTCATCCCTCAGATTAAATTAGTCCAATAAATCACTTAGAGCATTTTGCAATAATCTTGAAGACTTTTCTTTATCCAAATGCTGAGGTTTTTCAGATACTAAGATTCTTTCAAAAACAACTGTTTTATATTTTTAACATTTATTCACGCATAATATTATATAAGTAATTTCCCATTTTCTGTGAGTATAAGCCCTAGGGGTTCATAGGGCACAACTTTCACCCCATAATTATTCTCTAAAGAAGCAGTTTCTATTTTATATTGGATTTTGTTATTTATTTACACATTTTTTCTTTATTTTTAAAGGTGCTTTAGATTACATTAATGTTACATTGAAAATATAGAGGATTCCTATATGCCCACCCCCTCCCCCTCCCATACTTTCCCCCATTAATAACATCTTTCATAGTGTGATATATTTGTTACAGTTGATAAACACATGTTGAAACATTGCTACATACATACATACATACATTATGTTTTATGCACAATTTTATATATATTAATGTATTGCTACATAACATACATTATGTTTTATGCACAATTTTATAGATTTTGACAAAATGTATAACAGCTTGTATCTGTCATTGCAATATCATGCAGAACAATCCCAATGTCCCAAAAATGCCCCATGTTACAATGAATTTTCCCTCTCCCTCCCCTCAGAACCTCTGGTGACCACTGTCTTTATATCAATGTTACAAGTTCTTCCATTACTAGAATAATAATAAGTCTGCTTTCGTCCATAGTTACATTCCTCCTTTATGTTTGTTCATTCCCCAGTCTTGAAGATTTGGGGATAGTGATGCCCACTCTGCTTCTGATTGAGAGGGGGCTTAGTTACCATGGGGCAGATGGGTGGAACTATTTGCTTGCAGTTGTAGATATTCTTTTTTTTGGGATGGGTGTTGTCCATCATAATTTTTTTGTTAGTTGTTCTGGGTGAGTCTGATGAACTAGAGAGTAAGTGTTGGCTGCAACTCTGCTGAAATTCGGGGTTAAACTGCCATATGAACAGTTGGAAGATTTAAGTCTCTGGGACATATATTTAATGGGTATAGTGCTAACTATAGGTTCAAATAAATGGGGTGATATTGGATTTTAAATACTGAAGACAGTAGCAAATTGTTATCTGGTATGTGGCTCTATGAACATACAAATTGTTTTGTAAAAAGGGGATTTCTGAATAGTTTTGAGACTAGTGATTACTTTCTTTTATGGTATTTTGAGAAATAAGTTCTCAGTTATTGGAGGACAAGAAAGTCAGCAAAAAGTTTGGACAATCATTAGAGTTCAGGGCAAAGAGAAAGAGGGTGTGGTCACTCTTTTGGTGAACTCTTCTCTGATATACCCAAATGAAGTTACATTTCCTTTTGTGTGAAATCTAAACTTTGTTTAGGCTTCAAATTTTGTACTCGTCATTTTATATCATGTTATTTCTTTACATGTCTATATTCAGGGCTTCTACATAAGGCTACTCGGGTTGTACCCACTACTGCAATGTGAATTGCACTCCTGGAGATGTGCAATATATGACTCTGTCTACCTCTCCCACACAATAATCAGCACCTTGACAGAAGTAATTGGGTTGTAGCCATTTTTGTGTGATTACTACTTGGGATAGAGCCTGGCTCATGGGAGGTGTCCCTTACTTTCTTTTGAATGAATAAAGGAAAGAGTGTACTCCTTTCAAGTCATATACCCCTCTGCTCCCCAGCCTATATTTAGGTAGTTTGTTTCTCCAGGTAAAGAATATATGTATGAAAATCCGCTTGTATAAGCACCATTGGCTGGATTTGTAACTGATTAAAGAAATGTATTGAAAAAAATTGTTTAAAGCGTTGTTCCTAACTTAATGCAGCATTTTTCTAAAGTGTGTTCTCTGGAATACCCATCCTGCAAGGTGTACTTAGAAAAAGAGGTGTTTCTGGTTAATTGTTTGGGAAATACGACACACTGTATCCCTTTGTTGGACATTAGTCATATAAATGGCCATATTAAATGTTCTGGGAAGTTCAGCAGTAACCTGTTTAACATTATATAACTTAGAGTTATATGTGACCATATCTACTAACTAATTGTTTAATTAATTAACAATATAGTGTGAGATTTAAAAGCTGTGGCTTTGGAATTAGATAGACCTTGGTGGAGTCTTGACTCTGCTATTTACTACTTGTATAAACTTTAGAAAATAATTTCTTTAACCTTCGGTCTCCTCATCTGTAAAATGATGTAATGTTAATATCTACCTCAAAGGATTATTATAGGGACTAAATGAGCTAATACGTGAAAAGTTCATGGCACAATGCCCGGTACATGCTGATGCTCAATCAATGTTAGTCTTAGTAGTTTTGTTTACTATATGCTGTATACCTTGGAAAACAGTGACCTACAGGTGGACATATAAAGGGTGCTATAGGACTCTCTGACCTTGGAATTATTTCATCAAAGATTAATTGATGGCTTCCCAAGCCAGATAATTGTTTCTTCCAATTATCTTCCTTCTGTAGTAATTTGTTTTTTATTTTCATATTTTTGTTATTTTCTCAAGTAATTCTCTCTTACATGTCTTAATTTCCTAGTTCTGATGGGAAGATTTTAATAAGGTTCCTGATGAAGTAGAAGATACATTTAAGAGGATAATCAGGATGATGAGGGGGTATGGAAAGCATTTCTTATAAGGAGTATTTTGTCTGGAAAATAGAATATATTGAAATATTGTAAATATGAAAGATGGATTGGTCTTCTGCATAACTCTAGAATGCATAATAAGGATCTATGTGTAAGAGTTACAAGGTGGTTGAAAATAACAAAAAGGCTTATTAATTAAAGGAATTCAACAGGATAAAAGAGAATTATTCCTCATCACAAGAGAAGTTTTCAGAGATGTCAGGAGGAGTTTGATGACCTATTAGAGCAAGGAATCATCTTAGTTGTTCTGGAGATAATCAAGATAATTACGTCCCTCAAGAAATAAAAATGTAAGATAGAACAGGGTAAGGGAAATAGAGACTATTGTCAGTAGATATCAGAACAGTTTACTTCTGTCTCTGAATATTAGGGAACGTTTGATATAGGACATGACTTTGGATCTGGTTCTTGAAAGAGAGAAGGACTAGGATATGAGAAGGGAGGAAGTCTAAGGAAGGGAGTCAGTTTCTCCAGCATGAATTTCCCACTCATGGTATTAAATAAAGTAAGTGCTTTTTTAGTTAAATTAAATTTCACACTGGTATCCATATATTGAAAAATTGTTAAGTGCCTCTCTCACTCTTCTTTTTTTATTCCTCTCCCCTGATTTGCATTGACATGTTATTTTATTCCCACCCAATAGGGCAGTGAGACAGGTTACCTTGGAAAAAAAATCATGTCCCATCATGTAATCAGCCAAAAAAAAGGACAAAATAACTGAAGGCATGGCCACTCCCATAGGGTATCATGAAGATCAGGGCTATTCTTTTCAATAATTTTCATGAGCTGTATCTAGGAGCTAGTGGAGTTGTTAAGATGTTTGCCTCACACAAGTGATCTGGAGTTCTGAAAAAGCTTGGAAATCACTTTGAAAAGGGTGGACAGTCACCTTCAATTTGCCCTTTGAACCTTTCCTCAGGTCACTTAAGGCCAAAAGCCTTTTCCTTACACAGGCAACAATAGAAGGATGTCACTAGCAGTGCTTAAACCAGGTTAGAATACTTTCATTTTTCAAGGTGCAGAATACATTTTTTTCCCTACTGATTTATATGTGGAGAAACTTTGGTGTAGTGTTCTGTCTTTGCTGGGCCTGCCATAACCCCAAGAAGAGAGCATAAGACAAAACCCCGCAGTTCTGAATATTTTCCCTTGAAAAACTTTCCCCCTGCAGTAGAGCCAATGGCAGGCAGATTATGGTGTGCAGTGTCTTTTTGTTCAAGTGACCTAAGTGAAATAGTCGGATCTGGCACTCTTTGTGCTTCATTATTAGCCTCTCACATCCTCTGCATTGCAGGGTTTGGCAGCTATGTTTGGTGTCCTTTCTTTCTAATTCTAGGTAAAAGGCAGAGAGGACTTTAAAAAAGACATTGTCTTCTCACGGAACTGAAGGCAATATTGATGACCATGACCTAAGTCCACTTTGGTCATTTAAAAACATGTCATTTTTACTTTCTGTAACACATTTTAAAATAACTTTTCAAGACATATTTTTCACATGATACTAAACACATGTAAAATATATGCTTCTTTTAAAAGATCTGACTCCAAAACATTTTAAACACAGATTGATTAAACTTGGAGATGGTGGGTGAGGTGATAATTTGCTCCAGCGATTTTTATACCAAGATTCTAGTTATTAGAGGAAGGGGAACGTTTTTTTAAGCCTGACTTCATTTTAAAGCCAGTTTATTTAAAGGAAAACTTCCTTGAAGTTTTGAATTATTAAATTTAGGAGGTATAAAAACATTTTCATATTATATTTGTATAGTTAAATTTTAATATAGTTCTTATGACTTAGATGAAGTCTGTACCTCTTTTGACAAATTTACAGAAATGTTTCTCTTATTTTCTCTTTCTAAAGCCTGAACACTGAACCTCTTTCCCCCACTCATGTTAAAGCATTGGCTCCTTCATGAACACATCTTTGGTAAGGGTGGTGCTTCCTCCTTAACTCCCTGAGTCAAAGGCACTTCTTGATTTTGAACTCCACATTTAGGGAAGTGGGCTTCTGGTGTGACAGCCAGGGCAACAGAGCTATTCTCTCAATGAATAACCTCTCCCACAGCCAATGCTGCCACAACTTCCCTTGTTCCTTTTAGGATTCACTCATGGATCTCAATGTACCAGGGAGAGAAATGGCACTTTGCTAAACAGGGCAAGAGTGCACATATTGGAATGGTGGCTCCCCCCCTAGCTTCTGATTTTCTTTGGCTTATTCTGCATGTATCCCTCTTTGCTTTGGATCTGAAAAATGGCTGCAGTAGTAGGAATTTACTCAGCTTGGGGATGAGAGATTCCAAGTAAGCAATTTTGTTCTTTGGAAAAGAACAAAATTGCTCAAGAATTTAGCAATAAAACAAACCTGGTGCATTAACATATTTATTTTAGCCATATATATATATATTGCTATTGTCAATTAAGATTGTACTGCATTTCTTACCCTGTGGGATTTTGCTCCTTTCTTACTTTATGCTGCAATTAAGTCCTATACATGTAATATCTAATTGATTTCCTGAGAAGAACTGCTCCCCTCAAACTCCTCTTTTCACTTCTTACCCCCACCCACTCACTTTGGTAGTGGCCCCTGTATTAGTCAGGGTCCTCTAGGGAAACAGATCAACAGGAGATATCTGTCAATAGCATGAGATTTTATGAGTCTTTCGCATGACCATGAGGATGCACATGTCCAGGTTCCGCAGACAGGCTGCAAGCCAGGGGCTCCGATGGAAGTCCAATGAAGGTCCTTGATGAATTTCTGGGAGATGTTGGCTGTCCAGAGAGGTACTGGGAAATTCTCTCTGAATGCTGAAATCACTTCCCCTTTTAAGGCATTCAACTGATTGGATAAAGTGTCACTCATTGCTGATGGCAGTCTTCTTGGTTGATGCAGATGTAATCAGCCATCTATGCAGTAAACTCACTGATGACTAAAGCCCATAATTTTCCTTGTATTACAGTTAGCCCAGTGCTTGATTGACCAAACAATTGGACACAATTACCTGGCTGAGTTGACACATTAGCCTAACCATCATAGCCCCCTTTTTGCCGCAATGATCTCCTCTCTCCTGCTAAACCTATGGTCAAGAAAAGTCCCAAGACTAGGGTAATTTATCAAGATTGGAAGGGGAGTTTTTAATAATTCCTCTGGAGCAACAGGCATAAGCTAAGACTGTTTTGGGACTTACTGTCACCCTACCTGAGAACAATGCCCAATAAGATCTATGTAGTTGATAATACATTGTAAACTTACCTGTCTGCGAGTTATTTGCATTTTAATAGGGCTCAAAGCCTTAAGTAAAAGAAAGGAAGATGATAGATTTTCAGGTATCAATTACTAGGTAAGGATACCATTGGAGTCAGGGAATGAATATATAAGTCCTAAAAGAAAGATATCTCAGTGAATTACTCTGCTTAAATTTAAGGCTAGTTTCATCTACTACCTTAATTGTTTCCTCAATCCTTAAATATTGTAAAAACAAGAAAAATACGTTGGATAATTATCAATAGGATATAAAAGCTGTATATTTTGCTTTTTTTGGGGGCGATTTCACACAAAATGTTAGTCATTTTGTAATTTAAAAATATTTGTTAACTTAATAAAACTTATATACTATCTTTAGTTGTTGGACTTTCCTTCCACAATGTAAACATAAAAAATATATTACGTGCTTTGGAAATTTTACGTGTGCAGTAGCTACTTTTTGCTTTGTTATCTTGTATTTTTATCCTGAGATTACTCCTTGTATTTCAGCATTTAAGAAGGAGATGGCAGCATTGAGCCTCGGCTCTGACTTGATACTCTTTGAATGAGCTTAAAATTCTTCCTAGAGAAACATCACTTTAGCTAAATTCAGTTTCATCTCTTGAGGTTTCATTTGCAACTCTTTCCCCGATTTGTAATCCCATGTGGAGAATGAAAGAGTGCTCTCATATATGTTATATTTGATCTGCCATACAAAGATACTATTAAATCATTTTCATTTCTGCACATCTAAGGATGTGGATTTATGGGACACATAGAAACAACCATCTCTTAAAAGAAAACGAGGACCAGCTCTAAAATGGGAAAGTATGTTTACAATGTGGCTGTTTTCTTAAGACTTGAACAGGAAGAACTAACTTTACATTTCCAGAACACAAAACACTTTATTGAACTACATCTTATAATGAACAAACTGCTCTCTGGGAATACATTTTTGTTTTTAGGGCAATAGACAATTGCAAAGAAAATGATTTTTCTAGAGCCAATGCCCTGAATAAAAGTTTAGATAATGAGAGGAATTATTAACTTAGTCTTCATTCACAAACTCTATTTTGCATGCATTCCAAGTTGCAAAAAGATGATTCATGTACCTTTTAGTTCTATGTTGAAAAATAAAATGAGTAACAGTGGGCTTTGTCAATATTAAAAACAATTTAATACTGCATTTTTAGGTTATAAACCATGAGAAAAATAGAATGTCACCACATAAAGTTGTACTTAAGCTGTTTTTAAAAGTATAAGCCAAGATTAGCAAACTAAGCTTCCATGTCAAAGGATCTGGATCTGCAGTTGGAATGGCACCCAATACTACAAGTTATGTTTTGAAAAACTGTCCTACCATGCTTAAAATATGTAAAACAAATATTTTAACATGTGAGATTATGTGGTTTTCTTTGAAATCTGGGCAATTAAATCACATGCAAAAAGATGTGTAATTGTTTAGTTTGATTTTCATTGATAGTAGGATTTTCCTTAGTACCTTAATTTTATGTGTTGAAAATTATTATTGAAATGTTATTCGACAAATAATTATGTATTTAACTAAGCCAGCAAGCATATTTGATTTCCATTATAAGTAAAGGACCCAACAACAACATCTTCATTTCATATTGTTCCGATAAATTTAATGACTTTTTTTTTTTTTAAACCAAAAGGAAATTTCTTCTCAGCTGGGTTCTTTCACTGTAGGTTTTAATCGCAAACTTTGAAAATGAGAACATAGCTATTACTTTTTATTAAAAGGATATGTTCTGGTTAGTTTGGAAAGGTTTGCATAGTAAAGGCTTCCAATAGTATGTCCATGGGTTTAAAATATACTGGGGAAGTTAGAGGAAGTATCATATGCCTTTTAGTAACAATGTATCTTAAATGTTGTGAAGTCTGCACACAATGAATATGTAGGCACTGCAAGCCAGTTCTTATTACTCTCAAAACTCCAATAAGGGAACGAATGTGGCTCAAATGGTTGGGCGTCCGTCTGCCATATAGAGGGACCTGGGTTCGATCCCCGGGACCTCCCGGTAAAACAAAAAATATATATATATAGAAGACGCATGGGCTGCCAGGCTCTGTGTGCTGGTGAGCCGCCAGGCCCCGGGAGCCATGCAGCAAGATGATGACGTAGCAGTCAAGACGAGATGCTCCCAAAGCTCCAAAAACCAGGAACCCAGGTGGTGCAGGTGGCAGGGCACTTCTCTCCTACATCGGAGGTCCCCGGGATCGAATCCTGGTGAAGACTGGAGGAGGAGGATGAGAAGAGATGGCAGGAAACAGACACAGAGAACTGCCCAGTGAATGGACACAAAACAGCAAATGTGGAAGGGGGTGTTTAAAATGGATAAAGTAAATAAATAAATCTTTAAAAACAACAACAACAACAAAAAAACTCCAATAAGAATAGGCTAATTAAAGATTAACTACCCTGGGTCCGACATTGGTGAATGTACACATTTAGAATCAAGGTCATCCTGGGAGGCAGGCAGAAGTGGGAGGTTTAATATTGTGTACCATGAAACTTGAAACATGTTGGCTTACAAATAAATGTGTTCACTAAATGCTGACTGATTTAAGTTTTATGACTTAATAATTTTAGTTTTTTTTTTGTTCGTTTTTAAATAGCTCATTCTTTAAAACATTTATTCAATTCTCTTATCTTTTGTGTTAGAGCAGGATTGTTCTCCTGGACAAGTTCTATTTTGCATAAGTAAATCTGTAATGTGAACTTTTTGAAAATGTGTTTTTTATGACATGAATTATTTAAATTTTAATTCTTAATGTACTTTTTGAGTTGAATAAACCCTTAAAATCTTTAAATACTTTAGTTGAGGTGCTGAATAATAAAGTTATAGTATCTGAAGCATTTGTTAGTTTCAGTTCAATTAAAATTCTTTGACTTGCTATATATGAAATCTTATACTAGTATATTAGCCAAATACTGATGACATGCTGGTATGTGGCCATCCCACATTTGAAGCAGGGTATTATTCTGCATAGAAATTCCACCATTTAAATCTCTTTGGATCTGGAACAATTGTTATCTTTAACCGAAGTATCTGTTGTGTCTAGATATGCACGTAAAAGGACTCAAATGACGTGATTTACCTAAAATTTCCTGGAATACAGTAGAAACTTGAATACAAAAGAGAAAACATCAATAGTCATCATTTATGAAAACCAGCAATACCCTCCCCAATAAAATGACATTTTTAGTTAGAGTGAAACTCTATGACATACTGATAATGTGAAATTAAACATATTCTTTGCTCATTCTTAAAAATAGTTTGTTTTATTAGAGCAACTTCAGAGGCCCTTGAAAGAAAATGATTTAAGTATTGCACAACAACAACTGATAGTGATTGGTGGAATTGGATTTTTTTTTTAATTTCCAATTTTCTAATATATTTGGTCTATTTAAAAAATAATGCATTTAATTGTTTCCATCTCTTAAATATGTCTAGTGATTCAATTTTAGTTGCTATGCAAATAAATTGGTCCTAGTTGCATTGCTTTCTTTCAAACATCATTTAAAATGAGAACTTAATGTGGCTTGAACATTTTGCTAGAATAGTCATCCTACTTTTGTCTGAAGGTGGTTGATTACATTTATCTTTTCCAACTTACAAACGCCAGTACACTCAGAAGAACGCAAACCCAACCCAGAGACCATTTGGCATCAGAGATTGATTGTAGCTCTGTGTTTTATTATGGTACCGAGGAGAAAAGGCAAACAATTAAAAGTCTGAAAATAAATGGAATGTCAGGACATGCTAAACATTTTTGTTGCATCATAGTGTTTAACCTATTTTTCTTTACTACTTTTAAGTCTTAATTACTTGGATTATTAATATTTTATTAATAATATATTTATTCTATATAAAAGACATATACTTTTTCATGTTGGACTCAAAAATAGCTTTCATACCTCTTAATGGCAAATATACAAGGAGGTATAAAATATATCAACTGGAAGAGAGAAATTTAGCATTATTCTTCCAAAATATAAGTTTTAATAATTATATAAAGTATTCTCCAAATAACTAGAGAAAAGATTCTGAGGAAATAAAGCGACCCAATTATAGAATAAAACTGCTTCATGCCAACATGTATACTGTATGCACATGGTCTGTACTTGCCCAGTTCATATTCACAGACTTCACAATCCACTCTATTGCTTCCTATTTTATTGGCACGAGGAGAGAAATCAAAGAATAAGGAGTCTAGAAATATTTAACAGATGATCAATTCAACACCAAATTCATCCCTCTAAACAAATTATCAAGATGTAGGAAAAATGGTTTATTTTAAGTTAAATGTAATAGATAACTAGCAGACCGCGATACCATGTGACTATGGTGACTGATTTCAGCTTCCTGCTGAATGTCTTTTTGGTCCATTGAAATTGGAGCTACCTAAAGTGTCTATGGAAACCCTCAGAAGCAGTTTATGATGCTTTCTTAGTGTGACTTGACACTCTAAGAACAGAAGATAGGGTCAAGACTCCCTGGGTATTTTAACCCCAATAATATAGAGGAAGAGACACTTATTGAGTTGTCTATTGTATCTATCCCTACTTTTTTTTTTCTTTTCCCATTTTAAAAATTATTAGTAAAGTAGAAGGAACTTAGGCTATTAGAGTATAATCTAAGCTGCTGTAACAAAGAGATCCTAAAATATAGTGGCTCAAAAAGGTAAGAAGGCATGTAGGAGTTTCTGTTCTACAAAGTCAAGGAATCCAGGTTAATTCTATTTTTCCCTGTTCTCCCTAGAATATGATCACCATCTGCATAGTAAATGCTAGATTACCACCACTATGTCCTCATTCCAGCATGAGTTGGTGGTGGTGAGTTATAAGAAGGAGGGGGAAGCAGCTTCCTTAATAGGAATGTGACCTGGAAATTGTATCAGTCCCTTGCTTTCACATCCCTCCCCCCCTCCCCACCCCGCACTGGAATTTAGTTACATAGCCACACCTAGCTGCAAAGCACTCTATGAAATGCCATTTGGAGATAGGCAATAATGTGTCCAGCTAAAAGTAGATGGTAATGGCTGGGTGTTCCATTACAAAAAGGAAAGAAGAGGAAAATTGATATTGAAGGCTAATTAGTGGTGTCTGTCAAAGAACTCTAATGCAAATTTCTAATTTTCCTTACATCTCCCATTTTTTCTTCTTTCTCCCTCTTAATTCTTACTCTTGTTTGCTTACTGCTTCTTTTCCCTTTCACTATAGTGAAGACAATGCTAATATTCAGTCTCAATAGCTAGTGTCATCAGTGACCCATGCCTTACACAGGAGCCGATAGTATATCTTTGGGTCTGCTAATTATAATGTAATGCTTTAATTCTGTGGAAGATATTGCCCTCATTACCTTTACCCCTTTATGGAACAAGGTGAAGTGTAGGGAAAAAAGAAGTAAGTAAGCAAGTAAGGAAATAAGGAAGGAAGAAAGGAGGGAAGGAAGGTAAAAAAAAAAAAAGAAAGAAGAAGGAAGGAAATAATGAATAAAGGAAGGAAAAAAGGATGGAAACAAAAGAAATAAAAGAAATTAGAATATAAGTTTGACTTCTGGGAAGGTGGTATTGAAGTAGGTAGTGCTCAACTCTCTCACAAAATTAATGGAAGAAGGGCAAAAAGCTATTTGAGGGAGCTGCCTTGTAGACCAGGAAGGAGAGGGACAGAGAGACAAAAAGGTCAAATGAAAACCAGAACACAGACAACTACAAGGACATAGAATAACAGGAACCAAACATCAAAACAGAACTTTACCACACACACACAAAACCCACAAAACAACAACAACAACAACAAAAAACCAAAATAAAACTCTCGAGTAGAAAGAGAAGCTAACTATCCAAATAAGCTCATTGAGATAAACAGAAGCCTAGACACCAGCACAAAAATTACAAGCCATTCTAAGAAACAGGAAGACATGGCCCACTCCAATGAACAAACTAAAAAACAGGAAAGGATGCAGAACATGGAAAAACTAATCAAAGATGTCCAGACAAATATCATGAATCAACTTAATGAAGTGAAGGAAGAGATAAAGGATATTAAGATTTTAGTTGCAGTGTTTTTGATCCCAACTGGTGATAAATGTTGTTACCTTGATAAGCGAATTTTATATTCATCATTATCACTTGTAACATCACCATTCCTACATAGTTTTAAATGATATTCAAAATATTCACCTCTTTTCTTTTTTCTACTGTTTACATACTCTTTAAAATATAAAGTTTATTTCCCCATGTCATTAAATGTTCTTTGAAAATTGAAATAAAAAAAGATATTAAGAAGACACTGAAGGAACATACTGAAGAAATTGTAAACATACATAAAAAGATAATGGATCTGATGGTGATAAATGGCACAATGCAAAAAATTAAAAATATGCTAGAAGCACATTACAGCAGATTTGAATAGGCAGAGGAGAGAATTAGTGATGTCGAAGATAGTACATCTGAAATCAGACAGAATGAAGAACAGATAGATAAAAAGATAGAAAAAACTCAGCAGGGACTCAGGGAACTGAATGACAACATGAAACACACAAACATAAGCATTATAGGCATCCCAGAGGGAGAAGAGAAGGGATAGAGGGCAGAAGGAGTGTTGGAGGAAGTAATGGCTGAAAATTTCCCAACTCTTTTGAGGGACATGGACGTACATGTCCAGGAAGTTCAGCACACTCAAACAATATAAATTCTAACAGGCCTACTCTGAGACATATGCTTATCAAATTATCCAACGTTCAAGACAAAGAGGGAATACTGACAGCAGCAAGAGAAAAGAGATCCATCACATATAAGGGAAGCTCGATAAGATTAAGCACTGATTTCTCATCTGAAACCATGGAGGCAAGAAGGCAGTGGTCTGACATAGTTAAGGTGCTAAAAGAAAAAAAAAAAAAACAAAACCATCAACCAAGAATTCTGTATTCAGCAAAGCTGGCATTCAAAAATGAAGGAGAGTTCAAAATATTCACAGAGAAATAGAAATTAAGAGAGTTTGTCAACAAGAAACCTGCCCTTCAAGAAATACTAAAGGGAGTGCTGCAGGTTGAAAGGAAAAAACAGGAGAGAGAGGGTTGGAGGAGAGTATAGGAGGGAAGATTATTGGTAAGAATAACTAAAAAGATAAAAAGAGAAATAAAAATAAAATATGACACATATAAACCTAAAGAAAAAATGGCTAATGTAGGTACTGCCTTGACAGTAATAATATTGAATGTTAGTGTATTTAACCCTCCAATCAAGAGACACAGATTGGCAAAATGGATAAGGAAATATGACCCATCTATATGCTTTCTACAAGAAACTCACCTTAAACCCAGGGATGCAAGGAAGTTGCAAGTGAATGGTTGGAAAATGATTTTTACATGGAAACAATAACGGAAAGAAAAAAAAAAGGGCAGGAGTAGCTATATTAATATTGGACAAAATAGACTTTAAATGCAAAACTATTGTAAGAGACAAAGAAGGACACTATACATTAATAAAAGGGGTAATCTATCCAGAAGAAAAAACAATAATAAACATTTATGCACCTAACCAGGGTGCCCCAAAATACATGAGGCAAACACTGGGAAAATTAAGTGGAGAAATAGATGCTTCTACAATTATAGTGGGGGACTTTAATATACTATTATCACCATTAAACATAACATCTTGACAGAGGGTCAATAAAGAAATAGAGAACTTGAATAGTATGTTAGAGGATCTAGACCTAAAAGACATGTACAGAACATTACACCCAAATACAGCAGGATATACATTCTTCTCAAGAACACATGGATCATTCTCCAGGATAGACTGCATGCTAGGAAATAGAACAACTCTCAGTGAATTCAGAAAGATTGTAATTATACAAACTAATTTCTCTGACTATAATGGAATGAAGCTGGAAATCAGTGAGGGGCAGAGAACCAGAATAGGCACAATGATATGGACATTAAACAGCACATTCTTGGACAATCAGTGGGTCAAGGAGTAAATTGCAAAAGAAATCAGTAACTACTTTGAAATGAATGAAAATGAGACCACAATATATCAAAACCTATGGGATGCAGCCAAAACAGTGCTCAGAGGGAAATGTATAGCTATAAATGCTTTTATTAAAAAAGAAGAAAGAGTGAAAAACAAAGGCCTAATTACACACCTGGAGGAATTATAAAAAGAACAAGAAACTAATCCCAAAGCAAGCAGAAAGAAGCAAATAAAGATTAGAGCAGAACTAAGTGAATTTGAGAATAAGATAACACTAGAAAAAATTAAAACCTAAAGCTGTTTTTTTGAGAAGATTAATAAAATTAATTAGCTAGACCTACAAAGAAAACTATTAGCTAGACTAACAAAGAAAACAAAGATGCAAATACATAAAATAAAAAAAATGAGGAAGGGATTATCACCACTGATCCCACAGAAATAAAGAGAATCATAAGAGGATACTTTGAAAAATTGTATGCCAACAAGATGGATAACTTAGAGGAAATGGACAAAATTCTAGAGACACATCAGCAGCCTACATTGATGAAGGAAGAAAGTGATGAACTCATTAGACCAATCACAAGTAATGAGATTGAATCAGTCATCAAAAATCTCCCAACTAAGAGCAGGACCAGATGGCTTCAGAGGTGAATTCTACCAATTATTCTGGAAAGAACTAACACCAATCCTGTTTAAACTCTTCCAAAAATAGAAGTGGAGGGAACATTGCCTAACTCATTCTATGATGCCAACATCACCTAACCAAAGCCACATAAAGATGCCACAAGAAAGGAAAACTACAGACCAATTTCTCTAATGAACCTGGATGCTAAAACCCTTGACAAAATACCTGCTAATCATATTCAACAACACATCAAACGAATTATACACCATGACCAAGTGGGTTTCATCCCTGGTATTCAAGGATGGTTCAACATAAGAAAATCAATCAATGTAATACATCACATTAGCAGACTGCGAAAAAATATCACGTAATCATCTCTATTGATACAGTAAGAGCATTTGACAAAATGCAGCATCCTTTCTTGATAAAAAACACTTCAAAAGATAGGAATAGAAGGAAACTTCCTCAGCAGGATAAAGGGTATATATGAAAAACCCACAGCTAACATCATATTCAATGGTGAAATGCTAAAAGCTTTCCCTCTAAGATCTGAAACAAGACAATGATGCCTACTGTCACCACTTTTATTTAACATTGCATTAGAAGTACTTGCTTGAGTGCTTAGTCAAGAAAATGATATAAAAGTCATCCAAGTTGGACAAAGAAGTAAAAATTTCACTATTTGCAGATGACATGATCCTATACTTAGAAAGCCCTGAGAAATCTACAACTAAGCTTCTAGAGTTGATAAAAAAGTTCAGTAAAGTGGCAGGATATAAGATCAATAAGCAAAAATCAGTAGCATTTCTGTACATCAATAATGAGCAATCTGAGGAGGAAATCAAGAAAAAAATTCCATTCACAATAGCAACTAAAAGAATCAAATACCTAGAATAATCTTAACTGAAGATGTAAAGAACTTGTGCACAGAAAACTACACAACACTGTTAAAGAAAATCAAAGAAGAACTAAATAAATGGAAGAATATTTCATGTTCATGGATTGGAAGACTAAACATGAATTCGATGTCTGTCCTACCCAAATTGATTTACAGATTTAACACAATCCTAATAAAAATTACAACAGCATTTTTAAAAACTGAATTGGAAAAGCTAATTATGAAATTTATTTGGAAGGGCAAGGGGCCCTTAAAAAATAAAAGCAAAATTGGAGGAATCACACTATCTGACTTTAAAGCATATTACAAAGCTAAAGTGGTCAAAATTGCATAGTATTGGCACAAGGATAGAAATACCGACCAATGGAACAGAACTGAGAGTTCTGATATAGATCCTTGCATATATGCTTATCTGATATTTGACAAGGCCACCAAGTTCATTTAACTGGGACCGAATGGCCTCTTCAACAAATGGTGCTTGGAGAACTGGATATCCATATCTAAAAGAATGAGAGAGGATCACCATCTCATGCTGTATACAAAAATTAACTAAGATGGATGAAAGATCTAAATATAAGAGCTAAGACCAAAAGCTCCTAGAAGATAATGTAGGCAACATGGAGGCTCTCAAGAGGCAACCCTTAGGCACCCCATAACACTAGGCTAAGTTTCTATTTCAAGAGCAAAGGCTCATAAGCCTAGTCGCCAATATCAAGGGCCCATCAGTGGATCATCCTTCTCCAGTCACTGCCCCTGCACTTGGGGGACTGTTGCTGCTTCCTTACAGAATGTGGCAGAGCTCTCCAGGATGGGAATTCAGTATTCCCTTGGTTATTGTGTGAGTCTCCACCCACTGTGACAATGCCCCATGAATATCTGAACATTTTTACAAACCTTATATGTATGTTTAGGTGTACTTCCTCCCATGCATCGCCCATCACTGACACCCCATATCAACGGTCCTCCCCCACCCCAGTTGTAACCCTTTTGTGATCCAAAGCTTCTTCAAAAATGAAGCCATTACAATAGCCCAATACAATTAATAGGAAAATGAAACAATAATGATAAGTTTAAATACAAGAAATAAAAAACAAAAATAAAAAAACTAAAAATAAAATTAAAAGATTGGGATATTAAAAAAAGTGAAAAATATTACAAAATTTTTTTTGACATTTTGCATTTCATCACCGCAATATCTGTCTGTATCGTGGCATCCTCCCCCACTGATTACCCAGTGTTTTCAAAGAAGTTTTAGGTCGCAGTAAAGTCATACACAGAATACAGGAGACTCTCATATACCCAACATCCTCCCCCTTTCCTCCCTCCATATTTTTATATGTGGATGGTACCTTTGTTATAACTGATATACAAATAATGAAACATAGCTACTAAACATGGACAATGGTTTACATTATGGTTTACATTTTAGACTGTACACGTTTATAAGTTTTTTTTAAGATTTATTTATTTTACTTTTATCCATTTTTAACTGCCCCCCGTCCCCGTTTTTTTTTTTTTTTGCTCTTTTGTGTCCACTCACTGGGCAATTCTCTGTGTCTGTTCCTTGCCCTCTCTTCTCATCCTTCTCTTCCTGTCTTCACCGGAATTCGACCCTGGGAACCTCCAATGTGGGAGAGAGGCATTCTGCCACCTGTGCTACCTTAGTTCCTGGTGTTTTTGTTTTGTTTTGTTTTTCTCGGCGCGTCTCATCTTGGCTCTCCCTTTGTGTCACTCTTGTTACGTCATCATCTTGCTGCATGGCTCGGCGGGGCCTGGTGGCACACCCACGCATGGGACCTGGCAGCCCACGCACCCTCTATATTTTTCTTTATTTTACCAGGAGGTCCCTGGGTTTGAACCCAGGTCCCTGTAAATGGGAGATGGATGCCCAACCATTTGAGCCACATCTGCCCCCCCGTTTATAAATTTTGATGATATTTACCATGTCCTGTGTCCATCATTGTAAGATCATGTAGAACACTTCCACTGATCACTAAATACCCCCTGTTCAATCTATTCTATTCCTCCCTCCCCCTCCCCGTGGGGCCCACTGCTATCCCCTGGCTTCACTCCTTGGATGACAAGATTCATAGTTACATGCAACAAGACTAAGGTCTTGACACACTGGTTTGTCCTCCCCTATTAGGAATCGCCCATGCTCTCGAGAGACTCCCGCCTGTCTATTTGTGAACAAATCCGTCCTCCCGAGGATGGGAATCCAACTCCTTCCTGCTCAATATGTGGGTCTTCACCCACTGATACAACACATTATGACAAAATGATCACTCACACACTCCTTAGAAGCCTGCTCCAGGTGCGCCCTGTCCTGAATGCCCCTCTCCCATCCAACATCCTAAACCAGTAACGCTTCCTTGTCATATTGCCATAAGAACATTCCCAGCTTTGTACTTTCAACCACATACCTGCAAATCCCCAGTGTTCACCTGGTCCCTCTCCCAACCCTCCCCCCCAGTACCCTGGGCTCTTTCTAAGCCAAACTCTGCATATGAATACATTACCTTCCCCCCAGTGTGGGACATGACCCCTAGGGATGTGCCTCCCTGGCACTGAGGGATTACTACCAAGCACCAACTAGCACTGCAACTGGAAAAAGACCTTGAATAAAAGGAGGAAAAGATAAAGACAAATGAATTTATATGGCTAAGAGACTTCAAAGTGGGTTGGGAGGTCATCCCAGAGGTAACGCTTATGAACATCTCAGCAGGATTGCCTAGACTGCCAAAGTGGATATTACCTTAAATAGTGGGGCTCCTGAGGGCTCTGGAGATACCCAGGTTCTATAGTCAGGGTGGACAGCTCTGGAGTTTGATGCTTTGCCAGTGGGCCCTACTTTGGAGTTTGTGCTCCTGAGAGTGACAGAGTGGGACTCAATTATGTCTTCCCAGCACGTGGCTCATCTGTCCCTTCTATTTAAACCTATACTTGGTGCTGGAGTTTGTAAGTGTACATCCAGAGACTTGAGTCTTTGGGCTGTCCATGTGCCAGCTGGGCCCAGAACTCAGCAGAGTTGCAACACCTATTCTACAGCTCATTGGACTCACCCAGGACAACTGGCGGGGAGATGATGACGGACAACGGTTGTCCCAGGGAATGGAGAGAGTCTGCAGCTGCAGGCAGGATAGTCCCATCCATCGTCCCCATGGGATATAAGCCCCATCTCAATTGGAGGTGGAGTGGATGTCACCATCCCAGAATCCTCGGGATTGGGGGAAGAGCTATAGACTAGACTGGACTTCCTGGTATTCAACTATATACATATTGTGATTCTAGCAAGGAAGAAATTACAACACTGATGTGGAGCCAGTGGCCACTAGAGGCTCTGGGGGCAGGGGGAGGGAAAAACAGTTGTAATATGGGGGCTTTTTCAGGACTTGGGAATTGTCCTGAGTGGTGTTGCAATGACAGATATAGGCCATTTTATGTCATCACATAACATGCAGTACTGTGTGGGAAAGAGTGTAGACTAACTATGGTCCATGCTTAATGGCCAAGCCCCAGGATGCATTTATTAATTGCAGTGAATATGCCACACTAATGAAGGATGTTTATGGGGGAGGGTGTGGGAGATGTAGGGAATGGGGCATATGGGAATCCCTATATTTTTTGTGTAACATGTATGCGATCTAAGTATCTTTTTAAAAAATAAAAAAAATAAAAATAAAAAAAGATAATGTAGGGAAGCATCTATGAGATCTTTTATTTTTTTTAAAGAATTATTTATTTATTTATCTCTCCCCACCTCCCCTTGTTTTGCACTTGCTCTCTGCTCTCTGTGTGTTTTTCTGTGTCTGCTTGTCTTCTCTTAGGCGGCACCAGAAATCGATCCTGGGACCCTCCGGAGTGGGAGAGAGGCGCTCAATCTCCTGCTTCACCTCAGCTCCCTGGTCTGCTGCATTTGCCACCATCTCTCCTCTGCATCTGTTCTTATTGCGTCATCTCACGGTGCCAGCTCTTTGTGCGGGCCAGCACTCCATGCAGGCCAGCACTCCTGTGTAGGCCAGATCTCCTGCACAGGCCAGCATTCTACATGGGCCAGCACTCTGTGTGGGCCAGCTTGCCTTTCACCAGGAGTCCCCGGGAATTGAACCCTGGACCTCCCATATGGTAGATGGGAGCCCAACCGCTTGAGCCAGATCTGCTTCCCAGCATCTATGAGATCTGTAGTAGGAAATGCTTTCATAAACTTTACACCCAAAGCACAAGCAATGAAAGAAAAAATAGATATATGGGGCCTCCTCAAAACTGAAAACTTTTGTGCTTCAAAGGTGTTTGTCAAGAAAGTGAAAAGGCAGCCTACTCAATGGGAGAAAATATTTGGTAACCATCTATCCAATAAGAGCCTAATATTAAGCATATATAAAGAAATCCTTCATTTAAAAAATAAAAGGACAAACAACACTTTAAAAAAATGAGCAAGAGGTTTGAATAGACACTTCTGCAAAAAAGAAATGCAAAAGGCTAAAAAGTACATGAAAAGATGCTCAACATCACAAGCTATTAGGGAAATGCAAATCAAAACTACAATGAGTTATCATCTTATACCTATTAGACTGGTGGCTATTAGAAAAACAGAGGACTGCAAGTGTTGGAGAGGATGTGGAGAAAGGGAATATTTATTCCTTGCTGCTGGTAATGTAGAATGGTGCAGCCATTGTGGAGGGCAGTTTGGTGGTTCCTTAGGAAGCCATATGATCCAGCAATCCGACTTCTGGGTATATACCCAGAAGAATTGAAAGCAGGGACATGAACAGATATATGCACACCAATGTTCATAATGGCATTATTCACTATTGCCAAAAGTTGGAAGCAACACAAATGTCATCAACAGATGAATGGATAAGCAAACTGTGGTATATACATACAGTGGAATATTACTCAGCTGTAGAAGAAGGAATGCAGTATTAACACACAGGATAACATGGATGAATCTTGAAGACTTTATGTTGAGTGAAGTAAGCTAGTCACTGAAGGACAAATATTACATGATCTCACTGATATGACCTAAGCAAATTGATTAGATTCACAGAGCTGGAATCTGGAAGATAGGTTAACAGGAGACAGAAAGGGAGTTGAGGGTGGTGAGCTGATGCTCACTCAATATGGGCAAAATCTATGATAAAGTGGTTGGGCTGTGAATAGGGATGATAGTGGTGCAGTAATGTGACTGGGTTCTATGGTGCAGAAATGTGAGGGGGAGTAGGGTTGGGGGGTTGGGGTGGACTATCCATGGAACTGGGGGGAGGGTTGGAGGAAGGAGCAGGTGAACTCTGGGGATTTGCAGGTCTGTGGTTAAAATTGCAATGGTGGGAATGTTCTTTTGGCAAATATGTCAGGGGACAGTTACTGGTACAAAGCACCAGTGGTGGGGGGATATGCCGGACAGAGTACACCTGGGGCATGCCTCTATGGAATATGAAAATGTTCTTCTTGTCATAGTGTGTTATCTCAGTGGGTGAAGACTCATATAATAAACAAGAAAATATTAAACTCCCATCCTGGGGGGTACTGCTATATTGTCAATTAGAGGGGCAAAAATCTCTCAAGAACATAGGCAGTGCCTAATAAAAGAAATCAGACCAATATGTCAAGCCCTCAATAGTATTGCACGTAAGTATGAACCTTATTCTTCAAAACTGAAACTTAGTCATTATCATAGGTTCTGAAGGGAGGGCGAAGGAAGAATAGAATAGATGGAACATAGGGCATTTTTAGGGCATTAGAATTGTTCTGCATGATCTTGCAATAGCAGATACAGGCCATTTTAATAATTTTGTCAAAACCTATAAAAGCGTATGGTGCAAAATGTAAACCATAATGTAAACCATTGATCATGATTAGTAGCAATGCTTCAATATTTGTACATCAGTTGTAACAAATGTACTGTACACATGTAAAATGTTATTAATAGGGGAGAGTGGAGGAGGGGGAGGGCATTGGGTATATGGGGATCCTGTATATTTTCTATGGGACTTTTCTGTAGCCTAAACCTTCTTTGAAGATAAAACGAAAAAATAAGATACTGGAGGAACATACAAAAGAAATTGGGTAATTGCGTAAGACTTAAGCCTTTATAACCAGAGGTTCAACTCCTCTTCTTAACATTATGTTCTTACATAATGTCACTGTACATAAAAGACAACAGATCTTACAGTGATGAAAGACAATGAATAAAAATTTTTAAAATTAAAAAAAAATTTTATTTTTGTATTTTGTCATTTTATTTTTTATTAAATTTTTTTTGGCTTTGTTTTTGGGGAGGTTTTGGGCTGCAGAAGTGTCACAACTGTGGCAGGGGAGGATCACTGATACAGGATGTTGGTGGTGTGGTGTGTGTGGGGAGGGGTGCACCTGGGGCATGCCTCTAAGGCATAAGACTATGTTCAAGTGTTCATGGGGTGTTATCTCGTTGGGGGAAGACCCACACAATAACCAAAAGAACATTGAATTCACATCCTGGGGAGTCCTGCTGCATTCTCTAATAGAACAGCAAGAATCCCCCAAGAACATGGGCAGTGCCGAGTGAAGGATGACACCTTTATGCCAGGCCCTTGATATTGATGCTTGTACTCATGAACCTTTCCTTGTGAAATGGAAACTTAGTCTAGTATTATATATTGCCTAAGAGTTACCTCTTGAAAGCCCCGTTTATTGCTCTAATGTGGCCTTTCTCTAAGCCAAACTCAGCATATAAACACACTATCTTCCCCCTGCATGGGACATGACTCCCAGGGATGAGCCTCCCTGGCACTGAGGGATTATTTACCAAGCTAGCAATGTATCTGGAAAAGGCCTTGACCAAAAGGTGGAAATATTAAATACAAATGAATTTTTATGGTGAAGAAATTTCAAAATGAGTTGGGAGGTCATTCCAGAGGTTACACTTATGCATATCCCTGCAGGATCTCATTGACTGCCACAGTAAACAGTGCTTCAAACAGCAGGGCTACTAAGGGCTCTAAGGACATTTAGACACTATAAGCTGTGCAGGCAATCTCAGGAATTCATCACCCTGTTAGTGGGCCAGCCTTACTTTGGAATATATACTCCCTAATGTATCAGAGTTAGACTCATTTATAATTTCCCTACACATGGCTCTTCTGCCTCTTTAATTTGAACCTATAATTAGCACTATACTTTTTAATTATGTGTCCCAGAGACTTAAATCTCTGGTCTGTTCATATGCTGGTTGAGCCCTGAATCTCAGCAGAGTTGCAGCACCTACTCTCCAGTTCATTGGACTCATCCAGGACAACTAACAAAAGGATGATAATGGACAACACCCATCCCCAAAAAAGAGAGTATGTACAACTGCAAGCAAGACAGTTTCCATACATCTGCCCCATGTGATCTAAGCCCCCTCTCAATCAGAAGCAGAGTGGGTATCACCATCCCCAAATCCTCAAGCCTGGGGAATGAACAATGGACTAAAGTAGACATTATTCTAATATTCTATTATAGACTTATTATTATTATTTTAGTAATGGAAGAACTTGTATCACTGATATAAAGACAGTGGCCACCAGAGGTTCTGAAGGGAGGAAAAGAGAAGAATAGGTGTAACATGGGGGCATTTTTGGGACTTTGGAATTGTCCTGCATGACATTGCAATGATGGATTCAGACCATTATACATTCTGACAAAACCAATAAAATTATGTGGGACAAAGTGTAAATTATAATATAAACTATAGTCTGTGGTTAATACAATGTATTCATCAATTGTAATAAATGTACCACACTAATGCAAGATGTTAACATGGGAAAGTGTGGGAGGGGGAGAGTGTGGGGTTTATGGGAATCTCCTATATTTTTATTTTATTTTTTAAAATTTATTGAAGTATAGCACTCATACATGAACATACATAAACAATAAGTGTATAGTAATAATTGTGAGCTTATAAAACAAACATACATAACATCATACAGGGCTCTCATACCTTACCCTACCACCAATACCTTGCCTTGTTGTTAAACATTTTTAACTAATGATTAAAGAGCATCCTCAAAATATTACTACTAACCAAAGTATTTCCCCCCAACCCACCCTATTATTATTATTATTATTTTTATATCATTTATACGTGAACATACATAAACAATAAGTGTATAGTAGAAGTTGTGAACCTACAAAGCAAACATTCATAATATCATACAGGGGTCCCATACATCAACCCTCTACCAACACCTTGCATTGTTGTGAGACATTTGTTACAAATTATGAAAGAATATTGTCAAAATCTTACTACTACTAATTATAGTCCTGATCTTACATTTGGTGTATTTTCCCCCCAAACCCCCCATTATTATTTTTTAAAATTATTTTTATGACAGAAGTTGTAAACTTACAAAACAACCATGCACAGAATTCCCAAACAATACCCCTCTATCAACAAACCACACCATGGTGGAACATTTGTTACAGATTATAAGATAATATCATCTGATTATTACCAGGTCTATAGCATACATTTGGCACACATTTTCCATACTCCCCCATTATCACCACAGTACATCTTTGGCAGAGATGCAAGAATATTACAGTATTACTGTTAACCACAGTCCATAGGTCACTCCAATTGTATTTTTCCCATGCTTCTCCACATTCCCACCACCCTGAAACAGTGATGTACATCTGCTCTACCTCACAAAGGACACTCTTGCATTTGTACATCAACCACAATTCTCATCTACCTCTGAGTTTATTGTGCTATTCAGTCCCTACATTATTCTGTAGCTTTCTATCAATTGGTATTTACATCCCTAGATTACCATTTTCACCCACATCGCATTTATAAACCAGCTGTTACTCACTATAATGTGTTACCATCAACTCTGTACATTTCCACACTATTACAGTAAAGCTATTTAAAACTTCTACATACACTAAATATCAGGAGTCCATCTCAGTCCTCCTCTTATCTCCTTTAAGAATCTACCACCTACCAACAGGTCTTGAAGATATTTTCCTATATTTTCTTCTAGAAACTTTATAGTTAGTGCTTTTATATTTAGGTTTTTGATTCATTTTGAGTTAATTTTTGTATAAGGTGTGAGTTAGGGGTTTTCCTTCCTTCTTTTGCTATGGATCTCCAGTTTTCTCAGCACCATTTGTTGAATGTACTGTTCTTCCCTAGCTGGGTAGGTTTGACAGGCTAGTCAAAAATCACTTCATCATAGATGTGAGGGTCTGTTTCTGAACCATCAATTTGGTTCTATTTGTCTATTTGTCTGTCTTTATGCCAGTACCATGCTGTTTTTACCTCTGTAGCTAGGTAATACAACTTAAAGTCCAGAAATGAGAGTCCTCCAACTTTGCTTTTCCTTCTTAAGATGTTTCTGGCTATTCAGGACCCCTAACCCTTCCAAACAAATTTAATAATCATGTTTTCCATTTATTTAAAAAAATGCTGGTGGTATTTTTTTATCGGGATTGCATTGAATCTGTATATCAGTTTGAGTAGAATTGACATCTTAATGATATTTAGTTTTCCAGTCCATGAGCATGGAATATTCTTCCAATTATTTAGGTCTTTTTAAAATTTCTTTTAACAATGAGTTGTAGTTTTCTGAATACAAATGCTTTACATCATTGATTAGGTTTATTCCTGAATATTTGGGTTTTATCTGTCATATTTTATTTTCACCACTCATTTGACACTTTTAGTTACTCTTATTGATGTAATCTTCATTTCTAGATGCTCTTCCAGGCTTCTCTCGCCTGTCTTTTCTTTTCAGGCTGTAGCACACCCTTTAGTATTTCCTGCAAAGCAGGTGTCTTGGTTACAAACTCTCTCAGTTTCTGTTTATCTGTGAATATTCTAAACTCACTCTCATTTTTGAAAGTCAGTCTTGCCTGACATAAGATTCTGGCTGGAAGGTTTTCTCTTGCAGTATCTTAAATGTATCATACCACTGCCTTCTTGCCTCCATGGTTTCTGGTGAGAAATTGGTACTTAACCTTATTGGATATCTCTTATATGTTATGCATTGCTTTTCTCTTGCTGCTCTCAGAATTCTCTGTCTTTGGCATTTGACATTCTGATTAGTATGTGTCTTGGAGCTGGTCTATTTGGATTGTTTCATTTGGGAGTATGTTGTGCTTCTTGGACATGGATATCTATGTCCTTCAATAGGGTTGGGAAATTTTCTACCATTATTTCTTCAAATATTCCTTCTGCCCCTTTTCCCTTCTCTTCTCCTTCTGGGACACCCATGACACATATGTTTGCATATCTCTTGCTGTTGTTTAGTTCCCTGAGACCTTGTTCAATTTTCTCCAATCTTTTCTTCATCTGTTCTTTTGTATGTTCACTTTCTTCAAGCTCACCAATCACTTCTTCTGCCTCCTCAAATATGCTATTATATGATTCCAGTGTATTTTAATTTTCATTTATTACACCTTTCATTCTCATAAGATCTGCTATTTTTCTGTGTATACTTTCAAATTCTTCTTTGTGCTCATCCAATGTATTCTTAATATCCTTAATTTCTTTAGCCATCTCATTGAATTTATTAAGGAGATTTGTTTGAACATCTATGACTAGTTGTCTCAACTCCTGTATGTGATCTGGAGGCTTATCTTGTTCCTTTGACTGAGCCATTTTTTCCTGTTTCTTGATGTAAATTGTAACTTTTTGTTGGTGTCTTAGCATCTGGCTTACTAGAGTATTTATTTTGGATGCAGTTTTTCTCTTTAGTTTAGGGCTTCCTGCCCTTTATCCCTTGCTGGTTGTGTAGTAGGAGCCAAGGATGTAGTTGGTGCTATAAGCTGTGGAGGCTCAAGCTACCCTCATTGTCCTAAGGACCAATGAAGCTTCTCCCAACTTTCTCCTTTGCCAGGAGTAGGGACAGAGCCACAGCTGTGTGGAATAATCCAACTCATGCAGGCCTAGACTGTAGTTGCCCAGAGAGACTGATGAAGCTTCATGCTCCTTTTTCCCCTGCCTGGGGCTGGGATGGAGCTGCAGGTGTGGGTAGCAATCTATGCAGTGCAGGTCCAAGATGACCGCAGTTGCCCTTGTAGACTTCCCATTATTCAGTCTGTGTCTAAATGTACCTGTAGTTACCTGGAAAGGCTGGTGCAGGGCCCGCCAACTTCCTCCCTGCTAGAGGTGGGGCTGAAGCCTAGGCTAGGGCTGCAGGCCAATCTGGGTGAAAGAAACCCGTCTCTATTGTCCCTGTGATTTTCAGTCACCCCGGCTTCCCCTCATGCTGGGGGTGAAGTAAAAATGGCGGCTACCAGCCTCTTTCTGACTTGGACAGGTTCAAACTTTAGCTGTTCTTAGGGTTATACTTTAGCCACATGAATTTACTAATCAGTAGCTGAAATCGGTGGCCAACCGTCTCTTCCTCCCCTGTTTTTTGGGGAAATGTTGCTTCCAATTCCAGCCACGGAACAGCTCCGGAGTCGGCTTGTGCCTCCAGTGGAGGATGGGCATCGGCCTCCGGGGCATGGAGTGCTCTACTTATGAATCTTCTCTGCAGGTGGGCAGTCTCCTCCTTCTATTCTTTCAAGGATGTTGCAGGATGCTCTTCTGATCTCCTGGAGCCCCCCAAACAGTTCTTTAGGTAGCTCTGGGTGATTACTAACTGACTCGTAGCAGGAGCTGATTCTAGGAGCTCCTTACTGTGCCGCCATCTTGCTGGTTGTGTGAATACCCTATATTTTTTGATGCAACATTTATGCAGTCTAAAGCTTCTTAAAAAATTAAAAAAAAATTATTAAAAAAAGAATATAAGCTTTAGGAAGGCAGAGGTTTTTGTCTGTTTTGTTCACAGCTATCTCTAACACCTAGAATATTGCTTGGCTCATTGTTGGTGCTTAAAAATATTTGTTAAATGAATGAATAAATGAATGCTTATTTCATTTCTCCATCTCACTGTTTGTCCTTAAATTTATTTTTAACTTCAGCTTATCCAATGTACTAGCTTTCTATTGGAGAAGTGTTTGCTGAATACAAAGTAGTAGACTATCTGCAAATTAAGCTTGGTATTGACTCAAACTGCCTTAAAATAACAGACTTATTTTTGTTTTAGTTTAGATTTCTTCTTTGAATAAGATTATGATTGGTTGTTTCTGTAAGGCATGTTTGACTTAGAATTATTATGTACAAGAGAAACTGTATAGGAGGCAAGCTATACTTCAAACAGCAGCATTGGCTCCTTTGAAGAAGAATGAACTGGTACAGATAAGACATGTGACATTCATTACAATAATTTTTTTCCAATTGATTCTATTATTTGACTGTTTTGGCTTTTCAAATCAGAAGTGAGTGATAGCAAGAGAAAGGGGGTTCGCTAAAACAAGGCCCCCAGTAGCCAGAATCTAGAACCACTGAGAGCTTAACATCAATTCTCTCTCTGCAGATCTTTCTCTTAAACCCTTTTTCTGAGCCTCAGACAGTTCAGTATTAGCCTTCAAAACCTACTATTTACTTTATTTATTCTCAGCATCAACATGAAATTACAGAAGGGTCCTTAGAGATTCTTTAGTTTAGTGGTGTGTAGCCTGGATTGTGGGAGGGGACAGGAAGGTGATCCATGAAGCTCAGTTCTCCTGCCCCATTTTCAACCAGAGCAGGGTCACTCCTTTCAGTTTAACAGGTTGGGCTCATTAGTACATTTTGTTGAAAATAGGGCTCTCATTCCAACAAAAGTTTAGAAACCTTCAATCGAACTACCTTCCTGATTTTATAGATGAAAACACAGAGGCTTCTAAGGCAGAGCCAGGACAGAATCCAATCTCTTCACTCCTTCACTGGATATCTTCCTACTCTATCATGCAGTCTCTTGTTCCATAACATCCAAATATCAGTGATTTGTTGTTGTTCAAAAAATGAGTAGTTTTCTTTTTGGGAATTGTATAGTTAAGTTTGTCATAAAGTAGGAAACTAAACAAGTTTTTCCAATAGTTTATAGTCTCTTAAAAACCAGGTAACATGTAAGAGAAATGCTGGTTCAAATAGGCTTTTGCTCCATTGTGCATATGACAGTAAGATTATTTTAATCATCAATAAACTATTGTTTGGGAGTGAAGGATTTGCCATGGATTTAACTGATATTTATTGAACAATGATTGAGCTCATCTATGGTAAGTCCCTTATATAAATTGATTATAGAGATGTGTGTGGGTGGAGTTCACCCTGGCTCAAGGAGGGGCTGGCCTGGAGAGAAATGGGGTAGGGGTAATCCCATTACCCTCTCTTCTGCACTTTTCAATCCAAGCAGTCAGTGCCTTCATTGTATCTTTATCAAAACTTGTCTGTATATGCCAAAGTGTTTTTGGTTCTGAGGATGAATTTCATGTGGATGTGCTTAATACTCCAGAATGGAATAATGCTCACTTGTTCTCTGTAAGCCTATTAGATACTTTTGGTAAATGCGCAAGTTGCCTATTTAGTATCTTATTTTGCATTTACTAGTCTCTAGAGCAAGGGCTCTAGAGATTAGTTTTCTGGCTAACTAATACCTTTGCAAACCGTTGTAACCTCTTAACATAAAACATAAGTAATAGAAGTTCAGAGGAAATGAGCTCTTGGACTCCCGAGAGCATGATTAGTTAAGTCTAAAGCAGTGTTCACAAACTATTGTTTTACAGCAATTACACAAATTTTTTTCACAATTATGAAAATGTTCTTTATGGAAAGCACAGGTCAACTTAAAGTCAGAGGACCTGATTCTTGTTTATTTATGATGTTATAAAGAATAACTATAGAATATTTAAAAAATATTGTAATAATTTACTTTATTATATACATTTAAACGATGATTTGGTTTTAGATATGTAGTATTATTAATCTTTACATCTCTGTGAGGAAGATAACTAGCAAATATTACTTCTGAAATATTTTCATTTTGGAAAAAAATTTCTTTCATAAAGGCCTCAGATTATCTATAGAAAAGAATTAGTCAACTGCATGGCCGTTTTGTAGTACAAAAATGTTGTGAAGGACCTCCGAGATAATCTATTCCATTATTTCCCTAAGTAACTTCTGAGGAACACGAATTCTGAGAAATGCCTCAGGAACTCAGAAGAAACCCATGTCTATAAAAACCAAGTGATTTGGATGTAAGGGCGATCTGGCTGCGACATCTGTCACCCCATTGATCGCCAGGGTTGATTCGGCTGATCTGGCTGGCTAGGCGGGTGTCCCCTTCCTCCCTCCCGGCTCCATGTGCGTCCCTCCCGAAGCTGCGAGCTCAGTCGAAGAGGACCGTTCTTCGGTCAAGGGTATACGAGTAGCTGCGCTCCCCTGCTAGAACCTCCAAACAAGCTCTCAAGGTCCATTTGTAGGGTAGTCAAGCTTCCAAGACTCCAGACAAATCCAAATGAGGCGCTGCATGTGGCAGTCTGCCTTAAAAAAAAAAAGAAAAAAGAAAAAAGAAAGAATAAAAAAAAAACACAAAAAACAAAAAACAAAGTAATTTGCCAGTTCTTAGGCAGTTAATTAAAAGTAGAGTGAAGGCTAGTATATGGGTCTTCTGACTGTAGGACATCATTTATTTCCACAACACTTTCTATGACAGGCAAAGAGGAAAGATTTTCTAGAAAGTCAAAATTGCATTTTCTATCTTGGTTTTGTATTTCACATTCTCATGACTTAGGTTAAATTACACTAGAGCAAAAAAAATAAGTGAATGCCATAAATTTGACCCCTTATATTTTTGTATACCGAAAGTTTTTCCCCCGCTCCCTCTCTACTTCCTTCTCTCCCTTCCTGACTCCTCCCTCTTCCCTTCCTTCCTTCTTCCTTACTTCTATCCCTCCCTTCTTCCCCTTCCTTCCCTTCTTTGTTCCCTTATTTCTCTGTTTGACCAGAGATTTATTGCTTCTTTAGAGCAAGGTTATTTGTTTATGTTTTCTCCCCACAAGCAAAAGGGAGTCATTCACACATAATCTCCACCCTTGTTTCAGTCTTAAACCTTTATTAAGCGCCTTCATTCACTTGCTATATTGCTGCATGTTCTAGAAACCGGATATTATGGGGATCAGCTAATTGAAACATCCCACTTTATTTTTTTTTATTTTATTTTATTTTTTTTTAAAGATTTTATTTATTTATTCATTTATCCCCCCCTTGCTGCTTGTGCTCGCTGGGTCAGCTAACCACGCCGTGCGGGCGGGCTTGCCTTCACCAGGAGGCCCGGGAACCAAACCCGGGGCCTCCCATATGGTAAACGGGAGCCCTACTGATTGAGCCACAGCCGCTTCCCAAAACATCCCACTTTAAAGAGAAGTTGGTGAAGGAACTGTGCCCTAAACTCTGATTTTGAAGTGGGAGAAAATTTAGGTAAAAAATGAACAAAATGAATATATTTAGATTACTTCCTTTACTTTCAACAAAAGAAATAAGTATATTTAATAAGATGATAAATTAAAGGGGAATAAAGGAAGTGATAGATTGCAATAAAATTGCCAATACAATGTCAGAAATTAGAGTGGGGGTGGGTAGAAATTATGGAGCAGAAAGTTGGAAACTGAGGAAAGATAAAAAGATAAAGAAGAAATAATACCTTTATCTATTTTCTATGTTTTTCCTTCTGTTTTTGTAAATTTCCAGACAGAAAAACCAAAATACAAAGGGATTGAGTTTAAAAAAGAAAGAAAGAAAAGTGAAGAAAAACCAGAGATACTCCCATGACAGAGCTCACACCACTTAATTCTCAATATGTAGGTGATTTTCCTCAATTTCAATTTATTCTAGAGCAGCAAGGTCTCAATATACTTTTTTCCTTTGTAAACTCATTCTACAGCTTTCCTTTCTTATGAAGTACTTATCATTGCTTGTCTTTTTAGTTGTATTTTTATATAACAAAGCAATTTATTCTTTTTATTCTGCTCATTTTTCTTGCTTAAGTAGAAATAATGAGTCAAGCATAAAGTGGATGCTGTATAATGAAATTAGCTAAGCTTACTTTTCATGTTTCTTTTCTTTTTTTCTTTTCATGTTTCTTGACATAGTTTCTGATTCAGTAATAATGGTTAAGAGTGACTTAATGATGTTTGTACTCTATTTTGACACCAAGGTTTCTATCATAAATGTTTGTTTTGTTAGAATAAAAGCATATATACTCATGAGCAATGAGTGTGTTAACTAACTTAAAGCACCTAATTTAGTATGCTGCAAATAGTGGGAGCAATATTTATAGAAGTTCCTTATAAAACTTTTTGACATTTGTAACATTCAAAATACCTTACATTTATTTTCTTCTATATAATACCACAATAATATCATCATGGACTATACAGAAAGAGCAAAATTAGCATTTCCATTTTACAGATGGGGAAACCATGGATAACAAAGCTTAAGGACTTTGCCCATGTTGGTAGAATAGGACCTCTCCAACAGGTTGGCCCTCCAATTTATTACCCAAACTTGGACAATATTGAGCACGACAACAGATAGTATTGATAATTGCACTGGAACAAAAGGCATAAACTGGGACTGTCCCAGGGAAACTGAGACTTATTGTTACTTTTACTAGAGTCCACAACTCATTCTCACATATTTACACTTCTTTATAATTTTCAGACTTCCCCTGTGCTCTTGCCAAGCATATACAAACACATATAATAGTTTTGAGAGAGAGAAACGGCACTTATTAACTGTGAGCACTTATTAACTGTGAGCTCTTGGGCAAGTTTCTTAACCTCTCTGTGCTTCAGTTTATTTTTTAGTGAGATGGGGATGATGATAATATTAACTATATTATAGGGCTGTTAGAAGGATTGAATGAGTAAAATGCTTGGAATAATGTCCAGCATTTAGTAGGTGCTATATGTACTTGGTAAATAAAATGTGAATATTGACCCCGACAATTGACTTTAAAAATTAAAAGCTTTCAGTTTATACATTTGATACTTTTTAGCTAAGAACATTCTTTTAGTTCTAAGAGCACTTTTCTGAATCAAATCCTGGAATATTGTCTACTTTTTGTTATAGTTCGAATGTCTGTACTTGAAATTACTAATTCCTTTGGTAATGATATTAAATGACACAGTCTTATCATTATCTTAATATTTGCTATTATTAGTATGTACATGGTAAAGACAGCATTAGCAGGCCAATTCTCATTTTGGAGCATTTTGTGCAATGAAATGATAGATTTTATAATAATATACCATTTTCTGTATTCTGCAAATAGAATTCTACTAATTCTATTTTATTCTATTAATAGACCTTTATAGCTTTCTTTATGATAATTAATCTCTGTTACACTTGAAATTATTTGGTTTATTCATTGTAATAACTCAAGATATTTTGTTTTGCTTTTTAGAATGGACAGCCTTGATTTATCCCCACACTGACCCTCCTCTTTCTTTCTTAAATAAAATGAGAAACATGAAGAAAGGCATTTCTCTTGCAATTTGCACTGTGGTGATTTGACTCTGAGAAAAATGGCCCACTTCTCCAGCCCTACCAGAATACTTTGGACTTCTGTTCTGCATTCAGGTTTAGAAACCTCATTCCCTTTGAGTCCATTTGGCTTGCACCTCTCCACATAGGCCACCTCTGTTTAAGTCATCACCAATTTGATATCCATTCATTTTGACTTGGTTGTTTTCTTCGCTGACTCTTATCTGTATTCTAATATTATTTTCCAGACCAAATGTTAAAAAATGTGGGCCTAAAAGATTTGGGTTAGGGTCAGTTCAGGCTTGCTGGTAAGAATTATGAGTGGATGGGAAATACCCGAAGTACATCCAAGCGAACAATAAGTGCTCCATAAGTGCTTTATAACTGAATGAGTGACGTGATGGCAGTTTCTTCCCTCTAATGTATTTCATATATCTTCATATAATCCTTCCAGACATCAGAACGTAACCCTCATTTCTTGGGTTAGAATCTGTGGTTCAAATATTCAGTGGACAGTGACAAGTTATGCTTCACCGTCATGCTGCCCATATAAGTCTCTGTGGCTTTTATTAAGTCAAATTTAATGATCAAAATGTGGATCGTATTTAAATACCCAGCTGATATCAACAACTCAAAAACAATTGGAGTTTGATTTTGAGATCAGAGAAAGGATGTGATATTTTAGAACTGGAAATCATTCCAGTGTGAGGTGTGGAACTTTTGGGTAGTCAAATCAGCAGGAAGACCCTGGTTGGCCATCTAGACTAAAAGGGGAAAGGGTTCGAGGTAAGAAGTAGGAGAAAGTCGAGCTTAGTGGAAAGGCCATGAACTCTAGAAGGAGTTTAACACAAACTATGCCTCCTATCAGCTCTGTGATGTTGGATAAGCTACTTAATTTCTCAGACCCTTAATTTCTATATTTTCCAAATACAGAAAAAAAAAGGATACCTGCTTGTTGAAAGAGTTAAATGAAGTAACATTTATACAAAGCCTGAAACATAGAAGTTGCTGTATGATGACTATTTTTATTCTGAAACCAAAACCATATTATGGAATAAGTCCCTGACAGAAGCTCCTGTGGTATTTAGAATCCCTCAGTAGGTTAAGAGATCAGAATCAGTTTGGAAGCCAGGAATCAGAAACTTCAGTTCCCTGTAATTTAGTGTAATCCCTCCAGTTTACTCCCTTACCCTTTGGGAAGAGGAAAAGATATGCATATCTCTTTTGTGCCTCTTACTTTCCTTTTTACTGACAGTGAGGGTTGGATAAAATATTTTTTATTTGTAGTATATTCTTTCTCATAGCACTTTAAACACTTATTCCTTCCCAATGGGGATGCTCTGTTTTACCTGGAGGAAACTTCATTTTTCTCTAACCTACTGGTTATAAGCATTGCTGGAATTAATATGATATTAATGTCTTTATTATTATTTTACAGTATTGTTTGACTTTGATTAACTCATTTTCTAAGAGCACACCTGTAGTTCTTTTCGAAGTTGCCTGAAATGTTGGATTGAACAGTTAAAATGGTGGCATCCAGGTCTGAATTTTTTATTTGATCCCTTTTCTATGTCCTGATAAACTATCACCCATCTTCATATTTCCCCAGCCTTCTCAGTAATACAATGCCACACATAGGAGAGGTATAAGAGCAGGAAATCCTAGGAGATAGGCAAAGTCATGGAAGAAAGAGCCACAAGCAATTATTTCTTTTATTTTTGTTCCTTTTAAAGTGAAACTTCCAGTCCTCACTGCTGTAATAAAGTTATATTGTTGTCCCATAATCTAAAATTTAAACATTACTTTAAAATTTGCTAAGTATTTCATGTCTAGTCTCTTAGCCGATGCATTATAATACTTGTGAAGCAGGTATTCATTCTCATTATCCCCATTTTACAGATGAAGAACTTGAAACCTGAAGGAATCTACATAAGGCATTTAGTGCAGTCAATAAAAGCAAACAGTGAAAAAAAATTAAAACCAATACTAATCATAATAACTAATAATAATAAAGAAGAAAATAAAAATCCTCTATAATTCATTACATTATCCAGATAGAACATCTCAGTGTATTTTCTATTTCTTGTTCTATACATATGTGGATGTTTGCATAAGCAGAGTTAAATTCATGCTAATATACAATTCTATATTCAGTTTTTTAAAAATAAAATTTTATTGAGGTATATCATTCATACATGAACATACATGAACAATAAATATACAGTAAAAGTTGTGAACTTACAAAACAAACATGCATATCATCATACAGGGATCCCCTATATCACTCCCCCTCTCAAAGCACCTTGCACTGCTATGAGACATTTGGTAAAAGCTATGAAATAGCATCATCAAAATAGTACTACTAACTATAGCCCATATCTTACACTTGGCATATTTTCCCCTCAACCCACCTGATAATTAACACCCTCTATTAGTTTTATACATTTGTTATAGTTTATGAAAGATTGTTCTCATATTTGTCCTGTTGACCACAGTCCATCTTCCACCACTGGATTCCCTGTGTTCTGCAGCCCCATATTTTGTACACTCCATTCAAAGTGTATACTCAGTGGCTCTCATTTTCTTCACAGAGTAGTGCTGTCATCACTTCAGTCAATTTTAGAACATTTTCATTACTCCAAAAGGATAAATCCCATACCCCCTTTTACCTCCCTATTGTTGTCTCTTAGAATTGATATAACTTCTTTGCCATTGCTGCAAAAATATTACAATATTATTGTCAACTATCATCCATCAGATAATTTTCCCATGTATCATTATATTCTTAATACTTTATAAAAGAAAAACATTCTTATATTTATACTATTAACCACAATCTTTATCCACTACTGAAATCACTATGTTATACATACCTGGGATTATTCTGTAGTTTCCTTTCAATTGACATTTACATCCACAGCCATAATCTCATTTATAAATCAGCAGTTAGTTATATCACTATAATGTTACCATCAACTCTATTCATTTCCACACTTTTACAATAAATCTTATAAAAATTCTACATACATTGAGCATCAGCTCCCATTCTCACCCACATTCTATCTCCTAGTAACCAATACTCTAGAGTTTACCTCTGTGAGTTTACTCATTGTATTTAGTTCATATTAGTGAGACCATACAATATTTGTCCTATAGTGTCTGGCTTATTTCACCCAACATAATATCCTTAAGGTCCATCCATGTTGTCATATGCATCCAGGTTTCATATCTTCTTACAGTTGAATGTATTCCATTGTATATATATACCACATTTTGTTTAGTCATTCATTAGTTGATGGGCACTTGAGCTGGTTCCGTATTTTAGCAATTGTGAATAATGCTACTATGAACGTTGGTGTGCAAATGTCAGTTCATATCCATGCTTTCAGTTCTTCTGAATGTTGTCCTAGTAATGAGATTGCTGGATCATATGGCAGTTCTATATTTAGCTTCTTGAGGTACTGCCAAACTGTCTTCCAGAGAGGCTATACATTCTACATTCCCACCAACAATAAAGGAGTGTTCCCATTTCTCTACATCCTCTCCAGAAATTGTAGTTTTCTTTCTTTCTTTCTTTCTTTCTTTCTTTCTTTCTTTCTTTCTTTCTTTCTTTCTTTCTTTCTTTCTTTCTTTCTTTCTTTCTTCCTTCCTTTCCTTTCCTTTCCTTTCCTTTCCTTTCCTTTCCTTTCCTTT
>JAKSZT010054564.1:2631852-3031023 GCA_026826555.1 Tolypeutes matacus
TTTCCTTTCCTTTCCTTTCCTTTCCTTTCCTTTCCTTTCCTTTCCTTCCCTTCCCTTCCCTTCCCTTCCCTTCCCTTCCCTTCCCTTCCCTTCCCTTCCCTTCCTTCCTTTCTTTCTGTCCATTCTATAAGGTATGAAAAGGTATCTCATTATAGTTCTTTTTTTTAAATTAAAGTTTTATTTATTTATTTATTTCTCCCCTCCCCCTTGTTGTTTTGCACTCCCTATCTGCTCTCTGTGTCCATTCTCTGTGTGTTCTTCTGTGTCTGCCTGTCTTCTCTTTAGGTGGCACTGGGAGCCGATCATGGGACCATCTGGAGTAGGAGAGAGGCGCTCAATCTCTTGCACCACCTCAGCTCCCTGTTCTGCATCTCTTATTGTCTCTCTTCTGTGTCTCTTTTTGTTGTATCATCTTGCTGCACCAGCTCTCCACGTGGGCCAGCACTCCTGTGTGGTCTAGCATTCCACGTGGGCCAGCTCTGCACTCAGGCCAGTTTGCCTTCGCCAGGAGGCCCCAGGGATCGAACACTGGACCTCCTATATGGTAGATGGGAGCCCAATCGCTTGAGCCATATCCGCTTCCCTCATTATAGTTTTGATCTGCATTTCCTTAATAGCTAGTGATGTTGAACATTTTTTTCATGTGCTTTTTGGCCATTTGTATTTCTTTTTTGGAGAAATGTCTATTCAAGTCTTTTGCCCATTTTTAAATTTGGTAGCTTGTCTTTTTATGATTGAGTTGTATGATCTCTACATAACATGGATATCAAACCTTTGTTAGATTTGTGGTTTCCTAATATTTTCTTCCATTGAGTAGGCTGCCTTTTTACTTTCTTGACAAAGCCTTTTGAAGAACAAAAGTGTTTCATTTTGAGGAGGTCTCATTTATCTATTTTTTTCTTTTGTTGCTTGTGCAAGATCTACCATAAGATCTTGAAGATGTTTCCCTACATTTTCTTCTAGAAGTTTTATGGTTGTAACTTTTATATTTAGGCCCTTGATCCATTTTGAGTTAATTATTGAATAAAGTGTGAGATAGGGGCCTCTTTATTTCTTTTGGATAGGGATATTCAGTTCTTCCAGCACCATTTGTTGAATAGACTGTTCTGGCCCAGCTGGGTGGGCTTGACTGCCTTTTCAAAAATTCACTATACTTGATAAATATATGTCCCAGAGACTTAAATCTTTGGTCTGTCCATGTGCCAATTGAGCCTTGAATTTTAGCAGAGTTACAGCACTTACTCTCCAGTTCATTGGACTCACCCAGGACAATGAACAAGGAGATGATGATGTACAACGTCTATCCCAAGGAACAGAGAGTGCCTGCAACGGTTCTATCCATCTGCCCCATGGGATCTAAGCTCCCTCTCAATCAGAAGCAGAGTAGGCATCACCATCCCAAAATCCTCAAGATTGGGGAATGAACAATGGACTAAAGTAGATTTATTATTATTCTACTATAGACTTATTATTATTCTAGCAATGGAAGAACTGTTACTGATATAAAGGCAGTGCCCACCAGAGGTTCTGAGGGATAGGAGAAGGAAGAATAGGTATAATATTTGGGGGCATTTTTGGGACATTGGAGTTTCCTGCATGACATTGCAATGATGGATACAGGCCGTTGTATATTTTGTCATAACTTACAAAATTGTGCAGGACAGAGAGTAAACTATAATGCAAACTGTAGTCCATAGTTAGTAGCAGTACTTCAATCTGTGTTCATTAATTGTAACAAATGTACTACACTAATGAAGGATGTTGTTAATGTGGGAAAGTATGGGAGGGGGAAGGAGTGGGACATATTGGAATCCCTTATATTTTTTATGTAACATTTTGTAATCTAAAACTCCTTTAAAAATAAAAAATTAATTTAAAAAAATCACTTGACCGTAGAAGTCAGGGTCTATTTCTCAGTTCTTAGTTCAGTTCCATTGGTCAATGGCTGTCTTTATGGCAGTACCATGCTGTTTTTACCACTGTAGCTAAGTAATATGCTTTAAAGTCAGGAAGTAAGTCCTCCAACTTCATTTTTCTTTCTAAAGAAGAAATTGGATAATTGGCTTTTCCATTTCTACAAAAAAGACTCTTTGGATTTTTATTGGGATTATGTGGAATCTGTAAATCAGTTTGGGTAGAATTGACATCTTAATGATATTGTCTTCCAATCCTTGAACACAGAATGTCCTTCCATTTATTTAGGTGTTCTTTATTTTAGCAATGTTTTGTTGTTTTCTGAATATAGGCCCTTTATGTTCTTGGTTAAGTTTATTCCTAATATTCGATTCTTTTTTTAAAACTTTATTTTGTACATTTAATAAATGAAAATATAAACAATTAAAACCTGGAAAGAAAATACAGCTGAACAAAAACATACATTTCTCAATTAAATGTACTAGATACATATAAATTTTTTTTTGAATCATTCAATATGTTACATAATATATTTGGCTCATAGTAACGCAATCATACAGTATTTGTCCTTTTGTGTCTGGCTTGCTTCACTCAACATAATGTCCTCCAGATTCATCCATGTTGTCATAGGCTTTACGATTTCATTTCTTCTTACAGCTGCATAATATTCCATCATGAGAATAGCCGCAGTTTGTTTATCCAACTATCTGTTGATGAACATCTGGGTTGTTTCCAACTTTTGGCAATGTGAATAATGTTGCTATGAACATTGATGTGCAGATGTATGTTTGTGTCACTGCTCTCAGTTCTTCTGGGTATACCTCCAGTAGTGATATTGCAGGGTCACGTGGCAAGTCTATATTCAACTTCTTTAGGAACTGCCAAATAGTCCTCCACAGTGGCTGTACCATTCTGCATTCACACCAACAGTCAATAAGTGTTCCTATCTCTCCACATCCTCTCCAACACTTGTAGTTCTCTGTCTTTTTAGTAGCAGCCATTCTGATAGGTGTGAAATGATATCTCATTGTAGTTTTGATTTGCATTTCTCTAATCATGAGTGATGTTGAGCATTTCTTCATGTGTTCTTTTGCCATTTGTATTTCTTCTTTGGAGAAATGTCTATTCAAGTCTTTTGCCCATTTTTTAATTGGGTTATTTATCTTTTTATTATTGAGTTGTTACATCTCTTTATATATCCTGGATATTAAACCCTTATCAGATATGTGATTTCCAAATATTTTTTTCCCATAGAGTTGGCTGCCTTTTCACCCTTTTAACAAAGTCCTGTGAGGTGCAAAAGTGTTTAATTTTGAGGAGATCCCCTTTATCTGTTTTCCCTTTGTTGCATGTGCATTGGGTGTAAGGTCCAAGAAACCACCACCTGCTACAGAGTTTTGGAGATGTTTCCCTACAGTTTCTTCTAGTAGTTTTATGGTCCTGGCTTTTATATTTAGTTCTTTGATCCATTTTGAGTTGATTCTTATATAGGGAGTGAGCTAGGGGTCCTCTTTCATTCTTTTGGTTATAGATATCCAGTTGTCCCAGCACCATTTGTTGAAGAGACTGTTTTGTCCCATTAACATTAACTTGGTATGTTTGTCAAAAAAAAAAAAAATCCATTTATAATAGTGACTAAAAGAAGATTCATTTAGTCACTATTATAATGGAATTTTTTTCTAACTTTCTTGTCTGATTGCTCATCAGTAGTGTATAGAAACACTACTGATTTTTGCATATTAATCTTGTATCCCACCACTTTGCTATTAGTTCTCGTAGTTTTGTTGTGGATTTCTTCAAGATTTTCTAGATATAGGATCATGTCATCAGCAAATAGCAAAAGTTTTACCTCTTTATTTCCTGTTTGGGTGCCTTTTATTTGTTTATCTTGCCTTATTGCTCTAGTGAACTTCTAGCACAATATTGAATAAAAGTGGTGACAGTAGGCATCCTTGTCTTGTTCCTGATCTCAGCAGGAAAGCTTTCAGTCTATCACCTTTGAGTACAGTGCTAGCTGTGGATTTTTCATATATGTACTTCACCATGTTAAGAAAGCTGCCTCCCATTCCTATATTTTGGAGTGTTTTTTTTTTTTTTTTTTTTTTTAAATATAACAAACTTTTATTTTTAAAAAGGTATTAGATTACAGAGAAGTTACATGGAAAGTATAAGGGATTTTTGCAGTATTTTTTAAATCAAGAAAGGATGCTATATTTTGTGAAATGCCTTTTCTGAGTCGTTGAGATGATCATGTAATTTTTCTTCGGTTTATTAATGTGGTGTATTACACTAATTGATTTTCTTGTGTTGAACCACCGTTGCATATCTGGGATAATACCCATGTGACTGTGGTGTATAATTCTTTTAATGTGCTTTTGGGTTCCGTTTGCAAGTATTTTGATGAGGATTTTTGCATCTATTCATTAGAGAAATTGGTTTGTGATTTTCTCTCTCCCTAGTATCTTTATCTGATTTTGGTATTAGGGTGATACTGGCTTCAGAGAATGAGTTTTCAATTTTTTGCAAGAGCTTGAGCAAGATTGGTATTAGATCTTCTTTGAATTATTGGTAGACTTCATCTGTGAAGCCATCTGGTCCTGGACTTTTCATCTTTGGGAGTTTTTTGATGACTGTTTCAATCTCTTCACTTGTGATTGGTTTGTTGAGGTCTTCTATTTCTTCTAGGGTCAGTGTAGGCTGTTTGTGTGTTTCTAGGAATTTGTCCATTTTTATCTAGGTTGTCTAGTTTGTTGGCGTACAGTTGTTCATAGTATCTGCTTATGATCTCTCTTATTTCTGTGGAGTCAGTGGTAATGTCCCCCCTCTCATTTCTGATTTTATTTATTTACGTCTTCTCTCTTCTTTTCTTTGTCAGTCTAGCTAAGAGTTTGTTGATTTTGTTGTTCTTCTTGAAGAACCTAACTTTTGGTTTTGTTGATTCTCTGTATTGTTTTTTTTGTATTGTTCTCAATTTCATTTATTTCTGCTCTTCTCTTTATTATTTCTTTTTTTCAGATTGGTTTGGGATTAGTTTGCTGTTCTTTTTCTAGTTCCTCTGGGTGTGCAGTTAGGTTTTTGATTTTAGCTCTTTTAAGCATTGATATTTAGCTTTTTTAAGCATTGAGGGCTATACATTTCTCTCTCAGCACTGCCTTTGCTGGCCCCATAGGTTTTTTTTTTTTTTTTTTTTTTTTTAGTAATGGGGGATTGAACCTGGGACTTTGTACATGGGAAGCAGGTGCTCAAATGAGCTATACCCACTCCTACACTCCTATCATTTTTTCCTTTATTTTTTTCCCCATAGATTTTGATGTGTTGTGTTCTCATTTTCATTCATCTCAAGATATTTACTTATTCCTCTTGCAATTTCTTCTTTGATCCACTCATTATTTAAGAGTGTATTGGTTAATCTCCATATATTTGTGAAATTTCCCCTTTTCTGTCTGTTATTGATTTCCAGTTTCATTCCTTTATGATCAGAGAAAGTGTTTTGTATAATTTCAATCTTTTTACATTTATTGAGATCTATCTGGTGACCAGCTTATGGTCTATCCTGGAGGAGGATCTATGAACACTTGAAAAGAATATATATCCTGCTGTTTTGGGGTGTAAAGCTCTATAAATGTCTATTAGGTCTAGTTCATTTATCATATTGTTCAATCTCTCTTTTTTCCTTATTGATCCTCTGTCTAGATGTTCTATCCAATGATGAGAGTGGTGTATTTAAGGCTCTAACTATTATTGGAGAGACATCTATTTCTTCCTTCAGTTTTGCCTCATGTATCTTGGGGCACCCAGGTTAGGTACATAAATATTTATTATAGTTATTTTTTTCTGGTGACTTGCTCCTTTTACTAATATATAATGACCTTCATCTCTTATAACAGTTTTGCATTTAAAATCTCTTTCGTCTGATATTAGTATCACTACTCCAGATCTTTTTTGATTATGATTTGCATGTAATATCTTTTTCCAACCTTTCACTTTCAACCTGGTTGTGTCTTTATGTCTGAGGTGAGTCTCTTGTAGGCAGCATATAGATTCCTCCTATTTTTTTTTTTTAAATCAATTCTGTCAGTCTATGCCTTTTGATTGATCTATTAATGTTCAATGTTACCACTGTAAAGGCATTACTTACTTCATCCATTTTATCCTTTGGTTTTCCATTGTTATATGTTACTATTATCTGTCTTTTTACCCTTTAAGTTACCCTTTCTAATAATCTTCATTTCTATACTCTTCTCCAAGTCTCTCACCCTTGTTTATTCCTTTCAGACTGCAGCACTCCTTTTAGTATCTCTGGTAAACAAAGTTTTTGTTTGTGAAGACTTTAAACTCACCCTCCGTTTTGAAGGACAGTTTTGCTCAATATAGAATTCTTGGTTGGCAGTTTTTCTCTTTTATTACCTTAAATACACCATACCACTTACTTCTCACCTCCATGATTTCTGGTGAAAGATTGGTACTTAGTCTTGTTGAAGTTCCCTTGTATGTGATGTTTTGCTTTTCTCTTGCTCCTTTCAGAATCTTCTCTTTATTTCTGATATTTGTCATTCTGAATAGTAGGAGTGGGTCTATTCAGATTTATTATGTTTAGGGTCCATTGTTCTTCTTGGATATTGATATTTATGTATATTATAAGGGTTGGGAAGTTTTCAGTCATTATTTCCTCAAAATATTCTTTCTGCCCCTTTACCATTCTCTTCCCCTTCTGGGACACAGATAATGTATATGCTTGTGTGTCATTGTCATTCAATTCCCTGAGAGCCTGTTCCATTTTTCCCATATTTTTCTCTTTCTGTTCTCCTGTCTTTTCAATTTCAGATATTCTGTCCTCAATTTCACTAAATCCTTCTTCTGCCATTTCAAATCTGCTGTTATATGCCCCTATTGTGTTTTTAATCTCATCCATTGTAGCTTTTATTCTCATAAGCTCTGTTACTTTTCTTTTCAGGCTTTCAAATGGTACTTTATGTTCACTCAGTGTCTTTTTAATATCCTTTATCTCTTTAATCATATTTTCTCCTTGAATTGATTTAAGGGATTTGTGTGATTATCATTGATTAGTTGTTTTAAATACTGTGTCCCATCATGATTTTTGGTTTGTTCCTTTGGGCCATTTATTCCTGTTTCTTAGTATGGCTTGTAATTTTTTGCTGATGTCTAAGCATACTGATATGTTGGTGAATTTACTCCGATGGTCAATTTCTCTCTCTTGCCTAGTGGTTTTTTTTCATGGCTCTTCATTGATTTTTGATTTATCTTATTCTAAGTCTTTAAAATTATCCAGCTTAAGTTATCAAAATAGGGCCAGGAACTCACTAGTGGGGTGCAGACCAGATCAAGGGGAGTGGGACAAGAGACACCTAAAAGGCATTTTTCTCCTTGCAGTTTCCTGCTGGCCAGCAAATGGTACTCATCAGCGAATCTTTCCACAGAGGTGACTCTTCGAACCTCCACTTGCCCCTCATTCTGATCTGGCCAGAGCCAAGATTCAAAGCTAGCTCTGTAGGCCAAATTCACTGAAGAGAAACCACTCTATTCCCTCCACTGCACCCTCACTCTTCCCAGGGAGGAATACATCTGTTTCCCTCTCAATTGGCTGCAGTGAACCACAAGTTTTATATAGGGTCTTCGCCTTTATGGTGGGGCATGGGTGCTGTTCCTGGCAGCAGCTGCTAGTAACTCACTATTTTTGTTTGGGCTTCTTCATCTCTCTGTTTCTCATCCAGGGTAGTGCGCAGCACTCTCCTGGTCTGCAGAGCCTCAAAGCAGATCTCTCAGACAGCCTTTTGCCCTTCTTCCATTGTTTTTGGAGAGAGTTGAGTTCTGCCTACCTATTCTGATGGCATCTTCCTGGACCTCTTCTTTATTCTGTTTTTAAAGTTATCATTATGTTGTAATGCACTAAAAAATCTTTGCAAACAAGAACTTAAAGTTGCATTATATAACTATAAAGTTTATTAAACCATTCTCTTACTATTGAACATTTCAGGGTTTTTTCTCCAACTTTTAACCATTAAAGATAACATTACATTGGGAGTGTTTGCCAATGGATATTTTTTACTTATCTTGATATTACTTTAGAATATATACCTTAGATTTTGAAACATGGGACATCCTTTGGCATCTCTTGTGAGAAATGGTTTTCATTGGTATTGGCCAAGATTAAGGGCATATTCTGCAGCCATGAATAGGTAACGTGTAAAGAGATTGAGTTTATGACCGTGGTCTCATAAACATGTGTTTGGACACACAGAGTCAGACAAACAGACTTTAAAAGAAGTAAGAAAGAATAAAAATAAAAATAAAAATATAGAGCTTAAGTAGAGAAAGTTTTAGAGGTTGAAAAAAAGACATATCTGTGTTGGGAGAAATTATGGAAGCAACAGAGTGCCTGGTCAACTAATAATTATGTTTTGTGTAAAAATTATCACACGTTTGGCCTCGGCATTTTAGATAGGATCAATACATTTCTTTGCAGTACATGATAAAAGCCTTTAACAAAGTTTGTGTATTTCCAAAATGATTATACCATTTTATTTATTTAATTTCTTCATTTTCAATGGCTAATTGTTAGCTGGCAATGAAAGAGTATCAAATGGGCTGGATGTTACAGAGAAGGATAAAAATAGCTAATATTAACTGAATTCAAGCTACATTTCAGGTACTATTTACATGTAATGTCTACAATATAAATCATGTTTTACAATCACTCATTTAGATCAGTATTATTTTTGTCATTTCCATTCATGTAGAAACTGAGGCATCAAGAGGTTAAGTAAATTGCACAAAGTCAGATGGGCTGACTCCAGAATCCATTTGCTTCACTCCTGCGATATACTGTCTCCAACATATTAGTATACCCTACTGGTCTGTGCTCTAAAGAGCACACAGACACAGAGACAGTCAATAGGCAGTGGAGAGGTAGGCCTCCAACCTGGGTGGTGTCAGATGTGGGAGATGATCTGCTTGGTTTAACGTGCTGTTATCTCCAATGCCTACAATGAATCATGAATCAATCAATTACATTTCCATCTTAAATAAGAGATACTCAATTCAACAGAAACCTGTTAAGCACCTACTCTAGTTTGGTCTCATAAATAACTGAACTTAAGTGCTCACAGAAAACAGACATGAAAAATGATTATATTATAATATTATATATGTTTTACAAAGGATATATAAGATAGTGAAGAGGAGGGAAACCTTCAGAGAGGAAGTGACATCTGAGCTGGGATGAATAGAAATTGGTGGAAGGACAAAGGTGGGAGGACCTGCTAGTAAGGCCTCCAGCTATGGAAGTTGGAATTTATTTTTTAATTTAATTTAGGCAGAGTACAGTGCAGTATTTGGAGGTAGTCACACCTAGGTTATTACTAGTGATGTGATTTTAGACAAATCATTTAATCTCCCAGAGTTTCAGGTTCTAAATCTGTAAATGTATGAAAAAAATTGTGCTTGCCTGAGTGTGAGGATTAAAGAAGATACGCATAAAGTTTCTAGTACACAGCCTGTTGTTGGTACACAATAAATGGTAACTATTAATATCCTTATTATGTAACTAAAAGAAAGTAAAAAGCCTCTTAGGACAAAGACTTTCTTACCTGAAAAAATATAATAGTCTTGTTAAGGTCTATCATATGAGTGAGAAATAATAATAAAGAATATTCTTCTAGAGTTCAAATTCCATTTATGACTCCTAAACTGAGACCGCTAAGAATGAAAGTCCTTAAAAAGACTCAAGAGGATTCTTGTGACAACAAATGAGTGTTACAACAGAATATTTAGATGTGTTAAGTGTAAATTACTCAGAAGTATATGGATTAAATTTCCTTTCAGCAATGCTCAAGTTTAAACTTTAAGGGGAAAGAGACGTGAGAACAGTACCCCACTAGGTTAGGAGCCCTCCGATATTTACTCCAAAGGGTTTCAGGTAGAAACACAGAGAAAAGGATGAGAAATGTCCCTTGGGGAAGGTAGGCAGGTGAAACTTTAAGGAAGCCTAAATTATTACAAGTCAATGTGCCCTCAACTCCAAACATTTAAAAAATATTTTAAAACCTATTAAGAGATCGATTAGGCTGTAGTCATTAGGCCATAAAATATTAAATCATTCTTTTTCCATGTGAATGATAAAATTGAGAAGAACTTTTATTAAAGGAGAGAATTTCCTAGAAAACCAAACTTCTTTTGCAGCAAAAATGGACTTGGAAAGAGATCATAATTGGGTTCTGTTGGAGGCCCAGGAAGGCAAAATGACCTGCCTAATGTTCCCTAGTGAGTTAGTGGCAGAACTGGGGCTAGATACCAGGTTTTCCAAGGAATTACACACTCAAAGAAATTACTTCACTTAGTCAAAGCCACACTATGAGTAAAGTGGGCATTGATGGAGTTTCAGCCATGGTCTATTTCCAAAGACCACACGTGCTATGACTTCACAGTGCTGTTTTAAAATTAATTAGAAATAATTAAATTAAATTTAAAAATTACAGAAGTAACATAGTTTCATGGTAAATTATGACAGTGGAGAAGGATATTTAATGAAAGCTAACGACAATCATTTCACCTTATGCCCACCCCTCTAGCCCACTCTGCCAAAGCCCCTCCATTCCCATTTCCTAGGGGTAAATACTATGAGTATTTTTGGTTTGTATTCCCAGAAATTGTATGTGTGTGTATTTTGAAAACCTTTTTATTTGGGAAAAAAGTTCAAACTTACAGAAAACTTGCAAGAATGATACAAAGAACCTTTAACCCAGATCATGGCTTATTAACATTTTGCTGCTACATTATGTCTGTGTCTGTCTGTCTTTCTATCTAATCTATCATCTATCATCTCTCCATCCATCCATCCATCCATCCATCCATCCATTAATCAATCAATATTATTTTTATCTAAACCAAAAGAGAATAAGTTGCAAATGTTTTAGCCCTTAACTCCTAAATGTTTTAGTGTGTATTTCCTAAGAAGAAGGATATTTGTAACCATAGTACAATTATCAACTTTAATAAACCTTCAATACATTTGTTATTGATACAATATTTTTATAAGATTGGCCCAACAAAGTACTTCATGGTATTTTCCCCTTCCAGTACAGGATCTAGTTTAGGATCACATATTGCATTTAGTTATCATGTCTCAGTCCATATTAATCTGAAACGGTTATTTAGCCTTTCTCTATCATTTATTACATTAACATTTTAAAGGAGTTTAAAAGAGTGTTTCTCATTTTGGGTTTATCTGGTGTTTCTTCATGATTAGCCTGATTATGCTTTCTTGGGTAAAATACTACATTAAGTGATATGTCCTCAGGATATCACAACCGAAGGCACACGATGTCCATATGCTTCTCATTTCCGATGCTACTTTTGATCACCTGGTCAAGATATTGTCCACTTATATCTTTTTAATTTATGCACTTTCTGCAATTTATTTTTACTGAATAACATAGTGATTTCAATTCACCAAAGATTTACTGAGTTCCTATGTAACAAATACTGCTCTAGCCCCTGGTGATATAGCAGAGAGAAAAACAGACAAAATTTCTGCCTTCATAGAGCTTATATTCTACCCTGGACAAATATTTAATATTCCCATATTTAGAGATGCTTCCTTTAAAAAAAAACAGATGCTAGTGTTTTACTTTATTCAGTCACATCTGATGAACATTTAGCTTGCTCCAGTTCTTGTTGCTATTACCAACCATGCTGCAATAATCACTGTAGAATGTAGTTTATTCATCTAGATGCACATGTGTTTTTGAATGTGGTATGTCTAGTCTATGTATGTATCTGTGTGATTGTGTATATTTGTGTGTATATACAAATGTTTGTGTAATTATGATGGTACAAACTTGTTTATCTGTAAGATAATTCCTTAGAAGAGAAATTTATGAGTCAACCTAATTTGGTTTGTACATTTGGATAAATGCTATCAAATTTCCCTCTAATTTTTGTTCTCAGCACAGTGTACCAGATTGCTTATAGATTCCCATTCTCACCAATACTGGACATTATCAAATATTTTAATCTTTTTCACACTAGTAGATATCATCTTAGCTGGATGGTAATGAAGATTCTGAATTTTTCTGAGTCTGTTGTGTAAGCTACATTTTCTGCTTGATTACTGTAGTGCTACTGATTTTTTTGTCTCTGGTGAGCAGAGAGGCTGATCATAGGATAGCTACATAGTCTATCATGTAAAAAATCTTTAAAATCTAAATTCCCCATTGCTATGATGTAGGGATGTTATCTAAAGCTTAGGGGCATTTTATCAGGAAGCTAATGAAACAGTATAACAGATAAATAAATGAAAAAATGTACATTCAGACAAGACTCTTGTATGCCATTTGCTATCTGCCATGTGGAGCACACTAATATAGTCTCCCAAACTGCTAGAGAATATCATTCAAACATTTTTGAAATATATTTAATAAACTAAAGAGAAAATATGGGTTAATGCAAATGACCTTAGAATTATTACAAATGTTTAGCCAGAAGACCTGACCTCTCAGTTATTATTGAAGTCTTTTTTTTTGGGGGGGGGCAGAGGGGAAGAAGGGATGAGGTTGTAGAACCCCACCGTTTTGGGAGAGAAATTCAGATTAAATGGTTTGTTGAAGAAACCATTAATTTTTCCATTAGTTCCTCATACACCATTTTTTCCCCCTTAAAATCCTCTCCCCTTCCTTCATTCCTCAAAAGGAGGTATGGATATTTTGAAAAGGAAGCCTCTTTCTCACATGCAATGAATTTTGTCCACAATGGGCTAATTGCCAAAGCAGTTGGCCACCTGTGGGAATCATTAGTCACTTTTCAGTTGTTCTGAGGTTAGTCAGTTGCAGTTGCAATTCATTATACGAACAGTTTTGCATCCACAAATAATCATGACTGTTAAAACCACCCATAAAGAAAGAAAAGACTGAACAAAAACTCCTAAAAGTTGGCATGTTACATTTATGAATGAAGTTTGGGTAACATTCAACTCTATTCATTTTATCCTAATCCAGAGAAACTAGAGTAGGGGATATTGAAGAAAATGTATTCCAAAGTTATCCTACTTTGTGGGGTAAGCAGGAAACAAGATCATGTTATCTTTGTAATCTTACTTGCTAAAGTAAAAATGGCTCTTTTTTAAAAACAAAAACAAAAACTTTATTTCAACTTCAAAAAATAAACTAACGGGCAAAAGGCAGCTTAAAAAAATATGGAAGCATTATCATAAAAAATCCTGTCCAGGTCCATTTAACTTATTTAATCCTAATAACAAACTCGATTGTTTCTCCAGTGTTCCAAAAGATGAATAAATGAGCACAGATAGGTTAAACGACATGACCAAGATCTCCTTGTTAATGAAGAAAATGAAAAAAAACAAAACAAAACACAACAACACTTGATCATATTCACATCTCATAAAACTAAATTCCATATATATTTTTTATCTTTAGCATTGATATCGTATCTTTTGTGCCTTTGCTACAAAAATATTACAAAATTACTGTTAACTATAGTCTATAAGTTACATTAGTTATATTTTCTCCATGTATCACCATATTCTTAACACCTTGTAATAGAGGAACATTCTTGTATTTGTATTATTAACCACAGCCCTCATCTATCACTGAAATCACTCTATTTTACAGTCTCTAGATTATCCTCAGGCTGTCTTTCAATTACCATTAACCTCCCTAGACTACTCCTTTCAGCCACAATCACATTTATAAATCAGCAGTGTTAGTTATATGTATTATAATGTGTTACTATCAACTCTATCCATTTGCACATATTTACTATCAATATTACTAAACATTCTACATACATTCAGTATCAACTCCCTCTTCTCAACCTACAATCTGCCACCTATTAACCTATATTCTATAGTTTGACTACATGACTTTATTCATCATAATTAGTTGAATGACTCGATTGGTTATGATTCTGGTTTTCTATGGTACAGATGTGTAAAATGTATAATTATCACTTAATAGTAAATGTAATTATAACAAGAACTTTGTTCTAATGAGTGTGCAACAATGTGATAACAGCCATTTTGATTAACCATTCTGTGGTTAATGTGCTATATTGTTTATGATCACATCCATGGAAGATGTCATCTATTCTCCTAATTCAATTCAGTGTATTTCTCAAAGTCTGCCATGCACAGGTCATGATGTCAGGAAGTAAAGTGCATGTAAAAAGATGAGCCAAAGATAATTCAAGAAGAGTGCCATCAACAACATGGTGAGGTAAGACATCCTCTGGAAAAGTCTTCCCTCATAATCAGCTAATAAAGGAACAATTCCAACTTTCTTGGAGCTCCAGAGAATGATAGAGACTGGAGAAGACCTACAGAAATGCTGGATCGAAGAAAAAGAAAAATGATCTGCAAGACTAGATAGGAAATTTCCATCCTAGTCCCGAAAGCCTGGACTCCTCCCCCTCACTCGGTGGCGCAAATCTTTGGAGTCATGCAGAGGCAGCAAGGCTCGCATACCTCCTGCCATGGATGTAGATTATAGACGTACTTACAGCAGCAAATTAGAACCCTATGCATATCCAGGCACAATGACCCAACTCTACAGAGCCAGGGAGGAACACAAGCCACTGAGCAGTGCTGTGTACTCTTACAAAAGGCCCCCCCAGGGAGCAGGGAAGAGAGAAAGACCGAGGCAGCACTCTTGTCAAGAGGTGTGCACACTCAATCCATTTTTTGTTGGCTAGACCACCTAAATGCAATATGGACTTTTCTGGGTTGACCCTCTTTTCTGGATTAGCCCCAGCTGGCTCCCCAGTGTGGAAAACCCTAACAGTGAAGAAACCAGAGATAGAAAAGCCCCACAGGAAAAAAAAAGGGGTGGTGGTGGTGGATTGAACTGCTGTAAGACCGGATGGATCCTAGAACTGAAAAGTGTGAGGAAAACAGGGCACTGAATGAGGAAGATAATTTAAACAACTCATAGGAGCTGGGGAGAAAATTCTGCACAAAAACAAACAGAACAGATAAAGATTCCTGGAGAAGGAACAGAGGAAAGGACACTTATTCCTGGAGGTAAAAACAATTGTACAAAAAATGCTATCTTAAAAATTCTACTGCATATCCAGGGCAAGAATCAGATGAAGAAGAGATGAGAAAATCTGAACAGTTAAACTCAGGCTTCTCTACAGGTCTAGAATAAGTTAGACTAAGTGTCAAAGAAGAGCTTTTACACAAAAGCCAATCAATAACAAAACCCCAAACAAGAGGAAGAAACTTACTTTCAGAATTAACTCAGATTATCAGATACCCAGACATCAGCAAAAAATTACAAGCCATACTAAGAAACAGGACAATATGGCTCAATCAAGGGAACAAATTAAAACTTCAAAAGAGACACAGAATTTGGAACAACTAATCAAAGAAGTTCAAACAAATCTCCTAATTCAATTCAAGGAGATGAAGAAAAATATGGATATAGAGCTAAAGAATATTAAGAAGGCAATGTGTGAGCACAAAGAAGAATAAAAAGAAACATGACAGAAATTATGGAAATGAAAGGCACAATAATAGAGATTAAAATACACACAAAAGTCATTATATGAATGAGTGATTTCATTCATATAAAATTCAAAACCAAGAAAATCTAATATTGGAAGTTGGGATAGTAGTTGCCTGAGTGGTAGAGTTTGCAGGAATTGACTTAAGAGGGCTCCTCTGGTGCTAATAGTGTTTTGGTTCTTGATCTGGGTATTAGCTGTGGATGTATTCACTTTATAAAGTTTATTTCTTGTGAATTTTTCTTTGTATATATTCATATTTCAGTAAAAATATATCTTAATAAAAAGTGCAGTCTGAATGTGTTGGCTTTCTCTTTAGAGCCTCCAGTACCTTCTGGTCTCACTTAAAACATACAATGTAAAACAAATATGTTGAATAATTAGGCCAACACCATTAAACAGGTGAAGAATACCTCTGTGATAAGTGCTTATGTATGTTAAAAATATACACTAGATGCATACAGCAGCAGATTTGAACATGCAGAAGAAAGAAGGAACTAGAAGACAGGACAATCAAAATCATACAGTCAGAAGAACAGATAGAGAAAAGAATAGAAAAAAATTGAGCAGTATCTCAAGGGATTTGAGTGACAGCATGAATTGCACAAATATATATGTTATAGGTGTCCCAGAAGGAGAAGAGAAGGGGAAACCGGCAGGAGGAATATTTGAGGAAATAATGGCTGAAAATTTCCCAACTCTTTATGAAAGACATAAATATACATGTTTAAGAAGCACAACCTCCTACAAACAGAATAAACCCTAATAGACACACTCCAAGACACACACTAATCAGAATGTCAGATGCAAAAAAAAAAAAAAAAAAAAAAAGAGAATTCTGAAAGCAACAAGAGAAAAGCAATTCCTCACATACAAGGGATACTCAATAAGACTAAGTGATGATTTCTCATCAGAAACCATGGAGGCAAGAAGGCAGTGGTATGATATATTTAAGGTACTGAAAGAAAAAACTGCCAGCCAAAAATTCTATATCTAGCAAAACTACCCTTCAAAAATGAGAGAGGACTTAAAATATTCATAGGTTAACAGAAACAGAGGGAATTCTTATCAATAGGAGAACTGCCTTACAAGAATTACTAAAGGGAGTTTTGCAGGTAGAAAGGAAAAGATAGGAGAGAGTGGCTTAGAGTAGTGTGAAGTAGTGTGAATAAATGAAGATCATCAGTAAAGGTAACCATAATGGATATAAGCCATTATATTTTTTTGTCAAAACCTATAAAATTGTGCAGTGCAAAGTGTAAAATATAATGTAAACTACAGACTATGCTTATTGGCAATGCCTTGGTATGTGTTCATCAGTTGTGACAGATGTGTCACACTAATGAAAGATGTTGGTGGGGGAGGGGGTGGGGTATATGGGGATCTCCTATATTTTTGATATAACATTTAATCTAAAGCTCCTTTAAAAATAAAGAAAAAAAAAACCTCAATAGTATCCTTAATATACAACTTTAATTCCTATAAGAGTCAGAATACAATTGAACAAGGAAAAGGCATATTTCCCGGTAATGAACATGCAAAATATAAAGTGGGTAAAGTCGGACAAAAACAACATAAAAAGGAGAAACAGAGGGATATGGAAACAGAGAAGGTGTATGCTATTGAAGCTAAGTTGGTACCTTTTCAAATGAGTAGGTTATAGATGTAGGTTGTATAATATAAACCCCAGGGTAACCACAAAGAAAGTATTAAAAAATATACAAAACAGAAATGAGAAAGGGATCAGTCAGATATGTTACAAAATATCAACTATACAGAAAAGGAGGTTTCAATAAAAGAAAAGAGAGGCAAAAGAGATTTGACAAATAAAAAACAGTGGTTGGAGGAGTGGGTGTAGCTCAGTGGTTGAGTGCTTACTTCTCATGTACAATGTCCCAGGTTCAATTCCCAGTACTTCCTAAACAAAACAAACAAACCAATGGACAAAATGGCAGAAGTATGTACTGCATTTACAGTAATAATACCGAATGTTAATGGTTTAAACTCCCCAAATAAAAGACACAGATTGGCAGAATGAATAAAATAGCATGACCCAACTATATGTTGTTTACAAGAGAATCACCTTATACCCAAAGACACAAATAGTTTGAAAGTGAAAGGATGGGAAAAGATATTCCATGCAAATAGTAACCAAAAAAGAGCTGGGGTAGCTATACTAATATTGGACAAAATACACTTCAAGTCAAAAATTGTTACAAGAGAAAAAGGACACTATATATTAAAAAAAGGGACAAGCCACTAAGAAGAAATAACAATTATAAATATTTATGCACCTACCATGGTGCCCCAAAATACATGAGGCAAACACTGGCAAAACTGAAGGGAGAAATAGACATCTCTACAATAATAGTTGGAAACTTCAATACACCACTGTCATCAATAAATAGAACATCTAGACAGAAGATCAATAAGGAAACAGAGAACTGAATAATATGATAAATGAACTAGACCTAACAGACATATACAGAAACTTGCACCCCAAAACAGCAGGATATACTTTCTTCTCAAGTGCACATGGATCGTTCTCCAGGATAGACAACATGTTGCCACAAAACAAGTCTCAATACATTTAAAAAGATTGAAATTATAGTAAGCATCTTCTCTAATGATAATGGGAGAATGACGTTGGAAATCAATAACAGTCAGAGAATTGGAAAATCCAAAAATATATGGATGTTAAATAACATTCTTGTAAACAATGAGTGGGTCAAAGAAGAAATTGCAAGAGAATCAGTAAATATCTTGAGACAAAAGAAAATGAGAACACATATCAAAACTTATGGGATGCGGCAAAGGCGGTGCTGAGAGGGAAATTTGTAGCTCTAAATGCTTACATTAAAAAAGAAGAAAAAGCTAAAATAGAAAGACACAACTGCACACCTGGAGGAACTAGAAAAAGAACAATAAATGAATCCTAAAGTAAGCAGAAGGAAAGAAATAACAAAGATCAGAGTAGAAATACATGAAATTGAGACTAAAAACAATAGAGAAAATTAACAAAACCTAAGGTGGTTTCTTTGAAAAGATAATAAAATTGACAAACCCTTAGCTGGACTGACAAAGAAAAAAAGAGAAGATGCAAATAAATAAAATCAGAAATAAGAGGGAATACATTACTACTGACCCCACAGAAATAAAAAGCATAATAAAAGGATACTATGAACAACCGTATACCAACAAATTAGGCAACCTAGATGAAATGGACAAATTCCTAGAAACATATGAACAACCTACACTCTTTCTAGAACAAATAGATGACCGCAACAGACCTATCATAAGTACAGAGATTGAATAAGTCATCAAAAAGCTCCCAAGAACAACAACAAAAAAGCCCAGGACAGATCGCTTCACAGGTGAATTCTACCAATCATTCCAAGAAGAATTAATGCCAATACTGCTCAAGCTCTTCCAAAAAATTGAAGAGGAGGAGATACTACCTAACTCATTCTATGAGGCCACCATCACTCTAATACCAAAGCCAGATAAAGATACTACAGGAAAATTACAAACCAGTTTCTCTTATGAATATTTATTTAAAAAATCCTCAGCAAAAAACTTGCAAATCTTGAATACATTCATATGCCTTATAGGTATGCCCCAGGTGAACCTCCTCCTATGCATCGCCCATCACTGACACCCGACACCAATGATTCTCCCCTGCCACAGTTGTAACCCTTCTGTGATCCAAAACTTCTTCAAAATTTTTTTCTTCAGTTGTAACAAATGTGCCACACTAATGGAGGATACTGTTGATGTGGGAAAGTGTGGGAGGGGTAGGGAGTGGGGCATATGGGAATCCCCTATATAGTTTATGTAACATTTATGTAATCTAAGTATCTTTAAAAAATTTTTTAGAAGGTATATATAAAAATACTTTCAAATTGAATCTAACAACACATTAAAAGAATTACAGAACATGATTAGGTGGGTTTTATCCCAGGTATGCAAGGGTCATTCAACATAAGAAAATCAATTTATGTAATATACCACATTATCAAAACCAAGGGAATAAACCACATGATCATCTACATTAACACAGAAAAGGCATCTGACAAAATCTAGCAATTTTTCTTGATGAAAACACTTTGGAAAATAGGAATAAAAGGAAACTTCCTCAACATGATAAAGAGCACATATGAAAAACCCACAGCTAACATCATAATGTTGAAAGACTGAAATCTTTACCCTCTAAGATCTGGAACAAGACAAGGAAGGCTGCTCCGTGTCACCACTATTATTCAACACTGTGATGGAAGTTCTAGCCAGAGTAGTTAGGCAAGAAAAAAGAAATAAAATGCATCCAAATTGGAAAGGAAGAAGTAATACTTTCACTATTTGCAGATGATATGATCCTATATATAGAAAGTTCCAAAAAATCTACAACAGCACTACTAGAGCCAACATACAAATTCAGCAAAGTGATGGGGTACAAGATCAACATATAAAAATCAGTAGTGTTTCTATACACTACTATATTACTAATATATAAGTAATCTGAGGAGGAAATCAAGAAAAAATTCCATTTACAATAGCAACTAAAAGAAACAAATAATAAGGAATAAGTTTAACCAAGGATGTAAAGGACTTTACGCAAAAGTTTGCTACAAGAAATCAAGGAAGACCTAAATAAATGAATGGACATTCTGTGGTCATGGATCGGTCAATTCTACCCAAAATGATTTACAGTTTCAACACAATCCCAATAAAATTTCCAACAGCCTACCTTGCAGAAATGGAAAAGCCAATTATCCAATTTATTTGGAAAGGTAAGCATTCCAAATAGCCAAAAATAATCTTGAAAAAAAAAAATGAAGTTGGAGAACTCACACTTCCTGACTTCAAAGCTTATTACAAAGCTACAGTCATCACAGCAGCATGGTACTGGCACAAGGATGGGTACATAGACCAAAGGAAAGAATAGTCTCTTCAACAAATAGTGCTTGAAGAACTGGTCATCCATATTTAAAAGATTGAAGGAAGACCCGTATCTCATACCATGTACAAAATTAAACTCAAAATGGATCAAAGACCTAAATATAAGAACCAGGACTATAAAACTCCTAGAAGAAAATGTAGGGATGCATAATGAGGACCTTGTATTAGGCAAGATTTCCTAGACTTTTCAGTCTAAGCATAAGCACAAGCAACAAAAGAAAAAAAAAATAAATGGAACCTCATCAAAATTAAAATTTGGGGCGGGGCATCAATGGACTTTATCAACCTATTTAATGGGAGAAAATATTTGGAAACCACATATCCAATAAAGGCTTAATATCCAGAATATATAAAGAAATCCTACAACTGAACAATAAAATGACAAACAACCCAATTAAAAAATGGGCAAATAGACATTTCTCCAAATAGGATATGCAAATTGCTAAAAAGCACATGAAAAGATACTCAGCATCACTAGCTATTAGGGAAATGCAAATCTAAATCACAATGAGTTACCATTTCACACCCACTAGAATGCCTACTATTAAAAAAAAAAACAGAAAAATTACAAGTGTTGGAAAGGTTGTGGAGAAATAGGAACTCTCATTCATGCTGGTGGGAATGTAAAATTGTGCAGCTGCTGTGGAAGACATTTTGGCAGTTCCTAGGAAAGCTAAGTATAGATTTAATATAAGACCTGGCAATCCCTCTACTAGGAATATACCCAAAAGAATTGAATGCAGGAACTCGAACAGATATTTGCACACTGATGTTCATAGTAGCATTATCCACATTTGCCAAAAAATAAAAGCAACCCACGTGTCCAAGAATAAATGAATAGATAAAATGTGGTATATACATACAATGGGATATTATTCAGCAATAAAAATGAACGAAGTCTTTGTACCTGTGACAACATGTATGAACTTTGAAGACATTATACTGAGTGAAATAAGCCGGATACAAAAGGACTAATATTGTATGATCTCTCTGATATGAGATAATTAGAATAAGCAAACTCATAGAGTTAGAATCTAGAATAAGGGGCTGGATTAGGGGTAGAGAATGGAGAGTTAATGCTTAATTTGTACAGAATTTCTATTTAGGTTGATAGTAATGGTTTGGAAATGGATGGTGGTGATGGTAGCACAATATTATGAGTGTAATTAACAGCACTAAACTATATATAAGGTGAATGTGGTTAAAAGGGGGATATTTCAGGCCATTTATATGTTACTAGAATAAAAAAAGATAAAACATAGGACTGTATAACAGAGTGAACCCTATTGTAAATGCTGGACTATAAATAGTGCAAGTAAAAAGATGTTTTTTCATGAATTATAACTAATGTACCACACTAATGCAAGGTGTTAGTAATAGGGTGGTATATGGGAAAAATACACCTAATGTAAACTATGGACTATAGTTAATAGTACACTTTTATTTATTTATTTATTTTTTATGGCTAAATTTTAGTTATTTTTTTCCAACTGGGAAATCATATTTTCTCCTCAAGTGGATCAGTTTTGTTTGGTGTTATGTTTTTTTATTTTTTTATTTTTTTATATATTTTTTTAATTAATTAATTTTTTTTTTATTATGGGTAAAAATCAAAATTCTCACAATACATACAAACATTTGCAAAATGATATATATATATGCATATATGTGTATTTGCTTACAAAAATGTTATTTATATATATATATACACATATATTTTAAGAGGTGCTTAGATTACCCAAAATATTACACGAATAGTACACTTTTAATATTCTTTCGTTAATTGTAACAAAGGCACCACACTAATGCAAAGTGTCAACAATAGGAGGGTATATGGGAACACTGTATTTTTTATGTGATTTTTCTGTACACCTCCAACTTCTCTAATTAAAAAAAAATTGAAAAGATAATTTAAGGAATTAACGGTCTGGTGTTTGTGTGTTTGTATTAAGCAGGGGAGCCAGCATGCAGGTAAAACTACCATTTATGTTTATCAGGATTCTCTCGGGTACAGGAAAAATAAAACCTTACTCAAGTTGCCTTAAACAATGAAGGCTACTTTTTAGCTATTGAAATGAAAAAATTGAAAAATAGTATGGGGTAAATGTGAGACTTTTTCTAGTAGCTCAACAATATCACCAAGGACTAAGTTTTTTTACATTTCTCTGATCTGCTTTTAGCAATACCTGCTTTATTCTGAGGCTGCCTCCCACCAGCGCACTCACAGAGACAACCGTTTTTCTCCCCCAAAGTTCTCAGCAAGTATCTCCTCATGTGTAATTACCTCAGATTGAGTTATGTGCTCATCCCTAAAGGAATCACTGTGGCTAAGAGGAGGGTATGCATTAATTGGCTTGAAAACTAACGACTCACTTCTAGAGCCAGCCTTACCTAAATAGCATGAGTGGGAAATCTGAGATCTAGGTAGGTAGGGGGAGGGGGTAGTTGGATGCTGGCAACACCTACCTACCACAGCAAATAACAGTAATTCAGGTCCCACAATCAGGTAGAGACACAGTACCGTGTAGGGTGAGCTGGGTGTGGGTTCACACTATTACTGTAGTAGTTAAAGGTACCATCGAGCCTTATGTTTCTAGGATGCTAAAGAGCAGGAACCTATTTGAAGGGCTTTGTGGTTTACCATGCTACCAGGAATAAGTCCTGTGGCCCCTATTTCATCAGTTAGCTTGTGAAGATTTTGCTTAGCTTTCAGTGCCTCACTTTACTGAGGGAAATAACTCAGAGGCCTTTAGTGGGCAATCTGAGGAGAGAAAATACGTATGATTGCATATATATGCATGTAACTGTGTTTAAACAAATGAAAGAAGAAAATATTATCTTTTTCCAATATCAAGGCAGGGATTAAACCCAGAGTTCTATTACATAAAGAAGTAAACAATTTGTTTTTATTCCTCTTTGACTAAGATGAAAGGAAAGAATTCAGAGTTTCTAAGTAGTCTCTTTGAGGGGACATGCCCAATCATATTGGAAAGCTACATTTTTCTCCATCTGGATCCTCCCAAGTATTTCCTCTCTAGCTTTTGCTCTGAAGCAAGAGGCCAAGATCTGCAGGCTTCAACCATATATTGAAAGGAAAGTAACACCAGCCTCATAGGATGTAGTGAAAAATAATGAACGATAAAATCCAGTCTTGTCACAGATCACATTTGTTACCTTCCTCTCCCTTATTGCCCCGAAAACAAACAAAGCAAAATTTGGAGCTGCAACAGATCACGAGAGTTGAGAACTACTAACTAAACTGTGATGGGTAGTGTGAGGATGAGTCCTTGGCATCCAGGACTCTGCTTGCATCATTCCATTTGGCTTGTTTCGCTGTAGCCTGGGGGCAGTGTTGCCAGCAGCAACTATGCTGACTGAAAACTGTCACAACAGGGACCATTACAATCCGGGAGTTGAGTTTGACTGAAACAAATGTCTTCAATTTTAATAGCTCAACTTCCCAGATGCCCTAAAGGAGACTATTGCCTGAGAAGGAGCTTTTCATGTAAGAATAATTTGTGTTAAGTAGCTCAGTGATCTGTTTGTTAGGTTAGAGCTGACAGTTTGTTTATATTTCTAAAGGGGTATGATGAATGGGGGAGAAGTTGATGCTAATTAGCCTAAATTGTTCCTAAGAATGTAGAGGGCTTTGCCAGTTTCATTGTTTCTGTTTCTTTGCACATTTTAAATAATTGAATGGAGCTTAGACCATTCATCATAATTTCAAGCAAGATGGAAATAAATGAATTTAGCACAGGTCTGCATGTGTGATGGAAGATGTCACTTTAAAGGACAATTAGATAAGACATCAATTTGGGACTAATGCAGACTATTTTAATCCATTTGCATAAAAATATCAAACACGAATGTTTTCATTTACTCCATTTATTATCTCTGTCATTGTAGGAGGATACAGCCCTTCTTTCTGAAAACCTACTTATGCTCTCCTAAAGAAAAGGTCTTGTATTATAAAATTTGAGCCCTGAGCTTCTGGATAAAACACCCATGGCCATGATCCCTCCCATCCCCTGATATCATCCAATGTGGCAGTAAACTATTTGAGGATGGGCTCAGCACACGGCCAGGCGGGGTAATGAATAAGGCAGCAGAGACCCGTTTTTGAAAGCTGGGATTCATATAATGGGATGAATTCCACAGTAAAAGCTAATGTACCAGTGAAGCACATTTTAGATATTTCTAAACAGTTCTCATATTTATTTCTCATATGTGCTGGGTTACATTGTGATAAATTGCTAAGCCTAGAATATAACTTCCTGTCTGAATCCATCCAGCACTACCTCTAGATAATAAGGTTAATATGAATGGATTATTTCATGAGTGTAGAAAAATAGATATGTTTTGTTAGGGCACATATTTTGAGAGTTAAAATAAGAAAAATGAAACTAAATTTAGAAAAGTCTATGATTTTTTCCAACATTTTAATCCTCATTGGAGGCCATTCTTTTTTAATTTATGCACATAAAATACCACAGGAAGAGATGGTATAAATTTGTGGACTGTGGAGAATGAGTGAACATTTTTGAATCAGGATCTTTAAAAGGGGTGAAATTTGAGTATGATTAAGTTAGGAAAAAGCCTCGCTTACGGCGGAAGTTGGAGACTCTGTATACATTACGGGCATGTCATGGCTTTTAAAAAGTTATGTTAGACTTCTATACAAATTGTGAAGGAATTTGTATAACCCCAAACAAAATTCTGTGTGTTTCTGAACTTTCCAAAGTTGAATAAAGGGAGAGAAATGATGCTTGTTAGTATTCTGATCAGGAGCAAGCCTTATTGTCGGGTGGGCTGGTCGTTTGCACTGCCTGGGTGTTTTCTTGGTCACTAATTTTCTCGGAAGGAAATGATTCTATGGCTTATGCTAGCCACGTTTGTGCATATATGCCCTATAATTGGCATTTATTAAGGAGACCTTCAGTTTGATGGATGACTGTCAAAGCCAAGCCTGCTGGCTTTGAAGAGAGTTGCCTTTGCTCCAGTTTTCTTACATTAACTCATTAGAACTCTGCACTGCTTCAACCAGCTCTTTGTTTACTTTCTTATAATTAAGATTTTTGAACAATCGATTTCCAGAGACTTGGCAGGGACCCAGTTCCAGCTTGGAGGCTTTGCCTGACAGAAAAGTATGTAACAGAACAAACATTCACAATAAGAACCTGTGAGTGTTAAAACTAAGGTTTTTGTAGTCTCTTTAATTCACTTCTCAGTTATTTAATTGCTTTAAACATAAAATGGTTTATTAATTATCTTTAGTGTATATCATTAGCTGTCTTATTCCTCAACTTTCTTTAAAAGTGACTCCTACAAAAGCAGCAGCTATAAAATATTGTCAAATCAGGATACATAAAATTGTATATATTGTGATATATTAACAACAACTAAGCAAATAATTAGGAAGTAATTAGGAAAACAAAAGTCCACCTGAATCAAAAGACACATTTCTAAAAGAAAAAATTCATTGTATATGAACCATTAAATCCCAATTATAATTTTAATTTTATGATATGAAAATCCCCAAAGTTGTGGGGATACATTTAAAGTTAAAACTGGTATTTCACTTTCTCTTTTGAAACCTCAAAGAACATGCACAGAAAAATAAAATACAATTTTCCAACATTCAGTGGTGGGATTAATCGTATTTCCTGTTAAGCTTGATGTACCTCTCACTCACTACTTGGAGAGACAAAATGGTGATGGTGTGATTAATGTGTGTGCTTCTTGAAATGTTTTTGGTTGATCTCTACCAAAAACTAAAAGCTCGAGGAGAAAAGATGCTCTTTTATACAAAGCAAACATGGTTGGAGAGTGCACTAACATTATAGATTCACTTATGGTTATCACTTTACTAATTTGTTGTAACTAGCTGATGACTTGTTTATCTGTAAGGTCTGTTTACCAAAGATGGGAGCTTGATGAGTAGATGCATTCATCATGTGAGGAAGGAAAATAAAGAATTAATGAGGAAGGAAAAATAAACAGCATTCAGTTATGAAAATGAATACTGTGCTGGGCTGTAATTTATAGTTATTGCTGTAAGTAGTGAGCTCTTAAAATAATTGTATGGGTAGTGCTACTGCAGAACCATACTAGGTTAACTTGATTAGCTTTCACAAAAGCAAAGGGAAAATGAAACTCAGTTGGTTTCAGGATAGAGATAATTCAACTTTCCTTACTCTCGTAAAGAAACTTCAGAAAATATTTAGACTTCTTCATTCTTCTAATGAAGACAACCTTTTAAGTTTAATGATAAAATTGATATTTCATTCAGATGATAGAAAATACATCTAATTGACTCGTCATTTGGTCTATGATATGCTGTTAATTTATTCAAAGTTATTACTGGGCTAAAAAAAGGAATTCACAGGTCAGAACTTTTTTTGTGTATGTGGAGGGAACTGGCAGTCATCAAAAGGGCCATTAAAAACAGTTTAATGAAGAAAAGTTGCTAGTCTAAACCAGCAGGAGGACCACAGGCCCCTTTCTGTCTTCTAGGTTACAACAGAGTAAGAAAATAAATTTGCATCTATTAGGCTTCTGCATACATTTTTTACTTTAGAAAGTCATTAATTTGGTTGCACAAATAAAATATAATAATATATGGAAAGCCTGAAGCTAAAATAGCCCTCCTACTAATTTTATATTAAAATTTGAGATTGTATATATTTATTTTAAATGAATGTATTAGTGCTGAGACTTTCATTTTAAATGTCGTCTTTTCAATCTAGAAAACAACAGCTAGCACTTATTGATAGTGTCCTATGTAACAAGCACTGTGCTAAGTACTCCACGGATTGACTCCACATGTGGGTACCCTTGAGAAGGGTACTATTATTATCAGAATTTTAAAGTCGATAAAGCTGAGGTATAAAGAGAAGAAGTAACATCTCAAAGTCATACAGCTAGTATGTGATAGATTGGGGATTTGAACATAGTCATCCTGACCCCAGAATCAAGGCTCTTTCTGCAGTGCAACCTTAAGTTTGGTTAAGTAGTTGAGGATCCATAAACAAACCTCTAAATTCACTGAATTTATTATTCAAAAGGATCTTTGGAATTGTATTTCAAAGACTATTTTAATTATGTTAAGAAGTCTTTTTTATAATGAATATTATGTTAACATACCTATACACATAGTAATATCCTTCCTAAGCTTTCATTTCTCAGTTTATGACTAATACAAGGATTATAGGCTAACAGAGTGGTCAAGTGTATGTGTGGTTGTTACATTTTGGGAAGGACAGAATTTGACCTATGACCTATCTAAATATTTGTAATATTGGACTATATTATAACAGAGTTCTGCTTTTTTTTTAAAAAAAAAAAATCCAACTGTTATTTTGAAAATGAGATAAAGCAACAATAACAAAAAAATCTGGGCTCCAAGAAGCAGTTTCTATACATTTTTTTCAGATTTTCAGAAGTGTGTTGAAGTCTGTTTAACAAAGCCCAGCAACATTTAGCTTCAATCAGGGAGGCTGGTTTATATCTCCAGACAGAGATAATGAATTATGAGATAATCTAAGCTTAATTAGCCTTAAAAATTATGTTTTTGTGCCTTTTTTTTTTTTTGGTAACTTTAAGAAAGGGACATTGTAAAGTTGAATGAAATACAACTCATTAAGTCTGTTGAAGATCTGTATAAAATGCCATGCATAATTTTTTGGTTTTTGAACTCCTAGACCAAAGGAATTCTACTGTCCAAATATCTTTAAGTGTTCTACAGAGTATGATATCCATACAGAAAATACTCTGATGAATAGGAGGAGGATAAAAATCAATGTTTTCATCTCAATATAAAAAATGTTTAGAAAGAAAAAGTATATAAACCTTTAAGAAAAGAAGTTTAAGCAGTTAGATATAATTTTTAATGTTTTTTTTCCACCAAAATTCTATTAATTATGTACTATGTACTGAGAACACAGAAATCAACAAGATAGACAACCCCTTATTGAACTAACTTCTTTTGAAGTATACAGAAATAAACAAATAATATAATATCAGATAATCATGTGTTAAGAAAATAAAGCCAGGTAAGGATGTAGAAAGTGAAATTAAGAAGCAGAAAGTAGTCTCTATTTTAAATAGGGTGGATGGGGAAGGCCTCTCTGAAATGCAGATATTTGAGCAAATATCTAAATAATAATGAGGAGGAACAGTAGCATTCCTACTATATTTGACCTTTGGAATGGATCATTTTTAATACCCCCTCTTCTTTATGACAAAAGTATTTTATGTAATAATCATGTAATAAAAAGAATGATAATAATGGCCAGGAAAGACAGACAATATTGAACTTCATGTATATTATAGTACCAGTAAAAATAAAAAAGTAAAATAAGCATAACTGTACACAAAGGAAAAAAGTAATAATTCAGTAATTATTAATTACATCATTATTTTTTATAAGGGCCAAAAAGCTTATATACATTGCAATTTGCACTGTTTCACTGTTTTAAATCTTTAATTGATATACAATTCACATGCCATACAATTCACCTATTTGAAGTATATAACTCAATGATTTTTATTTATATTCATATAGTTGTGAACCATCACTACAATCTATTTTAGAACATTTTATTCACTCCAGAAAGAAACCCCATACCCTTTAGCACTCATTCCTCATTCTTACCATTACCTCCAGTCCTAGGCAACCAGGGCTGGAGGGTAAGCCAGGCAAACTAATCTACTTTCTGTCCCTATAGGTTTGCCTCTTCTGGACATTTCATATAAATGAAGTCATGTAATATGTTGCTTTTTGTAACTGGCTTCTTTCACTTAGCACAATGGTTTCAAGGTTCGTCCATGTTGTAGCATATACCAGTATTTCATTCCTTTTTTTGTTGACTAATAATATTCCATTATGCGGATTATCCACATTTTATTTATCCATTCATCAGCTGATGGACATTTGAGTTGTTTCCACATTTTAGGTATATTGAATAATGCTTCTATGAACATTCATAACACAAGTTTTTGTGTGGACATGTTTATATTTTTCAGATTCTAGGGAATAGACTCTAGAGTTAGTCTTGACTTGAATTTTAGCTTTATTGGTTACTAACTGGGTGGCCTTGGGAAAATTACATATCCTTTCCTCCTCTCTTGTCCTCATTTGGTAAAATGAGGATTATAATAATCCCTGCCTTATATTAATGTCACGAGGGGTAAAAGAGTTAAAGCACTTGGCATTGTGTTCAGCATTATTGTAAGCCTTCAAAACATGATATTATATTGTTAAGAAGAAGAATCATGGTCAGTAATACTCATTATATAAAACTATGGGCATGTTTCAGATATTGCATTGTAAATCAAATCTGTAAAGCTGCAATTACATACCGTGGAACAGTGAATCTGGCACATAGCAGGCTCTTAAATAATACTTGTTGTCTGAATAAACAAACTTATGAATTCACTTAATAGTACATGTAGACAAAGAATAAGTTCTCATTCGTATACTTCATTTACTCTTAAAGCACACCTTACATGCTGATGTTCAATGTAAACTAGAGCATAAGAAAATCATGCCTTCTTGGCTATAAAGAATTTGACTTATTAAGCTGGTTAGGAGAGATTTTAACTTGAAATGAATGAGAGAGTTACATGGAGGCGTTTCCTGTCTTAATATACTAATATACTAATACTATCTTCAAATAGAGGTAGGCTAGTTGTAGAAATATCTACTTCAAAACTTAGTTTTATTTGGGCTCTCTAATGAATTATAGCTGTGCCATACACAAAGTTTCAAAATGCCACTAATTCATTATTACTGAAGAAACATTTAAAAAATAGAGAAAAATTTCTATAGGAAAACAAAATACCAAACTACTGTCAAGAGAGGCCCACAGTATTGGACCTGCTAATATCAGATATGAAGGGTTTCTATTTTTTCCACTGTCTGTATGATTCCCACATAGTAATTTAAGTATTTGAGGGTAGGTGGGGAAAGGAGAAAAGAAAGGAACTAACAATTTTTTGATGACCTACTATAGGCCAGGCACTTCACTATGTGCTAGGTGATTGACATATATTATCCAATTCAATCTTCACACCCAGCAAGTGAGATAGGTCTTAGTATTCACTATTCATTTCCGAGGATTGAATCTTTAAGGAGACAAAGGGAGAAATAGGTGGAGCCAATTTTCCCACCCAGGTTTGCCTACAAAGCCAACATTCTTTTTAACTACTTTTGGAAAGGGAATTTCTACAAAAAGTCGCTCTATGGTTTTCTGCCAATGTAGAATTGCTGCATTATTATAGGTTCCTAGCTTTTTACTTAAGGAGGGCTTAGGTAGTGTGAAAATTGCATTTGTGTTTATCCAGGGTTGAACTAATTTATTCCATGTACCATCTTACTCTATACCTTCAGATCCTGGGATTTGAAACTTCAGAAATAGTTGAAGTGTAGAATTAAGAGAAGACTGAAAATGTTTAAATTACTAATGAATGTTTTAATTTCTAATTAAAATAATTTAATTCCTATTATTATTATTATTTTAGGAGGTACTGGGAATTGAACCCAGGACCTCATATATGGGAAGCAAGCGTTCAAACCACTGCGCTATACCCACTCCCCTAGTTCCTAATTTTTATCATAGATTTTTATCTATGTTGCTGTAAGCATTATAGAACAGTAAAACTGTTAGGCTAGTAGTCATTTTAAGCTTAAAAGTATAAGCCAATACATTTGTTAGTGGGCCTTAAGCATAATTAAGCCAGTGAGAAATCCCTGTTTGATATAATAGTCTTGGAAGACAGAAACCATTTAGAAAGGGTCATATTTTGATGGAGAGTATTACAAGAGTAATACAAGGAGAGTATTACACGTGGACTGAGATGAGGTCAGACCACTGGAGGTGGCATGCCTTTTGTTTGGATCATGTCTTGAGACACAGCCTTGGCACCATTTAATCGTTATCCAAGATATGTCACTAAAATTATTCTTCTGTCCGTCATATCTTTTTAAAGAGATAACATCCCCAGGCTATACAAGTTTTCTACCTTGGAACAAAATATAGAGAAGATGGGGGTTGGGAAAATTGGTATGACCTTTCTCTGTTCATTCACCACTTCCAATAATCTGGCCGCTTTTCTTTTTTTAAGTATTGAGGTTAGGAGAGCTGAATTCAGTTACCCATGTGGCAGGATTAGCAAGGGTTAAAATCGGCTGTCTTTAATTCTTCTAACTTGGTTGCCATTTGTAATGCTTTTGTAGATCAACAGTTTTTCTCATGCTTCCAAGTAAAGTTGAGAAGGGTTCACAAAAGCATTTTGCTCCAACATGATCAACACGATCAACCTGATCAGGCTCTAAGAGTACCAGTGTTAGTAACTACCCTCAGAATTGGATTCAGGTGCTGGGTGAAATATTTCTCCAGCTTCATAGATTCTTGAATAACCTTATCCTTCTTTCCAAATTAGGTGATAGAATCCAGGAGAATAGATAGAGGCAATAAATAGTCATTTAACCACTTTATTCTTCCATGACTTTTGGATTAGCCAAAGGCATGCATGGGAGCAACAAATGAGTTTAATCCTGAACGTGATGCATTGGAGGGCCTATGAGACACCAAGTAGGCTGTTATCCATTAGACATTTACATATGTGGTTCTAAAGATCAGCAAATCTAGACTGGAGATAAAAATCTAAGGGTGACCCATGCGTGGATGCCAACTAAAGCAGGGGAAGTCGATGTGGTTACCGGAACAAAGTGTGTAGAGTGAGAAAAACAGAGGACCTCTGATTGAGCCCTCAGAAAAGCACGGACATTTAAAACATCTTTCCTGAAGTGATGATTTAAACATAATATTAGAAAAAAATGCCTTTAGAAAATATTTTTTAAAGGAAAAGAATAAGGCTTGTGAGCATGAGGGTTTCCTTTCTTTTCCAAAATTGATTTCCAGTTTACTTCTACCTCAAATGAAGTCATACAGATTCCAAATCACAGTCTCTTCTGATGTGGTTAAATTGATTCTTGAATTCAAACCATTTTTAAACATGCAATTAAAAAATGGAGAAAAAAGGAAAACCAAAGCATCAAATTATCCATGGCTAAAATTTTTTGAATTTAGCGAATAATCAAAGCAACCATAAAAGGAAGTGTTGCCAACATTCAGTGATGGCTAAAGAAGGATCCTGGTTCCTTTTCTTCTTTATACCGCTGACTTCCAATATCTTTCCATTTTTTAAAAATTCCTTTGGAGATATGGATCTTTGTATTCTCTCTCCCATCTTGATCTCACAGGTGTGTGGCAGAAATCAAGAAAAATGGCTCCCAACTTTCTCTTTTTTAACTGCTTATAAAGGACCTTTGACTAAATGGCAAAGCCATTCTTCTTTTTTATGTGGACAAACCCATGTCCACAAAACCTTGATTTTTGGTCTGATTGCAGTAGAGCTCTCTCTTCTTCTTAAACACATGGTGGACCATTCCTTATCCTGACGAATCATCCAGTTTTGTTTCTGTTTCCCCTCTGGGGAAGATAATGTGGTTTACATTCTTTTAGAAGTCTTGGACACCAAGAATTTTGAGGTCAGCTGAACTGGGGAAGTGAAGGAAAGAATGTCAGCTAACCCAGCGGTGAAACCTCAGGAGTGTGCTCCTTAAAGGCCATTTTCTTCGTTTTTCCTTTTTCCTTTTTGTATATTAACCACAAATAACCTACAGCCTTTAAACCAACTTCACAAGAAGCCACCAGCAAATGTTTAAGCTTCTCAACAAATTTTCCAAGAACTCTTGAATAAAATTGCATTTGAGTGATGACCAGTATATTATCTTTCATTTTTACACAGTCTCCTGTTGATGCAAAAATAACCAAAATCTCAAATTTTAAGAAATCAGGAAATGTAGCAGAGAGAATGGTTGTATTTCTCTAAGGTAACATTTTGAATGAAATAAATGCTGAGTTAGACAGGGAAAGAGTAGGGAATGGGAAGACTTATATGCCCTCAAAAGTAATTGGACATTAGTGTGATTTATGGGGAACTTTCACTGAGTATGGAGAAATAGCTTTCTTTAAAATTGAAAAAAAAAAAAAACATTTCTAAAATGTTTTTGGATTTAAGACCTTTTGATTTAGGAAGAAGGAGAGCAAAAGTCCCATGGAGTGGATTAACATAGAGGATGTTGTTCCTGGCAGGTTTTTTTTTTTTTGGTTTGTTAAAACTTAGCAATTTACTGAATATTATATTAATACTCTTATTTGGATTTGGACAACATATACACACATACACACACAAATACACATAGTAAAGGCCCTTTCCTCTCCTTTAGGAAGTATTTTTAGTTCTAGCCAGCTAAAAATGTGAATGACCTGTAAATAACCCAGTGTTGGATGGTATGAGAGAGAATGATTTATGATTTTGAGTGTTTTTATAGAGGGGTCTGTTCTTTGCACCTGGCCTTTCTTTTGAGCCATCTTTCTATGTTCTGTGTCATATGTCCTAAAATTACTTTGTTATACCTGCCATAGACATTTTCATACGGTCATAGATAGTGCCTGGGTGCATAACCTAGTGTGAAGACAGTCAAGTAAAGGAAAAGACAAAAGGATAACAAAGTAATTCACTTGAAATCCAGGGAATTTTACAATGCTGAAAAGTAAGTAAAAGCAGATGTTGTAAAGTTTAGAAAATCAAGACATTATTTTCCTGTTTCCATTGAAATTTTTAAAACACATTATAAATAAGCTTTGAAGTAATACAAAATCCTCTGTTTGTTTTGCTGATAGCATCTTTTGTAAAAAACTTTATCAATGCTTGTTTAAGTTATAGACTAAATGATATCTCATGTGGTGAAAGAACTGACTGTATCTGCTGGCAAATACACTGCTACAATGCTGAAATTACTTACTATGTCTGAGTCCCTTAAATATCCATTTGATTAGGTCTTTGGAGTTTAATGTTAAACAGCTCAAATATTTTATGCTAAAGCTGAAATCCCAATATTTCATTATTCACATGCTTTACTTTTACTTTTACATTTTATGGAAACTTTATATTACTCTGCAGTAGAGAGAACCTGCCTTTATTAGTCTTTGTAACTATGCTAAAGAGGGTGGTCTAGGAATTTGAAAATAAGGCTACCCAGGCTGAATCCCTTCCCCCACCCCTTTTTCTAGAACCTGGAAACATATTAAACTTTAAAAGTCTTACAATGTGGTCACTGGTTATGAGGGCTATTTCAAATGACTTTCATTCTATAAATTTGCTTCTAAAACAATCTCTGCAAGAGCCCAGGAGAGAATTCATTACCAGGGCAAGGTGTTTGCTAGTGCAGAGAAGTACAGGCTCAGCTCCAGGGCAGGTGCCCATCCTCACAGGCGCCCGCTGGCTTTCATCATTTGGAGTCAAAGAATGTCTTCCAGCTGTTAGAGAAAGTTCCAGGCTCAAAACTGCATCCCTGATGAGGATAATTTCAGGGTCTAAGCCAATTCTGGAAATGACTGGCTACTAAAATATGAAACGAAGGAAATCAGTTCATATCAACAGCATAAACCATCATATGTCTGTTATTACATTCACTCAGCTGGGTCACATATGACTCAATAATCAAATTACCACCCTATATGTCTTAAATCTTTATGTTCATTTGACCACCATGAAATGAACTTCTTCATGAAAATGAAGATAATCTGAGATGCCTTTATTTATTTTATTTGCAGTCTTTTTTCTGCTTAAATCAGTAAAAGTGCTCATAAATTTTTGAAAATTATAACAGAAAAGGTTTAAGTTCCCAGTAACCCCTCCCTCCCCACTTGACATATACTGCTAAGAGTTGGTGTGTATCAATTATTTCTCAATCATTAATGGAATTTTCTATTGTTAATACTGTACTAACACAATGAGAGCCTTTTAAAATTAAGTGAAAAATTAACTAGATCTATCTATATAAAATTTCAAAGATGGGTAAAACTTAAGTGGGACAAAATAAAGCAATGTGTTAATTTTTCTCTTACTTATACTTCAACTTGTTTCAAAAAGTATTTTAAACAGCTTACAATAACCAGGGCAAGGGAAATAAGATCAAGAACTGTTCATAAAGTGTAAAAGAGAGAAAGAAAGGGGAAATATTCAGAAAAAAAGGGGAAATGTTATGCCAAGAAGTGCTAATGGAAGAAAGCTACACCATTTGATACAGAACATAGCCCAAAGTTTCAATGTCGGCTTCAGAGTTCTCACTGGGATACAAAAAGGAAGCTGGTTCCTTTGAGAAGAATTTGCATAGTAACCCTTCATGTATGGTCAAAAGAGCTCCTTCACAGTGTCCACCTAATGAACAATCTGCTTGTAGATAGGGACAGTGCCTCACACAACTTTGTGTTTCCAGGACCTAGCACCATGCTGTCCCATAGCAGGCCCTAAGCATGTTTGATGGAATATAAAATGAATGAAACTGTGAATGAAGCAATGAGTCAGTAACAGATGTATTTGCAAGCTGTTTTATTTATAATGGATATATATTCTAACAATGATTGTTTCTTATTATTATTCATCCCCCAATGAATTCAAGAGCATAATAGTCAATCCATTTTTTTCACAAATATTATTGACTGCCTACTGGTATGGTTTTAAGTACTATAAATACTAAAGTGTGTAAGATAGTTGGTGTCCTCATTGAGTTGATAATCTAGTGGGGCAGATAGACAAGTAAAGGAAAATAAACAAAGAGCTATAATATGGAGAGACAAATAGACAGGGTTAGGGTGAGGTGATAGTTCTTAGGAAGAGTATCCAACACAGATGAAGGAGATGGGAGAAAGCAGTCCTTTATAGGCAAGGCAGTTCTGTGGGGTTGGTGGGTGCAGAGTGATGCAGATGAGTTACGTAGCTTCCTTGTGATCTGACCTGAAGCAGGAATAGAACTTTGGTTCTTGATCTATATGACCCTCTTTATTTTTTTTTTTTATTTTAAAGATTTATTTATTTATTTACCTTGATCCATTTTTTACCTGTTTCCCCCTCTCCCACCCCAGTTTTTGCTGTTTTTTTGTGTCCATTCGCTGGGCAATTCTCTGTGTCTGTTTCCTGCCCTCTCTTCTCATCCTTCTCCTGTCCTCTCTGGGATTTGATCCTGGGAACCTGGGAGAGATGCATCCTACCACCTGCGCCACTTTAGTTCCTGGTTTTTCAGCGTGTCTCGTCTTGGCTCTCCCTTGTGTCACTCTCCTGTTACGTCATCATCTTGCTGTGGGGCTCGGTGGGGCCTGATGGTGTACCTGCTCTCGGGGCCTGGGGTCTCACCCGCTTATGGGTCCTGATGGCATACCCATGCACGTGGCCTGATGGCCCATGCACCTTCTGTATTTTCCTTTATTTTTACCAGGAGGTCCTTCAGATCAAACCCAGTTCCCTCCATATGGGAGATGTACCCCCAACCATTTGAGCCACATCTGCCCCCTTTGTTCCTCTTTAATACCAGCTGTTTCAGCAGGATTTAAAATTGAGATTACAAGCAAGTATCTGAAAAAGAGGTATCTTTTGTTTCAGACTATAAAAAAGTTCCACACTAAACATTAGGTAGCAATTATTATTGTAAAATCTAGTGTATCAATCAGGTCCCAGCAGGAAATAGATGGCACAGTGAAAACACACAATTGAAGAGATTATTGACAAGGTTGGGCAGGGTTAGGGAACTGACAAAGGAAGGTGAAGCACCCAGGTACTAGCGACAATAGGAAGCCATTACCATCCCATGGCTGAGGCAGGGGGAGAAGGCTGCCTTACAAGAGTTGGGACCTTATCTAGAGGTACACAATTCCAAACCATGCCTAGAGAGGAGGGAGCTTGGGGAATGAAAATTCAACCCTCTCTCTCCTCCTGCCTTTTGAATTCTTGTTGGTGCTCCCACTGTTTGAACTCATTTGGAAGCCAGAGAGGAAGGAAGTACAGATGATGAAATCCTTAGCAACCAGCCTTCTGGTAATAGGGCAGTGTGGAAAGGGTAGAGAAAATTAGGTCTGGAGGGCAAAAGAAGAATAGCTAGGGCAATTGAGTACCTAGATTTCTAATTCTGTTAAGGGAGAGCTATTCCATTTTTATTAAATAATGGGTAGAGGGTATATGTTACGAAGTATCTAAAGCATCAGTTTCCATCCTATCAATGTGTACCAAGTCATTTGAAACAAGCTTCTTTATTGTAGGAAAGCACAGTTTTTCTTTTTACCTCATTTTAGGTATTTTTTTAAATTATGGCAATGCTCCAAAAAGGGTTAAAGATAGTTGTCCATTTATATTGAATTGCATGTATGGAGTGATATTTCTTTCTTCTTTCCTTATTTTTAGAAGTAAGACACTAGTTGACAGATTTGGACAGGGATGAACATCACTCTCCAATTAGAGAGGTAAGAAGACTGGTTCTAGAAAACTGGATTGAGACGCTAGATTTCTGGGCCTCTTTCTAGAACCTTCTAGAGCCTTTTTAGTTCAGATTTGCAAATAGATTATATATGTTTGAAGAAAGACATAAGGCAATTTGGACACCAAGAATGTAGCAGTCTGGTGAAGTGATTAAGCTCCATGATCAATCAAGGAGCTATGGGATAACAGGAGGACAACCTGGGTTATGCCCAAATAATACAAGTCAGCACTTTATCTTGACCTGCTTTCAGAGTGGGCTGTGGTAGAGCATTTAATTTAGACACTAAGAGAACCGATTGACTTCAGGAAAGATGCTAGGAGAGACCCTATATAGCAGGGGCAGGCTGAATTGGACGTACTTGGGAGCCAAGCTCGAGACTGACACCTCGTCTTAGGACCACTGTATTACTGAAGTCTATATGGTTGTTGTTGTTTGTTGATATTAAAAGATGCGATAGCTGATGTTGACTCTGTTACCTACACGTACATATGTGGCTGAAAGGACTACTTCATAACCATTATTTCTTTTAAGCTTGCTATATTGTTTTCTGATTCCTGATTAAGTAATATTCCCAGAAACTGTTCTTATGACTCTCTCTTTTTGGTTTGTTGTCAACCAGAAGCCTATCTTCAAACAAGACCCTTCCCATCCTCTGTCTCTGTCTGAGTGTGGGCGGCTACCTGCCAGTGATGCAACTTCTCAGCATCCTTTAAGGATTACCCAGGAATATGTAGAAACCAGAGTATAGGCATCTGCATGAAAAGTGCTCTCAGAATTTGGCCTGATGTGACAAAAAGATAACGAGAATGAAAATACTGTAGTTCATAGATTACAAGATACATTTCTCCTCAACATTTTAACATCTCTGAAAATCAGGGTGTCTTTTACAAATGTTTTAGACTTACAACCAACTAGCACCATTTTTCTTCTTTAGGGCCACATAAAAACACTGGTGCTTTTTATGATGGATGTCATCTCAGAGTTGATGAATACAAAGTGGTTAAAACACTGAACCTTGAAAAGGTGTTTATAAATATAATTTAGGTGTTTCTCTAGTCTATCTTGAGTGTCCAGAACTTTCTCTGAATATAGAACATAACTCAAGAAAGCAGAAACTTAATTAATTGCCTTCTGACCTGAATATATGCCAAATGGATTTTATCTGAATTTTCAATTAGATTTGATTTGTAATGATTACCAAAAATACTGTGTTAAGAAACATTCTGAAGCTACGTTCTGGCCCAGGGCTGGTTTCATTTATAGGGTCTTTAATGGGTATGAGGATAGAAACATGGTTGCATGCAGCCTAGGCATGGGTCTTCTGTCCTATAAAGTAATTGAAAAGGAATTGTCTACACGGAGTTTATATAAAAAAGGAATTGAAAATTGATGACTTATAGCTGTTTATCCAGCACTGCCCATGTCTCTTAGAAATTGTATCTGATGAACACAAGTTGTCTGGTAAGAAGATTGATGTGCCATATTCTGCAGTAGGATTAATTTAGCATGTTTTTTCATTTTCATCAATACCATGTAAACATTTTTTGCTTTGATTCTATACTTGCCAAAAAACCTTCTGAATTAGCTTTCCAGGGGATTGAAGTTCCTGAAGATCTATTGGATGTTTTATAAATTGGTAATCACTTTGGAATGTGGCTTAATGTGAGCACAAATGGACAAATATCCTAGAATATTTCCTCCTTTTCCCTTTCCCTTTTGTATATCACTGTGCTTTAGCTTGTCCCATAAAGTTATTTGAAAATTCTGCTTTCAATGAAACTCCTGATAGTTCAGGGCCTTGGGTGGAGAAACCTTGAAAAACTGATGTGACAGCTTGCCCAGTAAGGCAGATAGCCCTGGGATTAATGGGAAGGGAACCTGAATAGAGCAGCTTGCCTCTCCCTTCTACACACTGGCTTCACTGACAAGCGCCATTTCACCCAAAACCCTTCTTGATCCCAGTGTATATGGTGATCCCACAAGTATCTTAATCATTTCCAGGTCTGCTTGTAAATTGTTTTAGAATAAACAGAATCTATCTTTGTACCTTGTTATGCTCTGAACCAAGAACATGGTATGCAGTTCTGGTCAGCAAACTTCAATGAAGAAATGATTAAAGTGAGAAGGTCCAGGGAATGTTAACTAACATGAGCAAAAGTATAGAGCTTCTATATTAATCAATTATATTAAATTGGTGAATTAATTAATCAAATATTTTTATGTGTGTAACATAAAGGAGGAGAGATTTGTTTACAAAGGAAGAAGACTGAGAAAGGGGATATGATTAAAATCTATAAAATTATGAAAACTGTTTTCCTATTTATTGAATCCCAGTATTTTAGAACTTGGGGCACTCACAGAAGCTTAAAAGAGGTCTACAATGAATAGACACTTGTGGAACACATTATCCCAGGATATGGTACAGATTGAAAATATAAATAGTTTCATACAGAGTTTAGATAAACTCATGGATATGATATTAGGGAAACAATGATAGTTGGGGGTCTGTTCACAACATTTGAAGGAAATTAGATATACTCTTCCATCATAAGTTCCTTGGTGTTCTCATCAAAGAAGAAATGCCATGGTGAATGGGCCATGGGCAGCCTGTGTATTAAAGTCTGATTAGGAAGAAAAAAAAATTCTGATTAGGCAGGAAAGAAAACTGCAAAAATATGGGAAAAACTGGATGCATTGAATTAAACAAGTACCAAAGACATATTAGTAAAATAACCGCCTATGAATTCTAGGGCATTGGTTATAGAGATTCTCGTGAAAGAGTGTTACCTGGTATACAAGTAATATCTAATCTTGTTATCAGAGGAGTAAACAATAATGTGCATTGTTGGACATTAGCAGAATTAGGACCATGCAGCCCTCTCTTTCATAGACCACCATGTTGCTTGTGTCAAGCCTTTTTTTGTGAAGAGAAGCAGAATTTTGTCTGCAAATTAATGTGTAATAAATGAGACCCAGCCATATATATATATATATAAAAAGAAATAAAAGTTTCCTTTAAGCTATATCCTTTAAAAATGTTCCTGGAAAAGAGCCTCTATTCTTTTATTTAAAACAAAACTGGAAATGTGGTAGAAATATTTTTGTAATTTTTTTTTACGAATAAATTTTATTGGCATTCTTTGTTGTCTCTCCCAGTATGAATTAGTTCCTTGCATGATTTACTTTTGTTTTCAATGAAGAGGGCTGAAACTAATTTAAATTAAAACAGCCTGCAGTTATATTAGGATGCATGTGGTACTGTTTCTCACCTCCTATCTTCACTGATGATAATAATATATTTTTCTTTCACCAGTATGTTGGCATGTTTTTAAAGGATATCTCCACATGTGTTCATAAGCACAAATTTGTACACATATGAGGGGTAGAGGCATATAAAAATCATGAAAGCATGATTTATTATTGCCACAGATACTCTATATCAAAACCAAGTTATGTGCTCAGAATTTTATCTTATGATAAATGGGTGCTCTTGAAAACCATACCCCTGAAACTGAAAAATGATCAACCAATATGATTATTCATTTATGTATGGTAAAGGGTTATAAGAGAAGTACTTTAGTTGTTTTTTTCCAGAAAACCTGAATTGTTTTATTTAGCTTTCAATGTTTTTGGAGTCTTAAGAATTAAAAGATAATGTAAGATTGTGCTTGGAGATCTTTTTCTGACATTATTTCATTAGAACCAGTATTTTTTGTTGTCCTTTCTGTTACAGGGGATGTACATATCAGGTGTTAATAAAAAGTCCATGCCTGATTTGACAAAATCCAACACCCTTTCTAGATAAAAACACTCAGAAAACTAGGAATAGAAGGGTAATTCCTCAATATGATAAAGGGCATATATGAAAAACGCATACCTAACATCATAATCAATGGTGAAAAACTGAAAGCTTTTCCCTTCAGATCAGGAACAAGACAAGGATGTCCCTTTCACCACTGCTGTTCAACATTGTATTGGAAGTGCTAGCCGACCAATTAGACAAGAAAAAGAAAAAAAAAAAAAAAAAAAGGAAAGGAAGATGTAAAATTATCTTGATTTGCAAATGACATAATCTTATATGTAGACAATCCCAGAGAATCCACAAGAAACCTACTAAAACTAATAAACAAATTCAGCAAAGTTATGGGGTATAAGATCAACACACAAACATCAGAGGTGTTTCTGTACCCCAAAATGAGCAATTCAAAAAGGACATCAAGAAAATAATTTCATTTACAATTCCTAGATAATAAACTATCTAGGAATAAATTTAACCAAGGATGCAAAAGACTTGTACACTGAAAATAACAAAACATTATTGAAAAAAATTAAGACCTAGATAAATAGAAAGGCATCCTATGTTCATGAATTGGAAGACTTAATATTGTTAAGATGTCAATATTACCCAAAGAGATTTACAGATTCAACACAATCCCAATAAAAATTCCAGAAGCTTTTTGTTTTTCAGAAATGGAAAAGCCCACAATCAAATTCATTTGGAATGGCAAAAGGCCCTGAATAGCTGAAACTCTCTTAAAAAGAAGAACAAAGTCAGAGGACTCACACATCCTTACTATGAACTACAATAATTAAAACAATGTGGTAGTGGCATAAAGTTAGAAATATAGACCAACTGAATAGAACTGAGAGTTCAAAAACAAACTGATGCATCTATGGTTAATTGATTTTCAACAAGGGTGCCAAGTCCACTCATGAGGAAAGAACAGACTAGTTCTGGGGAAAACTGAATATCTATCTGCTAAAGAATGAATTTGTACCCCTACCTCACAGTGTATCCAAAAGTTAATTCAAAATGGATCAATTACATAAAAATAAGAACTAAATCCATAAAATTCTTAGGAAAAAATCAGGGAAAATCTTCAGGACTTTTTATTAGGCACTGGATTATTAGATATGATAAAAGCACAAACAACATAAAAAGATAAATTGGATTTTATCAAAATTAAAAACTTTTGTTTTTGTAGCAAAAGTAAAGTTGGTACTTTTTATGCTAAAGATAGATAGAAGAATATAGTGTTTGGTTTTGTGAGACATGAATATGATTAAGCATTTTTTCTCTTCTTCATTTTTTTCATTAATAAGGAGAACTTGACTATGTCATTTAACTAGTCATCAGTGTATCTTTCTGAACACTAGAGGAACAATTGAGTTAGTACTTGGAATTAGATGAGATAAAAGTGCCTGGACAGACCTTTTCGGAAGTAATGCTTCCATAACTTGTTGAGCTGCCTTTTTGAGTTATTTTATTTTTTTGAATTTGAAATAAAGTTATTTAAAATTAAAAACCTTTGTGCATCAAAGAATATTACCAAGAAAGTGGAAAGACAACTTACAGAATGGGAGAAAATATCTGACAAACGTATGTCTGATAACTCCACAACTCAACAACAAAAAGACAAACAATTAAAAAATGGGAGAGTGGATGTGGCTTAAGCAGTTGAGTGCCCACCTCCCACATGGGAGGTCTGGGTTCAGTTCTGGTGCCTCCTAAAGAAAACAAACAGACACCAAGCAGAGAGTGAGCGAAAACAAGCAGACAATGAGCAAAAACAACGAGCAGACTATGAGGAAAAACAATGAGCAGACAATGAGCAAAAACAAAAACAATCAGGCAAAGAGCAAAAACAGGCAAACAGATGAGGGAGCTTACTCAGGGGAGCCAATGTGGCTCAGTGGTTGAGCACTAGCCTCCTGTATACGAGGTCCCTGGTTCAATCCCCAGTCCTGGTACTTCAAAAAGAAAAAAAAAAAAAAGTGGGCAAAGAACTTGAAAAGATATTTCTTCACAGAAGATATATAAATGGCCAATGAGCACATGAAAAGATGCTCAGCATCATTAGCTGTTAGAGAAACACAGATAAAGCCACAATGAGATGCCACTTCACACCCACTGGAATGGCTATTCTTAGAAAAAAATAAAATAGTAAGTGTTGGCAAAGATGTGGAGAAACTGAAATTCTCACATATTGCTGGTGGGAATATAAAATAATGGAGACACTCTGGAAAAATGTTTGGTTGTTCCTCAAAAAGTCAAATATAGAATTAACATGACACAGCAATTCCACTCTTAGGTATATACCCCAAAGAATTAAAAGCAGGGACTCAAACAGATATTTGTACACAAATATAAAAGCATTATTCATACTATTTAAAACTTGGGAAAAGTATCTATCAGCAGATGATTGGATAGACAAAATATGTTTCAAAAATACAATGGAATACTATTCAACTATAAAAAGGAATGATGTTCTGATACATGTTATAACATTGATAAGCCTTGAAAACTTTTCCTAACCTTGGACTGTGAGCCAATAAATTCCCATTGTGTAGGCCAATCCATTGCATGGCATTTGCCTTGTCAGCCAGAAAACTAAAACAGATTTTGATACCAAAGCAGGATGCTGCTATTATAAATACCAAAAATGTAGAAACAGCTTTGGAATTTGGTAATGGGTAGAGGCTGGAAAAATTATGAGGTGCTTGATAGAAAAAGTCTAGATTGCTTTGAAGAGACTGTTGGCAGAAATATGGATGCTAAAGATACTTTGGATGAGGCCTTAGAAGGAAATGATGAATGTGTTATTGGAAACTGGGAAAAAGGTGACCCTTGTTTTAAAGTGGCAGAGAAATTGATGAAATTGATTTCTGATGTTGGATGAAAGGTAGAACTTAAAAGTGATGAACTTGGGTATTTAGTTGAGATTTTCAAGTTAAGTGTGGAAGATACATCCTGGTTTCTCCTAGAAGCTTATAGTAAAATGCAAAAGGAAAGGGATAACCTGAAAAATGAACTCTTAAGCACAAAGAAACCAGAAATTGATGGTTTGGAAAATTCGGAGCCTATCCAGATAGTGAGCTCTGTGACTGGATCCTGTCTATCAGGAATCTCCCTAAGCTTCTGGAAAACGAGTCCCTAGAAAATAGGAACGCCATGTGAGGGCTTAACTGAACATGGATCCAGCCAGCCATTTAGGATTGGAAATGCAGTTATGCAGGAAGGATCTGTGGAAAGTCCTTCTGTGTGATGATTTGGATCTCTGTGAACTGTATGCAACACCTACAAGGTTTTTGTGCAATTTGTATGAGCAGAACAACTGACAGCCTGGACTGAAAGAGACAGAGAAGGCATGAATTTAAGGAAGAATGACTTCAAGGGCAGAACCAAGGAAGCCAAGGTCCAGACTTGGGCCAAGAGAGTGGGCCCATCTATGTGTGTGGAAAAGGTGGTCTACCCCTGCTTTTGGGAGGGGTAGGCCATTAGCCCTGGCATTTGGACGGGATGGGTCTTGCGCCCCATTTTCAGGAATAGTGCTGCTACCCTAATGCTCAGTGATGGTGGGGCCTGTGACCTGGTGGTTATGGAGAGCCTGGCCACCATCCCAGTGCTTGGAGAGGGTGGAGCCTGTGTCCAGAGAGACTGGCTGCCATCCTAATGCTTGGAGAGGGTAGAAAATACACCCCAGTGTTTAGGGAGAGCATGGCCATTGTGTAAGCTCTTGGAAGGTATGTGGCTGCCACTCCATCAGGCACAAAACATTGATCCATAGATGACTCTCAGACCTTGAAATCTAATGGAGTATGCCCTGCTGGGTTTCAGAGTTGTTTGGGACCTGTGGCCCCTGTTTTCCTTCTAATTTCTCACTTCTGGAATGGAAATGTCTATCTTATGCCTTTCTACCATTGTATATTAGAAGCAGATAACTTGTTTTTTAGGTCCACAGATAGAGGGAAATTTTGCCCTAGGTTACACCCCACCCATAACAGATTTTGAAGAGATTTTGTACATAGAGCATTGTTTCTGAAATGACTTAAGGCTGAAATGATATTGTGATGGAATGTATATATTTTGCATGTAGAAAGAACATGTCTTTTTGGGATTCACAGGGCAGATGATGGTGGTTTGGAACTATGTACCCCAGAAAAACATGTTCTTAGACTTAATCCATTTCTGTGGGTATGAACCCAATAAGTAAGACCATTTGATGAGGTTACTTCAGTTAAGGTGTGGCCCAACTCAATTAGGACAGGTTTTAATACTATTACTGGAATCTTTTATAAGCAGAATGAAATTCAGACACACAGAGAGAAAGCCATAGGAAGCAAGAAGTTGATGGTCAGTGGAACCTCAAAGAGAGGGGAGAGGCCAGGGTAGGTAACCACATGCATTGCCATTTGACAGAGGATCCCAGGACCAAAGATCACTGACAGCCAGCCCAGAATGCCAGTCTTTGGGGAGAAAGCATTGCCTTGATGATACCTTGATTTGCACTTTTCCAGCCTCAAAACCATGAGTCATTATTTAAGCCAACCCATCGCATGGTATTTGTTTTAGCAGCCAGAAAACTAAAACAATGGGTAAAGAATTTCTGTTTTGGGTGATGAAAAAGTTTTAGTAATGGAACATGGTAAGGCAGCACAACATTGTAAATGTAATTAATGCCACTGAATTGTACACTTAAAATGACAAATTTTATGTTACATATTTGTAACCACAATAAAAAAAGTCAATGCCTGATGCCTATGCAATACATTCTTTAACCAAGCACCACCTTTGGTAACTACACAGGCAAAGAAATGTTATTAAATTGCATCTGGCAGTGTTTTTCCAGGAAAGTGACTAAAATGGGTTTAAACTAATTATACAATTAAATCATATCTAAAGTCTGATACCACATGATTCCAATATAGCTATGTGATACAATCATACAAAATATATTAATATTAAAGAATACAACCAATCTTGAGATAGCAAAGCCTTTATAACTCTTTCTAAAGCATTCTTTCAGTGAAAGTCTACTGCAAGTGAAATTATCATTCCTTACAGCTTAAGAAACACTTTATCACACATTCATTTATTTGACCCACAAAAGAACTCTGTGTGAATCATCATTCCCACTTTTTTAGACAAGGAAACTGAGTTTTCAGAGAGAAAGCACTCTAATTAACATCACAAAAAATCTCCCAATAGACCTCCCTTTCTTCAGGCTTCTCTCCTGTAATCCCATTTACCACTGCCAGAGTGGTCATTCTCCTGTATACATCCTTCTAAGGCTCCCTATTATCTGTATGCTCATGTTCACAAGCCCTTTACTCTTCTGTCTTTGCCCATGTTCAAGCATAGGGGTTGGCATACTTTTTCTGTAATGGACCAGGTAGTAAATATTTCAGACTTTGTAGGCCATATGTCTCTGCCACAACAACTCTACTCTGCCATTGTAGCATGAAATCAGTCATAGGTAATACTTAAATAACTGAGCATGACTGTGTTCCAATAAAACTTTATTTTAATAAAACAGGTGGCAGACCAGCTTTTGTCTGTGGGCCAAAGTTTGCCAACCCCTGGCATGTAATACAAACCAGTAGAATGTGAGAAAAATATTAGAAGTTCTAGTTATACTTTATTTTTAATCCCATCCTTTTGAATTTCTTATTTTCATGTATGCATTATAACAAACATTATATATTCACAAATGAATAAATATACATATGTGATAGTGTGAGGCTTTTATGGACCCCAGAAAAGATCATGTCCTTAGAGCTAATTCATTCCTATGGGTGTAAACTTATTGTAGGTGGGACCTTCCTTTTAATTAGATTACTTCTGTAGGGTGTGACCCAGGATGAATCTTAATCCTCTTATTGGAGTCCTTTTAAATGGGGTGAATATAGAGAAAGGGAGCTATAGAAACATAGGAACTCAGAAAGGAACCCATGGAAACTGAGAGAGAAAGCCACAAACGGAGCAGCCAGAAGCTGAAAGCAGTGGAGGCAGAGGAGAGGTCAGAGACCAGCAGAATATGACAGAGCAGTCCAGGATCATCCACAGCCAGTCTTCAGGGAGAGCGCATTGCCTGATGATGCCTTGATTTGGACACTTTTCTTGGCCTGAGAACTGTAAGTTTGCAAGCCAATAAACCCCTGTCGTAAAAGTCAACCTATTTCTGGTATATTGCCTTGGCAGCCTTTAGCAAACTAAAATAACGTGTATTAAGGGCCCATGCTCAGTTTTATTTTTTTCTGATAGGATTTATATTTGATGACATTTAGAAACTTATTCTCTGCCACTACTGCTGCCAGCAGCCAAGCCACTGGTAATTTCATGTTTAATGGCTCCATTCTGTTCTCTCATATATTGCTTACTCTTTTTGCTTGTTTTTCCTTTTTTCACTTCTAAGACCTTCCATCTAGGATCACTTTCCTCATGCTTGTAGTAGATCCTTTTGAGATTCCTTCAGTGAGGGTCCACTGATGGAAAAATATCTCTTTGTTTGTCTAAAAATAACTTTATTTTACCTTCATTCCTGAAAGATCTAAAAGATAATTTTGCTGGGTATAAAATTCTAGACTGACAGTAATTTTTCTCTCAGTATGTTAAATATGTAATTCTCCTGTCTTTTGGCCTACACGATTGTATTTGTGAAGTCAGCTGTCAAACTGCTGATCTTTTTGAGGTAATCTGTCCTTTTCTTCAGGCTTCTTTTACTTTTTAACTTTTTATTTGGAAATAACTTCAAATATTTAAAAGTTATCAAAAATAAGTTGCAAATATAAAAATAGTGCAAAGAATGCTTGTAATTCCCTTGCCCAGATTCACCTATTATCAAGGTTTCATCCATTTGCTTTATCATTTCTATTTTTTCTCTTTCTCTATTTCCCTTTCTTTCTCTAAATTGCATGTAATTATATATACATATACATGTATAAGAACTTCATATATTATATAAATCATATATATTAATTATATATATATAAATACACATATACACATATACATAGTGAGGGTGAATTACATACATTATGGCCCTTTATACCTAAGTACTTCCATGTGAATTCTGAAAAATAGTGATATACTTATGTATAACTATAGTATAAATAGTTATTAATTTCAATAAATTTAAAATGGTAAATTTAAATTTGACATTTAAAATGTATCAATACAATACTTTTGTCTAACATACTGCCATAATCCATTTTTTCAGATGACTCAGTAATCTCTTTCATAGCATTTTTTTCCCCTCTAGTACTGGAGTCGGGTATTGCATTTAGTTGCCATATCTCTTAAGCCTCTTTTAATCTGGAATGTTTCCATATCATTTCTTTGTCTTTTATAACCTTCACATTTTATAAGACTATAGCCTCCACCCTCACCATTTAAAAATGGAGTATTCCTAATTTGGGGTTTAGCTGATGTTTCTTTATGATTGGAGTCAGGTATACATTCTTGGTGAGAATACTGTGTAGATGATATTGTGTCTTTCTCAGGGTATCATATCTGAAGGTGGTAATATTAATCAATCAGTCAAGTTATCTGATTTCCCTACTGTATAATTAGTGTTTTTTCTCTCTTTTACAATTAATAAAGTTTGTGGTTTAACATTTTTAGATCATACAAGTACCTGCTCTTTATCAAAATCTTCCCCTAGATTTAGTATTCTTTAATGATTCTTACCTGATTTAATCTTTACTGTAATTGTTACAAAAACATCCATTTTAAGTTAAAATAATTTTATTTTCAATTCTAAAAAACTTGTTTGAATCTTTTCAAATCTGCTCAGGCACATAATATATTCCTTGCAAATTTTGTCCTGCTTTTCTTTTATTTCTTTAAATATAGTAAGCATAAATTTTAAATTAATACATATCAAGTGATTCAATATTTGAAGTCCTTAAAGATCTGTTTCTGCATTTTTCTGATTCTGCTAGTTCTTACTCATTATTCTTTTCTTTTAACATGATGTGAATTTGGTCTGCAAATTTGCTCAAGGGCCAACCTATGGTTACAACTTATCAGGGACTTTCTTTCCATAATGTTCTCACTAGTAGACAACTTTCTTTACAGTCCCCAGGGGTTGAGTATTGGATGGGGTGAACTAGCTAGTTCACTCTTACAGAGGGCATTGTCTTTCAGGGAAACAGTTTAATGTAGGAAAGCTTTTTTTTTTTTTGTCTCCCCACTTTGGGCAAGACCTGAGTTTTGATTTATTTCTCCCTTACCCAATGAGTACTCCAAATAAAAACTCAGTGTCCTCTAACTGGCAAGTGTGCTGGGGCAGAAGTATCTCCAGAGCTCTGCTTACCTCTCTGAGCTTCTGCTTATGTAGATTTTAGCTTGGTCATTCCTTACCTTCTTGTCAGCTTTTTAATAGTTTTAAGATGTTTGTATACATTATCCGTTATTGTTAATTGTTTTCAATGGGAAGATTGGTTTAAATAACATAGGTTGCCATATTCCCACATGGTAAAATCTCTGCATGCAGTGTTTTTTTAAACTCCTGTTTTGTCTCTCAATATCTTTCAAATCTCAGCTGAAGTGTTACCCCTCCATAAAGAGTTCCATGAATACAAGTCCTCCCCTAAGCTGCAAGGCACTAGTCCCTCACTCTATTTGTCCCAGTTTGTTTGTGTGTATATATTGTGTGATTGGTTTGTTTTGCTTTCCTGTCTGTCTTTTCCAAATCGACCATTAGTTCATTGAGAACAGGTTACATATCTTATTTATTTTGTATCACCAGGGCATAGTGGATGGCAAATAATAGGCCCTTAAGATATGTATTGAATGAATAAATGAAAACAGATCTAACTTCCCAATGGTCTGTACTCTTTGAGGACTGTTATGTCTTAATTTTCCTTGTGTCTCCAGTGCTTAGTACAGTGTCTGTCATGTAGTAGGTGTCTAATAACTATTTGTTGAGAGAACTTTTTATCTACCCAGAACTGAGATAAGTCAAGAGACAGAATGACTAATAAGGTATGCAAGCCAGAGGACACCAGTGGGTTATTTCAGAGTGGGATGTCAGAGGTGGTGGTAGCAATGGTGGTAGAGTTACTGTGAGTCCTGAAGGGATACAATCTGGTTTTATCTAGCCAGGCAGAAGGAAAATTTGGAGTATTTGGGAATTCACAATTCATAGTTGTTCAGAGATCCATGCTAGCAAGAAGGATCCAGATAGAGTTGAATCAACTCCAGAACAGAAAAAGTTAGGCAGTGCCACTCAATGGCACAAAGTGGGGTTGTTTTTGGGAAAGGCCCCTCTTTGCTTTACATTCTGATTTAAGATCTGATTGTTTCATGGCATTGTTGTATGTTGTGAAGCTAGCAAGCATGGGCTGCTTCTTGGATGAGGCCAAGCTTTTTTGGGTTAGCTGTTAAAATGAAGGCTAAGTTCTATGGAGAGAGATTTTACTTTCAAGTCTCTAGATATTGCCTCCTTGTAGCCTGATTCACCCAATCTCCTTTCCAATAAGTGTAGTCAAGCTGGAGTCTTCACAAATCTATGGTAACTGTTGCTCCTGTCAAGAGTACCACAAATTGTGCCTTTGAGGTAATGTTTTCCCATTCTAGTATGTCCTTCTTTACACCTATTCAGAGTTCAAGGTTCAACCAAAATTCCACCTCTGTTAAGATAGCCTTCTATTACTCCAGCCCACTTATCAAACTCCTGTAGCTTATCTGAATCCTCAACATTTTACATTTAATTATATTTAACCTTGTCATGCATCTTAATTATTTCCTGAAGGTTATTCCCCTTTACCAGTCTTGATTGTTGAGTACTCAAAAGCTAGTGTCTGCAGAGTAGGTGTAGGTCAGTGGTTGACCCCTGCTTCACATGGATCAGATCCCGAGTTCAATCCTCGATACCTACTAAAAAAAAAAAAAAAAAAAAAAAAAAAGGCTAGTGTCTGCAGTTTATTTTGTCTTCATCCTTGTACCTTTTGTGGTACAGGGCACAGGTTATGTACTCAAGAAATATTTGTTGGCCTGTTGAGTACAGAAAGCATGCAACCCCCACCCCCCACATTTAAAATCTTCAACTCATTCTGTACCTTATGTGATAAAATCTCAGATTGTTCTAGGAACTGGATTGAAGAGAGTCCTTTTTGTTTTCTTTTACAATCTTTACTTTTCAAATATAAGAGAGGTGATCACATGGTTTGCCAACCTCAGGAATTTAAGATTTAAGTTTGAATGGCATAACCAGAATTATAATCCAAGCAGGATGACTTTAGTTTAAGATTTACTTTTCCAATCATGGCTCTTCTGTGAGAACACAAGCATAGCCTCATTTACCCTATAACAGGTAATGTACCATGGGAAGGTGGTGTCATTTTTGCCTATAGACTGGTTTAAACCAACATTTTGGTTAAAGTCATACCAATTGGGTTTGTTTAAACTATACATAGTTAAAATTAAAGAATCACCGAAAACAAAGTATCTCATTACTTCTGTTCTGTTTACAGGTTTATTTCAGTGTTTTATTTAGATGGTCACAGCTACTCTGCACATAGCAGAACCCGTCAGTGGAATATTGTACATGGGGTTTCTACAGGGGGGCCATACTGTTTTGACCATTTTCCCATGGAAAGCTCTGCCAGCCCTTACAGTGCCCTTATGCTTTAAGTCTACTTTTTGAGGTGGCCTCCCCTTAGGCAGTCAGTCTGAAGAGCCTTTCAAAAACCTGAAATGTTGCCATTGGAGCATTTCCCAGAAGGAAAATTGAACCACAATTTTTTGAAGTGCAGGGAACTCTCCACCAGGAGTGTGTCATGTGTCTAGACATATTCTGATGTGTTTTTCATTACAATAATGCAATAACATGGGCTATACCAAGTGATAGGGTAAATTCACTAAGAGTGTTTTCTTGTCCATTTCTTCCATAACAACCAGTGAAAAGAACACTATCTACCTATGTTTCACATTTGCTTCATTATTTCCTCTCCATTATAATCTCCTTGTACTTGATTAACTTTTTCTTTCTTAATCCTTATTTTTCTCCAAATAGAGTATAAAATTAAGAGTTTACCAATTCAGCCATATTTCTCAGCTGATTAGAGAAAAAAATCACCCTGAGCTGACTAATAGAGAGCCAGGGAATTATGAATAAATCAGCAGTTACATAAGGGAGAAAATGAAATTTAACTAAGGAAATTGGGACCTCTGCTGCCATGAAGAAAATAAATGAGACAATGTAGAATCATTATGAGGAGACTGGGTGGTCTACAATAAAGAGGGCAGATTGTTCAAATTGACATTTGAGGAATCAGCCTGAATGTTGTTGCTTGGGACCAGTGCTGTTCGTTAATGTCATAGCAAAATGTGTTTTGTTAGTGGAACATTTAAGGAGCCCTTGAAGACAAGGGTGTCTCTGAAATATAGGAGGGCTTAACCTCCTAATCTCTGAAGTGTGCTTCCTATTCAGAATGGAAAGTTCAGGGATGCTTTCTGCAAGAAGTCCCTGGTTTTTCAGCTGGACTGTTGCTGCTTCAGCTGGGATCAGAGCACAACTGCTGGGAAAGGGCTTTCTCCTCTAAGCACCTGCATTCACTTCCTTGTGGGCATTGTGGTTCCAGGGATAGCCACCACCCACTGCTAATTTCAGTTCACAGGAAGCAGAAGTAATATTTCTATAGGATAAACCATCCTCTGGCTCAGACTGCTCTCTTTGGTTTGGAATTCTGGTACCACTATCTTTACCTGAACTTCTTGGTTTCCTGGCTTCAGGATCCCTTTGCCTCTTGTCTAACTTCCTTAATTCTACTCCATTTTTATCTTGACTACACACAATCATGTTTACTCATATAGTTGTTCCCTATATGATGTTGGCAAACTTGGAGCCTCTATTCTGATGTTGCAAACTGGTGGACTATGGGCCAAATCTGACCTGCAGATATGTTTTGTTTGGCATATGTAGGGTTGATCTGCATTTTTAAAAAGTTGAATTAATTGCTAATGTTTCAAAAATTGGAATATTTAACATTAAAATGTGGATTTTTGACTTCCCTTTAAAAATGGAAAGATTTGGCAACCAATACCTAGACCAGTGTACCAGTTTCTCTCTTTAGTTATCCATACTTTGCACTATACCCTACTGCTCTCTGATGCAGTAATGTCATGATTATATTATTTTCTTATAGCTAAGAGGGAATTTAAATATTTCTTTTACCCCAGTCCTTATAACTTTTTTATTACAATATATCCTTCAATCTTGTTAGCTGTCAGATCCTTAAACTCCTTGATTTATGACTGTTACTTAGACATTATTGGAGTGGAACTTGCTACTCATTGATTTTAGGTTTGGATTATCCTAGACTAGATAATGGCCATACCTTGGGGTAATAATATTAGAGAGATGGCATCTCAGATGCCAGATTATATCCACATGGGGCCTTGTTTATGCTTGTCAACTCTATGAAGGCTTTCATTATAAAGGATGATGACAAGTGTGCCTTTCTGGTCATTTTCTCCTGGTGGTAAATACCCAATAATCTGTTCCTTATGCGCCCCCCCCAAGTTAACCTCTCCCAAATGGAATTACAGCTTAAAACAAGCAAACAAAAAATGAACACCACCAAAAAAGAAAAGTACAATTCTAATTCATAGAACTCAGTATATCATCTGGAGGCCCATGCTGGAAATAATATACCTTGTCTCAGAAGAAAGGGAGGAATAATTTGAGAGATAGTATAGAACAGTAGCAAATTATTATGTAATAATTAATCATTAAATAATAGTTAATAATAATAAATAGTGCAGACTCTGGAGCCAGAGTCTTTAGGTTCATATTCTTACTCTGCTACTTGCTAGCTGAGTGCAACGTTGAACAAGTTACTTAACTGTGTGACTCAATTTCTTCATCTGCAAGTTGTGATGATATATTACTTCATAGGGTTGGTGTAAGGGTTAAAAGTTAATATTTATAAAGTGCCTGTCGCTCTATACATGTTGTAAACACTCTATATATGTTGGATATTACTTTTAATTGAATGGCTCTTATGTAGTAGGCTCTCTGTCAGATACAAAGAAAATTAAGATATTATTCTTACTCTGAAGAAGCTCATGGTTTAATATTTGAGGAGAAACTTAAATTACAATACTAGAGTATGAGTATAACCACAGATGCATTCAAGTTAAAATAGTAACTAGAGAGGAAGAGACCTCTACATGGAGAGGTCACGAGAGGCTTCATGGAAATACTTAACCTTTCTTAAGGTAATAATACTTGAAGGGAGAACATGAGGAAGAGGGAAAGGGTCACCAGGAGTTCAGATACCATTCACATTATTCACATTAAATTGATCCAAGAGTGCAAGGCCAAGCAAGGCTCTCAGGAGCAGACCACCACTGGTGCCAGCTTATACATTCCTTTGAGTGGAAAAGGACTGGCCTTCCAGACCAAACAGCAGCCTCAAAAAAAACTTGACCAGAAATGTTACAGGCCCTTTAAAAGATTTTGATATGGACTTCAAACCCTAATGTCCTAAAAATTCATTTAGTATTTCAGATATGCTAGCAATTCATATCAGAACAACATCTGTCTAGACCAGATAACCCTCCTTCTTACCAGTGACAGAATAGAATCCATGAACCTTAGAGCTAGAAGAGCCTTAGATGTCATCTTATATCTGAGAACAGTGAGACTCATAAAGGAAAAGTAATTTTTATACAATGAGTGGTTACCACATCTGGCAGGCCTAGACCCAAAAGAAATATTGAGGCGCTTTTATTATCTCATATCATTGGAAATGACATAAGCTAGATTATCACTACAGATATGCTTAACAGTTTGCATACATAAGTGGGTCAACTGAGTTGTATCTTTACCAAATTAAAAGCTTCCACAAGATTGAGAAATTCACCCAATGGTAGTAGAGATACTACTGAGACTTTGGGAGAATGGACTGTGTTTTCATCAACTTCATAACATTTAATAAATACGTCTTAATTGATTTCAATAGATTTGATTGGATTATATGAATATTTGAGTAGATGTGGAGAATAGTTTGTCATTGACATGCTTTCTTGTCTTTCTAATTATTTTATAGTATTTGGGAAGTTTTGGATGAAGGGACTGCAGTTCTATTGTGATTTGAGTCTGAGAAGGCGCTAACTAGAGGATCTCATGAAAACATTCCAAATTCAAAATGGCACAATATTTGATCATTGCCACATGGGTGGAAAGCTGTTTATATATGAAATGTAAATGTGCAAATCGTAGTGGGCACTGCAAAATTTGGACTGAAGGTTAATCTGTGCAATCTGTATAGGTATTGGAGTTCCAGACGTTAGTTTATTAAGACGTTAATGTTCTATATATTAATATGTATATATTGTTAAAATGGAAGATGCACCCAAAATATCTAAAGGAGGCATCTGCTTGCAAGAGCTAAACCCTAGGAATAAAATATTTTACCAAAGGAAAGTTTTTACTTGTGTGAAAACTGAAGTTAACATAGCAAAATAAAAAATGACAACAGTGTAATTCATCAGTAAAGAGAAAGGAGAATAAGATTGGGCTTACTTCCATTTGTACATAAATATTCACTATAACCTGTCAATGCTTTAAGCCTTTTATTTTTAAAGGATTGTTATATAGTATCTTACTGTTGCTGTCTGTTGATTTAACTGGGAGAATTTCACAAGATTTTCAGATCCAGTAACTTTTTGGCTGTGGATATAAAAAAGGAGCTAGAAAATCAAAAGAAATTGCACAATTCACTCTGAAACGCCTCCATTTATAACAATTTGCCCTTTTTTGCAGGTCAACTTGCTAAAATTTTCCAAATTTAAAATTCTCATAAAATTGAATGACCAAGGGAAAGAAATACTGTATAAAATGACAAGCAACTCAGGACCCACTTGGAATGCTGCTTTAGGTTCCAACTGTTATTGTATCACAGATGAAAGTAAAACAAAATTGTTTTTTAAAACAATGAGCAGGGGTGAGGAATGGCAAGACTGCAGTTAGGGAGTCCTGACTGAAGAAAGGTTATTGTAGCCATGTATACAAATTTCAAAGTTCTAAATTAAAAGGGAAGAAAATGGCACCATGTTCCTTTAGAAATAATGGGAAAATTTTTGAGGAGGATTTACATTAAATCCCAAATCTAAAATATTAAGAAATTTGTGAAATCTATCTGAAACAGTATTTGACTTTCTCTTGAGATGAAGTTAAAAACAAAACAAAACTCCAACTCCTAGTGTGTGGGAATGTATTTAAATATTTCCAGGGAGGGGAATGAGAAGATTTTGAAGTGTTTCTAGTGTTTATGGATCCAGGGCTAAAATCAATACCATGACCTGATAAAGATTTTTAGAAGTTTGCATGGGAGGAAGAAAGGCCTGATGGTTTGGAAAGGTTTGATGGATTTGGATGAATGCATGCCCCTTATATGGAAAAATAAATTATTATTCAGTGCTGACTTAGCTACAGATATAGGTGTGTAGATCGAGGTCAGCGAGAAACAGGGTGGCCAGAATGTTTGGAGGAAAATTGTGGCAAAGTCCATCCTGCGTGGACCCAGTGAGAAAGGGCACGAGTCATTTCATACACCTGGAGGCTGTGTAAATTATGGAGATGTGTGTGTCATTTTATGGATGTAGAGATGGGATATGTTCTTTTATTGAACTTAAAATACTTTGTGAAAATTTAATAGTGCCTTCACTTGGGCCATTACTATCTTTTAAAGATGAGAATGAGATAGGAATCTTTGTCTCCAGTCTATTCTTGAATCCTTTTTATAGTTCCCCAAAGCCAAGGAGTCTGCAATTTCTTCCCTAACCTTTCATTTTCTATAGATGGTCTTGCTTCTTACTTTACAGAGAAATGGAAGGTAATAGCCATAAAAATCACATGCGTTCTCTATGCCTCAAAATCTCTGCCTCTTCTCTTTCATTATTCCTTTGGTAGAAGGCAAACCTCATTAACCCATGATTTTGATTACATTTCCCCACACCTCCTCCAAGATTTTCTTGCTTATGTTTCCAGGCTTTTTCTCTATACTGACACTTCTGATCACATAACAAATATTTTCATATATATGGTCTTATAAAAATGACTCTTTCCTGATTTCACTATCCTCTTATATGATTCTCCATCCACCATTCACACTCAAACTTTTTGGAAGATAAAGTTGTACTCACTGTTTCTATTTCATTAACATCCACTTAAATCTCTCTGTTTAAGCAGGAGTTATCAATAGTTGGTTCTACATATAAGAATCACTTGGGGAATATGTGTTAGTTCTCTGAGCCTCACCCCCTAAAATGCTGAAATGGTGGTTGAAGCTCATGAATTTGCATTTTAAATGACTCCCTAGGAGATTCTGATTAGTGTTATCCTAGGATCACAATTTAGAAACATGGTCTCTAAGTCTGACTTCTTTCCAACATCTACCCCATGCTATCTTTTAAAAAATTTTTTACAATTTTTTTTTTACAATCCCCCCCACCCCGAGATGGCTCCCTCATCTGTTTGCTTGCTGTTTTTGTTCGTTGTCTGCTTGTTGTTTTTGCTGGTTATGTGCTCGTTGTCTGTTTGTTTCTTCTTAGAAGGCACTAGGAACCAATCCCGGGACCTCCCATGTGGGAGGCAGGTACCCAACTGCTTGAGCCACATCCACTCCCTGCTCATTTTTGTTTTTGCTCACTGTCTGCTCATTGTTTGCTCACTGTCTTGCTCATTGTTGGTTTTTTTTTTTTTTTTTTTTTTTTTTGCTTATTGTCTGCTTATTGTTTTTTGCTCATTGTTTTTTTCTTGTTGTCTGCTCATTGTTTTTGCTTATTGTCTTCTCATTGTTTTTGCTTGATGTCTGCTCATTGTTTGCCTGTCTTTAGGAGGCACCAGGAACCAAACCCGGGACCTCCCATGTCAGAGCAGGCACGTAACTGCCTGAGCCACATCTCCTCTCTACCCCATGCTATCCTGAGCATTCTAAACAACCCCTTCTGTCCAAATCCAGTGTGGTCTCATCATTAATCTTTTGTACCATTTAACAGGTCTGGCTGGTCTACTATCTCAAAAATATTGGCTTCTATGAGTCAGCATTATTCTCCATTCTTTTTAAACTTCTTTTTAAAATAAAATACAGATAAAGAAAATTGCAACAAAGGTATAATTATTACCCTCCTCTACTGTCTTCCAATCATAACCCCCTTTCTGTTCACTAATAGTAACCATATCCTGACTTTTATGTAATCATTTCAATGACTTTATCATTTTATTACCTGATACTAATATAGAATGTTCCTCCTTTTTTGTTATTTGATACATTTTAAAATTTCTTTTACAGATTATGGTAATTTAAATCATACACAAAACTAGAGAATATAGTATAATCTATATGAATCCATTATTCAGCTTCAACAAATATCAGTATGTTGCCACTCTTGTTTTATGTGTTTCCCATTGTATTATTTTTAGTCTCTTCCAATTTGTGGAAGAAATTACATTGTTTGCTCTATTAAGTTTTCTACAGGCTGGATTTTGCTGATTGCATGCTAATGGTGTAGTTTAATATGTTTCTCTGTACTCTATATTTCCTATAAATTGGTATTTGGATCTGTAATTAGATATAAAGACTTTATCAGATTCAGGTTTTTTTTTTTTTCCCCTTGAAAACTCTAGGTTCTGATGTTCTCTTCCATCAGGAGGCAAATAATGATTGCTTGTCTCTCTTTATGTGATATTACTAGCCATTGATGCTTTGTGCCTAGATGCATTAATTCTGTAGGGGAGGCAAACTGGTGGTGTTTAATTAATCATTTCTTCTTTATTTAGTTTCTGGGATATTTCCATATGGAGACGCTTTACCTCATCTAATATTTAGTTACCCAGTAGTACAGTTCATATAGGGAAAGCATTTTTAGAACTTGATTCATTCTTTTTGTCAGTTTTAAAATAATGAGTTGGTTCCCTATTATTCTGATTATCTATTGTTGCATGACAAACTACCCCAAAACTTAATGGTTTAACCAAGAACCACTTTAACATATCATGGTTTTGTGGGCCAGGCCTTGTATAGGTGATTCTTATGCTCCACATGGTGTCAACTGAGATCACTCAGTGATATCCTCCTGGTAGATATTTACAGGCAAGCCTTCAGGTTGCCTTTCTAGCATGAAGTTCTCAGGGTAGTTGGACTTCCATGCATCTCAGATTTACAGAATATTCCAAATGGCCCAGGTAGAAGCTGTAAGGCTTCTCATGACTTAACCTTGGAAGTTCTAAAACGTTGCTTCTGCTTCATTCTATTGGTTAAGCAAGGCACTAAAGCCAGCCCAGATTCCACCTTTCAGTGGGAGGAATAGTGGCCATATATAATCTACTACAGGCAGCCCTCTTTCCTAACATATTTACAATACTCAAAGGTACAAAATATAGTTATCACCTTCCCAAATCCCCCAAAGTCTCATCCCATTGTGGCATCTGCCTGTAGTCTAATACTAATTATCTTAATCAGGTCCAGATGCAAATGAACCTTCTTGGGCATGATTTCTCAGGTGCAGCATTCTCAGGTACAGTTCCCTTCGATCTGAAGACCTGTGAATTAGAGACAAGCTTCTCTGCCCTCCCAATATACCTAACATACTTTGGTAATGAAGGCATAGGATAACAATGATAGACACTCTAGTCACAAAGGTTAATAAGAAGAGGCATATAGCCATCAAGGTCCATAGCAATTATGAACAACAGTTCCTTGATTAGGCCCCAGTCCTGCTTCCTGGAAATGATTCTTTATGGTCTTACCCTCTGGGCTCTTGTTTTCATACTGAGTCATTCTTCCTTTTCCTTTCCATGTTTGTAATGGAAACAACCTTTCAAGTCTGCTTCCTGTCAGTAGAATTTTGGGACCCAAATTCCTCTTTTCATTTTATTTTTTCTTTGTGCCTTTTAGTCCAAATGTATGTAATTTAAAATTTTTGTGAACTCCATGTATCAAATTATAATTTGCTTCATTAGACAAAAATCCACCTCTAAATTTCACTCTAAAACCTGCCTTTCTAAACCCTGACCTAAATGTCTGGATGCTGTGGGACAATAACCTTAAGATTCTTTGAGGCCCATTATCTAATTGAAAGCATCTAGGAGGCACATCCATAACATTTTTGGAGGCCCACTTGTGTAGCAGAGAGGATCTAAGAAGTACACTTTTATGATTCTTAGAAGTCATTGTAGGCACATTCTTAAGTCTTTTTGTGGTCTCAACAAAGGGCCACATTTGAAATCTTTACCCTGAGGCCCCATTTAACTTGTAGGCTCTGGATCTGATCTTTGCCCTGAAGACATTTCTAATTTTGACAATATTTTGCTGGGAGAGCTTCGGAATAAGAAACAGTGCTATTTGAACCTAAGAAGTCCAAGTTTGTTTTATTTCCTCTAAATTTGACAAAAACTGAAATTATGATTATTTTTTAGACAAGGGAGTAAAGAGTTTATTAAGAAACATGAAAAGAAAAACAATACACAATCTGAGACATAGATTGTGGGCATGCTGCAGGGGGAGACACACATGTGGAGCCCCAGGTTAGGCCTTTTTAAAACCTTTACTCCTCCCCCTTAATAATGTTGGGGAGGGCCCCCAACTGTTTGGTGTTCTGACTGGTTGCCTTACTATCCCTGCCTGTTACCTCTCAGGGGCCCAATGAGGAGGCCTGTTTGGGGTTATCTGGGTCTTCTCCTTGACCCTGGAAAGAGTTCCAAATGGGATCACTCCGGAGGTTTCTGGATGGGATCTCATGGCTATGTTGTCTGCTGGCCATGTTCTCTGCTGTAACAGGACCTCTTCCCTTGTCTTCCTTCTACTAACCCCCTCAGAGAGTTTACACCCTTAGTTTTAAGAAGGAGCTGAAAAGCAATGGTTAGTCTTTTTTAGCTGCTTCCTGCTGGTTAGGGCGAGTAGGCCCTGCCTGACAGAGTGTAAAACCCTCTGGCTATTCTTTTGAGGTTGAGGAAAGACAGGTCCAACACTGTGCTTGGAACTGGATGAAATCCCCGTATAACTAATATCTTCTTCTGGAAGGCATTATTCTTTATGTCTTCTGGCTTGGCTCACCAAATGTGTTAGCAGAATGCTCTGGGTTCTGGGCCTCTAGGTCTTGGGTATGTCACATAAAAGAATCTAAGGACATATCATAGAATAGGCAAGGGAGTAAAGAGTTTATTAAGAAATAAGAAAAACAGTACACTATCTGAGACATAGATTGTGAATGTGCTGCAGGGAGAGAGGCAGTTGAAGTTTTTTCTCTCTTTTTACACTTAAAAAGAACTTTATTGTAAAAGAAGTTTTAGATTATAGAAAAGCTACATTGGTAATATAGGAGATTCCCATATACCCCACCCCTCCCCCTCTCACATTTTCCCCTATTAGTAACTTCTTACATTAGTGTGGTACATTTGTTACAATTGATGAACAAATATTGAGGCATTGCTACTAACCATAGTCTGTAGTTTACATTATGGTTTACACTTTGCACTGTACAATTTTATAGGTTTTGACAAAATGTATAATGGCTTGTATCCATCATTGCAATATCATGCAGAACACTTCCAATGCCCTAAAAATGCTCTATGTTTCACTTATTTTTCCTTCCCTCTCCCCTCAGAATCTCTGGTAACCACTATCTTTATATCAGTGTTACAAGTTCTTCTGCTACTATAATAAGTCTACTTTGGTCCGTGGTTGCATTCCCCCCTTATATTTGTTCATTCCACAATCTTGAGGATTTTAGGATGGTGATATCCACTATGCTTCAGATTGGGAGGGGGCTTAGATCTTATGGGGTAGATGAAAGGAATTAATTTGCTTGCAGTTGTAGATACTCTTTGATTTTTGGGGTGGTGGTTGTCCATCATTATCATTTTGTTAGTTGTCCCGGGTAAGTCTGATGAACTGGAGAGTAGGTGTTGGCTTCAACTCTGATGAGTCAGGGCTCAAGTGGCATATGAACAAACTGAAGATTTAAGTCTCTTGGATATGTATTTAATGAATATAGTGCTAATTATAAGTTCAAGTAGAAGAGGTAGAAGACTCATGTGTAGGGAAATTATAAATGAGTCTAACTCTGTTACATTGGGGAAATAAGATACCATATATTCCAAGATAAGGACCACTGATGGGGTGTTGATTTCATGGGATTGTGTGTCTTGTCTATAGTGTCCACATGTCTCTAGAGCTCTCAGAAGCACCCCAATTTGAGGCTTTGTCTACAGTGGCAGTTAGTGAGATCTGCCTGAGATGTGCATAAGTGTAACCTCTGGAATGACCTCCTGACTTGCCTTGAAATCTGTTAGCCATAAAAACTCTTTTTAATTTTCCCTCCTTTTGGTCAAGGTCTTTTTCCAAATGCATCACTGGTTGGCACATGGTAATTATCCCTCAGCACCAGGGAGGCTCATTCCCAGGAGTCATGTCCCATGCCGGGGGAAAAGTTGTGAGTTTATTTGCTGAGTTTGGCTTAGAGAGAGGCCACATTTGAGTAACAAGGAGGTTTTCAGGATGTGATTCTTAGGCAATAGATATATTAGGTTAAGTTTCAATTTTACAACAATAAGGTTCATAAGTACAAGCATTAATGTTGAGAGCTTAGCATATTGATCTGTTTTATTAGGCACTGCCTATGTACTCTAGAAATTCTTACCACCCTATTTGAAAACATAGCAGAACTCTCTAGGATGGGAATTTAATACTTTGTTGGTTATTGTGTGGGTAACCACCCACTGATATAACACCCTATGACACATGAACACATTCATATTCCATAGAGGCATGCCCCAGGTGCACACTTCCCCACACATCTCCCCATAACTGACCCCCAGCAGCAGTGACCCTCCGCTGCCATAGTTGCCAAAAGAACACTCCCACAATTATATTCTCAACCACAGTCCTCTACCTCCCCAGAGTTCCTCTTGAGCAGTTATTTCTTTAGTTCATCTTTCTTCTGTTTTCCAAGTTTACTGAAGACCACAGTGTTGTCAAACTTTCCACCACTATATATAAGGATTCCTCCTTTTCCCAACCTCCATTAACATTTTCCTCATTATTCTTCAAGTCCTCACCAACAGTCTTCCCAGAGCCTTTCAGCCCTCACTACCAGTCTCCTCAAAGCCCTTCCACCTTTGCCCACTCCTACTTACTAAACCAATGCCACAAGTGGTATATTTTTGTTACTGAAGAACCCTACTTCCAGGCACAAAAATCTGTTCTAGTTTTCTATTGGTGTATAACAAACTACTCCAAAACTTAGTGGCTTACAATAAAAACCATTTTATTATATCACATGATTTTGTAGGTCAGAAATTTGAGCAGAACTTGTCTGGGTTTTTCCTCTGCTCCATGTTGCATTAACTGAGGTTAGTTGGTGGTATTCAATTGGTATATGAGCTGGTTTGAGTGATCCAAGCTGGTTTATCCACACATTTGATGACTTAGTGAGGATGACTGTAACACTGGCTCAGCTGGTACTGTCAACTGGTACTATCTTAAAATGGCTGCACATATCTCCCAGATAGAATGTTTTAAGAGGACCAGGTAGAAGGGGCAATTCTTATTATGGCCTAGGCTTTGATGTCCCAGAATGTTACTTCAACTGCATTCTATTGCTCAAACAAGTCACTAAAGCAGCCCATATCAGGGGGAGGTGAATTAGATTTCACCTCTAATTGGGAGGAATAGCAAAGAATTTGTGGCCATCTTTAATTTATCATACTTAACATTCTAAGATAGCCTTTTATTTTTAGTATCATTATCAATTTATGGATTTAAATATATTTGATGTGCTTTAATCCATTGAAGCTATTATTTTTGTTGATGCTCAAATTATCTGTTTGACTAATGTAAGCTTCTATAGTTGATTTTTAAATCCTTTTGACATGACCCTAATGGCATTTGATACCTTCCTTATTATCTGGTATGGCTTTATCTCGCACATTTCTTCCCCAGACCTAAAATTGGCACTTATCCTAGAAGTCCTGGTATCTTTCAATGGAAAATAGTATTTTAAAATTACAAATTGATCCTAGGGATGCTCACTGTTCATGGTTTCTAAGTCGTTTCAATGTGTGTGTGTGTGTGTGTGCCTGTGTATATATGTGAAAATATCTGTCAATTCAGACTACTTCCACACAGAACTTTTACTTAACTTCTTCCATCTGTATTTCTTTTTTCTACACCATGAATCTTCATTTTCAAAACACAGAGAATGACAAAAGTGTAATACTCTATAATCACTCATTTACTTTAACCCAAATAACACATTTAACAGTTTTGGTCTCTTAATACTATATTGAGTAACAATACCAAAACTTTCCCACCAAAATAATTATGAAAACAGTTAAGGAAATTATTTTTGTATATGTTTTCCTCATTTCCTCCTTTTTTATTTTTTGGTACCAGGGCCAGAGATTGAGCCCAGGACCTCATATGTTGGAAGCTGGTGCTTAACCACTGAGCCACATCAGCTACCCTGAGTTGTTTTTTTTTCCATTTGTTTGGTGGTAGTTTGCTTGTTTGTTTTTTAGGAGGCACTGAGGATCAAACCCAGGACTTCCCATGTGGGAAGCAGGCACTCAATTATTTGAACCACATCCACTCCCCTTCTCCATTTTTAAAATAGTTACACTCTATCTACATTATCAGAGCTGATAGCCTTTGCATACCATACTCTCTTCCTTTTACCCATTATTTGGTTGATTTCTTAAACTAACTTTATGTTTAATGCCCATTACTGGTTAATATCCCACTTGTACTTTTGGTTGGAAGAAACTTGTTCTCTAGAAGATTTCACTGGAAGAGCTTGCAGAAACAATATTTCCTGAATTCTTACATATCAATAACAGCATGTTGGTGGTTTTTACATTTGAGTCAGTTTGGCTTTAACCAAAATCATTGGTTTTCACTTCTTTTCCTTGAGTGTCTTAGAGATGTTACTCCATTTTCATAGGACATAACGCATTGTTATTGAAAAGCCTGGTGACAATTTAATTTCCATTATAAGTCATATGGTCTTTTTGTCTGGATACCCAAAGGATTTTTTAAAATCTCAAAATAAATTGGAAATATACATTGGTGTGCAATTATATGTAATTATACTTTAACAAAGCTATTACAATCATATATTAAAGCCCATTTATATTACATTAATTCCTGTGCCCCACCCCTGAAGACTCACATTCATTGAGGATAGAGCTGGGTGGATCCAGGAAACTGTAATTTATAAGAGCTCTTCAGGTGATTTTGATGCATAACCAGGTTTGGGAGACCACCGGCCTAAAGTTCATACTATCAGTTCTTTAGTGTTCTGTAATTCTATCTCTGTGTCAAGTTATATGATTTAAAAAACTATATTCCTGGATTACATTTTTTAAATTTAAAAAACATTTTTATTGAAATATGTCATTCATACATGAACATACATAAACAATATGTGTATAGTAAAAGTTGTGAATTTATAAAACAAACAAGCATATTATATAGGGCATCATCCCACCACCAACACCTTGCATTGTTGTGAAATGTTTGTTACAAACTATGAAAGAGCATCATCAAAATATTACTACTACTTATAGCCAATATCTTATATTTGGTATATTTTACCCCCAACCCACCTGATTATTAACACCCAGTTTTAGTATTATATATTTGTTGTAGTTCATGCAAAAATGTTCTCATATTGTTCTATTAACCACAGTCCATCTTCCATCACAGGATTCACTGTATTATATAGCTGGATCACATTTATTTAGTTTTTCATTTAAATAACTTAATAGACTAGGTGAATTAGAGCTACTCTTAAAGGAAGACTTCGTTTAAATGTTGAGCTCTTTCTTGTATTATCTTGTAGTTGGGAAATGAGTTCCACTGAATATAGTTTACTGAGCATTCATTCCTGTTAGTACTTCCCCGAACCAGTCTATTCTAAACCCTCATGCTGTCACACACCAGTATTCCCTTTGCTGTCAAAGACAAAATTTTGGTCTTTGACAGCAAATATTTTGAGACTAAGGACCTTGGCAAATTTCTTAAAAAATTATTTTAAAAATATGGAGTGCCTAGATTTATGGAGTGGAAGTAAAGCAGTGAATAATGGACAAAGTTTCTTTCCCCATGGAACTTATATACTACTTGTAGCAGTTTGATATTGTTTATGAATTCCAAAAATAGATATTAGATTATGTTTGTAAACTGGTCTGTTCCTCTGGGCATAATATATTGTATTGGATTCTTACTTGATTAAATTATGATTAAGACTTTGATAAGCCTCAGATAAGGCCACTTCAGTAGGATGTTGAGTCCCCACCCACCAAGGGGAAACTACACGGCTGAGGAGTTGGAATTTTGATCCTAAAGCCTGGGGAAGTAAGCACACAGAGAAGCAGATATGTGAAAAGGCTCCATTAGACAGGGCAGAGGCCCTGGGAAAAGAGATGAGCTTTTGCCTGTCAGTTTACAGTTGGCCTTGTGGAGAGAGCAAAGCAGTTGAGTCCAGAGAGAAACAAGCCCTGGAGAGAGACAAGACTTGTCCCAGCCTATGGCTGAGATTGGAAGAAGCTAGGACCATGGAGCCTTGGGAGGATGAGGAAGACTGAACCCTCACAGTCATTGCCCGTCATCTTGCATCAATACATGGCAATAGACTCTGGGTGAGAAAGTACCTCTTATGGTACCCTGAGTTGGACTCTTTGGGGCCTTGTGATTGATTGTAAGCTTCTACCCCAAATAAATACCCTTTATAAAAGCCAACAGATTTCTGGTATTTTGCATCAGCAACCCTTTGGCTGACTAATACACTACTGGTGATCTAGATATTAAATAAGTAAACAAATACATGAACAAGATAATTTCAGTTAGTGCTAAGTACAATAGAGAAAACCAGAGTAGAATAGATTGGTAGAAAGTAATTGGGGTGGAGGCAGGAGTTATTTTAGATGGAGAAGTTTGAAGGGTAGATATTCTGTGCTATTGACTGAAAAAAAAAATCAACATACTTTGAAAACCAGTTACATAGATGGCAAACCTGATGTTTTATTAAGAAAACTAAATTTTTGATTTCCTTTATGCTCAAATAGTTGGCCATTCAAACTTTTTACTGGTTGAGGCTGCAGGTTGAAATTTTCCTAGGAACCTGAGAAATTCTTGGTTGCCACTTTAAAGTTTTGCATTGTTGAGTATTAGCAAGGGAGAGATAAGATTTGGCTTAGAAGGTGTGGAGGATGGGCCAGATCTGTTGTTTGCTTCTACCCAAATGAATGAATCCATATAAAGCTTCTCAGATTCAGGACATCCTCTAGAATATATGATACTATTCTGTGTATTAGAAAAAGGTGTCCCTGTAGGCTGATGAATTAGAGGAATCCAAGACACCCCACTTGGTCAGTAGAGGGAGAGCTGGGTTTTCAGTTTCCACGTGCCCTCCTGGTTGGGAGTCTTTGTGCAGTGCAAAAAATAGTCAACTCTATATTGTACATCCCCAGATAATTACATGAATTTTGTTGTTGAATGGAGTTATTGAATATAAACGTGAGTTATATACAAAAGGTATCTGATTTCCTATGAGAAGTGATGTTTCTTTCTCAACATACTGAATTAGGTGCAAAATTCTATGTGTGGAAGATCATCCTTCCATCTATCCATCCATCCATTCATCCCTCCATCTATACTATTCCATTTAATGTGTATGGAGTAGCATTATATATATGTCCATATATACTATATTATATACTATATGTATGTACATGTATAGTATATGTATGTACAAGTATAGTATATTTTTAAAGGATATTATTTTTGCAAAACTTCATTCAAGGTACACTTTATTTTTCTGCTATTCATAGTACACATTTTTGCACTAATATATAAATAAATAATTTTAAACATACTTCAAACTATAGACAAAGTAATGCTGCCCATAGCTCTTGGAAATAGTCATTATCTTTTGTCTTGGTTTGTCAGGCTGCTATCAGTAATACCACACAGCGAGTTAGCTAAAACAATGAGAATTTATTGGCTCACGGTTTTGAGGTTAGAATTCCAAAATCAAGATATTGGTGAAGTGTGCTTTCTTCCCAAAATCTGTAGCCTTCTAGTGCTGGCTGCTGGCAATCTTTTGGGTTCCTTGGTTTGTATTTCTGCCTCCAGTTATGTGGTGATGTCTTCTACTTTTCTTATTTCTGGTTCTTCTGTGTTCTCTTTATAGGATTTATAGTAATCTGGAATAAGGTTCAATCTGATTCACTTGGTCACACCTTAACTAATGATAAGATATTCCAAAGGTCTTATTTACAATGGACTGTGTCCACAGGGACTTAATTTAAGATTGTTAGGGTACGTAATTCAACCTACCGCATCCTTGTTAATTCACTTTATATGGCAGCCAATTCATGCTGCTCTAATACAGGTATGGATTTTTATATTAGTTTAGTATTTTCAGACTTTGTAGGGGGAACCGTATCACCTTCTGTTCATAGCTTTAGGCATTAGTTGTAACCTAGAGCTGTTCTGTACAACTGAGTAGCCACTAGCCACGTGTAGCACTAGAATACTGGAAATGTGGCTAGTCCAAATTTAGATATGCTCTAAGTGTCAAATACATACAAGATTTTGAAGACTTTGTATGAAAGAAGAATATAAAATATCTTTTTAATAATAAAGAAATTGATTACTTATTGAAATGATAATACTTTGGTTACATTAATTTAAATAAAATATATTATTAAAATTTCATCAGTTTCTTTTTCCCTTTTTAAATGTGGCTACTAGAAAATTTGAAATTACATGTATGGCACCCTTTGAGGTTCTCACTGTACATCTGTTGGACAGCATTGCTCTATTGTGTGTACTTTTTCATTATTAATTCAATATTTCTATGGTATATCATTCTCTAGCTTTCAATCTTTATTCCTTCAAGATTTTTTTTCTTTTGATAATACTTACTGACTTGATTTATTCAGTAAATATACGTTGAAATATTGGAATTTCAAGAACATTTGACAGGTTGTTAGTAGTTCTCAACTCTAGTTGCTTCATAATCTTCTGTGGAGATGAAACATAAAGATGATCTTAAACCTACCCCTGGAGTTTCTGATTCAGTAGGTCTTTGGATAGGTGGGGTAGGGTGTGCAGTCTAGCATATGTATTAAAAAACAAAAATTAAAACAAATCCCCCACAGATGAGTCAGGGTTGAGAATAACTAGTTTATAAGGCTACAACAGGACACAATATGAAGTTAAGTCTGCTTTGGTAAAACTGGAAGATGTGGTTGCTCTAGTTGTTGACCTGAGTAGCTAAACCCAAGACTCCCAGTGAGATTCAAATCAGCCAAAGTTTGAGTGCTTACTATATAGTAGCTCACTTGATCCTCTCAAAAACTCTGAGATGGACATGCTCATCCATATTTCACAGATGAGGAAACCAAGGCTCAGAGAATTTAGGTACGTGCATTTACAGTGAACTAATACCAGAGCAAAGTTTTGGACCTTTTTGCAAAGATTTATTAATAGGCTACTTGCCTATGACATCTCTATGGTTACAGGCAAACTTTGCACTTTTGAGTCTGTTGAATAATGTAGATCTATTTAGGTGGTGCCACCTTATCCTTAAAATATAGAGGTGCACTTTTTACTGCACAGCCAGGAAAATGTAGGAATTTAGTATTGTCTTTCTTCTCTTCCCCATCCCATAGCTTTCCTTGGGTAATGGTTGGTTGAGATACATGACCCAGTTTATGATGACAATAGTTTCCTACCTACATGCAGTTGGAAAGTGGTGGTTAGTGTGTGAAAAATGACACTACCATAGGGAGAAATATGAATTAGTATGGTCTATCTTAATCTTGCAAAATCTAAATATGTTACTGTTCTCTTAAATTCTCAGGGGACAACATTTTTCCTGAAGGTTTTCCTTGGCTTCTTTTCAGATATTATGTTGAGGGAGGAAGGGAAGTAGTGGTCATTTTACAAAGGAGCCTGAATAGGTACACAACCATTGTAAACAATGGAAGAACTTTGTGAATGGACCTGAAAGTGAGTTTTTAAACAATGATTTTCTGTCTGAAATATTAATAGCCTTCATTCTTCAGGTAATTGTGAACTCTACATTAATTTTAAAACTTGCCTTTTTTGTTCCTAAAAATAAGGTCAATCTCCCCCTCCTCCAAATGTACATCTAAGTTCCTTTTAGGAATGGGATGAAATACAACACCTACAGTTCTGTGATATTAATATTTTCCTATTGTTTTCCCTGATAAGCCTGATAGAGAAAATTTGAAGCTTGGCATAGAGTGAGTGATACAGTGAAAACCACATATACTCTGCATGAAATTCAAGGAAAGTTTTGCTTTCTGTCACTGCATATGGATATCAATAAAACACTTTTGTACCAAGTGTTTTATTGATATCCAAAAGTACCAAGATTGTGTTTTGTTGTTTAATCTATGTGAATTTCTTTACTGCCCTATTTCAAAACACTGCTGGGATTGATTTAATAGCTCTTGTTATGTTACATATTTTCTGTGTTTCTGGAATGATTGTGCTGTTTGATAAATAATTACTCAGTATTCATTCATTTATTTTTGCATTACCATCTGGGTTTGGTGAACTCCAGAGTCTCCTGCTTTTGCCTCTTAGCAAAGTTCCAGCAATGGACCATGGTCCGCTCTTTGCCACACTGCCACTTGAGATCATGTTTTACTTATTGCTCCTCATACTTCTGGCTTTGTTCTGGTTTCAAAGCAGTTGATTAGTATCGGTTATCCTTGTGTTAGTGCACAAAATGTCCACTTTAAAACATGTCCCAGTTGCCCTGGACAAAATGTTTTATTTGCATTTTCCAAGGCTCTGGACTTGACACCCAGGCCTCATTTCCTTTAGCCTGAAGTGTGCTTCTCACGTGAATTGATTTCCAGCTTGGTTTTGCCTTAATACAACCCAACTGGTAAGCATTTCCTTAGCCTCCATACCTTTTCAAATCCTGTGACTCATTGTGACTTTTAAAAGTTATTAAAATCTTGGAAGGAAGAGTCCAGTTAAATTATTTCATAGTTCCTGTGAGAGAGATTTCTTTGTGATTAGTGCATCTCAGTAGTTGCTTAGAGGCTTTCAACTGCAAAGCCTAAAAACAAACTACAAAAGGCCAAATGTTCCGGATACCACTGTCCTATTTGGCCCCTATTTAAGACAGATCCAAAAGATCTTTGGGGAGTAGGAACTAGGGTCGTTGTATGGAGCAGAAAGAGTTCAACATTTGCAGCTGCATTGAACAACTTAATATACTTTGAATTGTTTCCTTCTTTCTACTGGGGCCTGAGAATCCCCTATCTTGTACAATCTGATGATAGAACTCCTAAGTAGTGGGGCAGAAAAAAAAATACGGGCAGAACCCAATCAGGAAGGTATATAGACTTTAAGAAGTCAATCCACAATGTCGTTCATGGAACTTTGATCAGAGAATGCTCTGCAACCGGCTTCACTTTACAAATAATCTAGTTTGCACTTTCTTATTAATTATGAAACATCAGTAACAGAAAGTTCCGGATTTGACATTTTTAAAAAGGTTTGTATAATTTTTAACAAAATTTTCACATCTTTTCTTATTTTAAATACATATGCACTTAGAGATAGTCCAATTCAATAAAAAATACTGCTTTGATGCCATTTAACCCCACCTCTCCCCTCCTTTCCCCACCAACTACATCCCACAAAGCAATCACATTCTTCTTTGGAGGAAAAAGAAGTATAAGGCCAATATATGTCATAGTCAATGATGGTGTCAGAGAAAATCTAGTTAATCTGATTGGACAGGCAATTAAGGTATCATATTTGCTGTAGCCTTCCCGTTTCTTCTGCTCATAGTACTAGATCTACGACTACTTGACAGGTTCTAGGGAAGGGTGATGTTGGAGTGTGGTGAAGAGCAAGAACTCTGGGGGAGCCAGACTTCTGCATATGGAGTTCTGGTTCTGCCACTTACTGGCTATGTGACTTTGGGCAAGTTATTCAACTTCTTTGTGATTTTTCTGCCTCATTTGCAAAACAGGGCTAATAATATACCTAACTATTTGGGTTGTTATAAGGATTAAACAAGTTGGTAATGTAAAGAAATTAGAAAAGGGTCTGGCACAGAATAACTCCCCAATAAAGTGATAAATCTTATTGTTGTTTTTAGGTATTGAAACTAAAAACATTGTAATATGGTATCATTGTAAGCACCTTTAGTATATTTCCAAGTACTAGGAGACAGCATAATCCTGCTAATCCCTCCATCATCTGGAGAGGAAGGATCATTTCACGGTTATTCTAGAGTAGAGAAATTGTGTGTGGCTCTTCAAAAACCCAGGAGCCAATCACAGAATTAGGTAGAGAACCCAGGTTTCCTCATTCCAATCAGGTGCTGGACCACGATCAGGATGAGTGATGCTGAACAATGACTTTGCTCTTCAGAGCCTGACCTTCCCAGACCCAAATAGAGACTCCAAAACAAACAAACATGATTTCTTGTTTTTGTTACCCTGGGGTGGAAACTGCTTGAGACTTTGGGAATTAAACTCATTACTTTGAGTCCCTGAATGTCTCAGGCTTTCTTGAAACTGAGTTCCTGTCATTATTTTGTGGTTCTTGATGAAACTCATTCTTCTCATTTTACCATTTTGAAATATTAATGAAGTTTTTTTTTTTGCAGCCGTTTATCTTTTCCTTAAACTACACATGCTCACATTTCGCTTAAATGATGGAAAGTAATATTTTTAAAACCATAATTATGTAAGCATTACAAGACCCACTAATTCTATGATAAGGATGCCTGGATACCTCTCCTTCATAATTATGGTCATTTAAAACACACCTCTATTATACCATGCACTTTTCATAGTCCCGTGAAATTCCAAGTGTAGGAATTTGATTATTTCCCTTTCTTTTCTCTAGATAACGGCATATACAGATATCCTTGTAAATTATTGAATTAATAATTAATTTCAGATTTGAAAGATTTTACTTTCAGATTTGAAAGATTTTACTTTGGAGATTTTACAGACAAGTGGTTTTCAAACTATGCTCCATGGAATGCCTGGCACTTCAGGAGCTGATGCCGTGAGGCAAAGGGAGTAGGGACCAAGCGTTTCCTTTCTTCATCTCCCCCCAATATAATTTTTAAAAATCTTTTATATATTGGTCTTCCCCATAATATTTATTTTGAAAAAAAAAAGGAAAGGTTTTGCAGTCAAGATAATGTTTAGGAAGCATAGGTACAGACCAATTTTTTTCATTTTACACAGTAGGAAATGAATGGCAAAGTAAATCCTTTAATCCTCAGGTTTTGGAATTTTGCCACAAAATTTAAAACAAAAAAGTTGGCGCTCACTTCATAACTTATAGCTGAGGCAGGGTTAAGAGAACATTCTTCATTATATAGTTTCAAACTTTTCTTCACAAGCTTGAAGTCTTTCTTGGTTTTTAATGTTTCATGACTATAACCTTAACTTAAGAAAGCCTGACATTGTACATAAAAATTCAAGTTTCTAAAACTAAAGAGAATAATTAATCACTTTACACAAAGCCTATGTTCCAGGAGCAGATGTGGCTCAAGAAGTTAAGTGTTCGCCTCCCACATGGGAGATCCCGGGTTTGGTTTCTGGTGCCTCCTAAAGAAGAAAAACAAACAATGAGCAGACATTTAGCAAAAACAATGAGCAAAAACAATGAGCAGTCAACAAAGAAAAAACAACAAGGAGACAATGAAATTCCTTTGAAAATTGTTAGACATATTTTGGAGATGGTAAAACTGTTCACTGTTTTTATTTCTTTTGTAAAGCTCTCCACCTAGAAGAAATTGGAGGGTGTTTTGGAAACAACAATTTGATGATATCAAGAATAAGAATTTTTCCTTCTCAACATAACTTAATGCTTTTGCTGTTCTTGGAAATCAGAATAGACAGTTTGCTATGTCCTGAACTCAGCTTTCAGCTAGCCATGTGGCAGTAGAAGCAAAAAAATTCACATTCTGCACTCCATTTGCTCGCCAGCTTTAAAAACATATCAACAATCTGAGAGTATTGAATTCACATGTCTGTTTTTCTATGGCAAGTAAAGGTTACCCCTTAATGTATTATGGGGGAGAGACCATGGAGGAAAAAATTTACATGGGAAGCACTTTTCCTGCAGAAATTATTCAAGTCATAGCTTCTCCACTTGACATGGTGAGAAAAATGAAGACTGATTAACTGAAGTTGTCCTGATTGCCTTAGATTCAGTTACCTTAAATTAATCTAGTTTAGAGATGGCATAGTATTTACAATCTTCAGATTTAATTTAGATTAGGAAGAAGACTTTCCCAGTTTTTGAGGGGTGATTGTTTAGAGAATTGGGGTTCTTAATCATTTAAGCCAAAATCTACTTAATTTATCATCTGGTAAATTCTGCACGAAGTAAAAAAATGGAAAAATTGATGTTCAGTGTTGTTGTAGACCCAGATTGACCATATTTCTAATTTGTGATTATGAAAATAAATGGTTTTGAGTCCCTTCTCTGTTAGAATTACTGAAAGTTTTAGGCCAAGACCTTTCTTTCAGGAATTTGCAAACTAATTGAGGAGTAAAAAAATAAATATATGACAAGATACATGAGTTATTTTTTCCCACAAAGGCCCTGTTTCCAAGAGCTCCATTTTGAAGCCTTTTGTTCTTTTTCATTCTCTATCCTCTTTCTCTTCCAAGCCTTTAAATATGAGGAAATGTGTATCTCCATTCTTAAACTGCTGCAAGGTCCAAAACCATATTTACATCCATCTGCCTTCTGGACTGCTCCTTTTGAATGTCCCACATTCAAAACCTCTAACTCAAAATGTTAGAATGAATTTATCATCTTTCTCAATCCTGACTTCACTTCTTAACCCACTTTCTACCTTGTTGCTCAAACCTTATATATGTGAATCTTCTTGACTCTTCTCTGCGACTCACTCACATATTTAATCAGTTGCCAAGTACTTAGGATTCTATTTCCTGTGTCTCCACCACTTTCTTTCTGATCTATCTACTTCCCCCACTCTCCACAGTCACCTGAGCCTGAGTCTCTGTCCCCTCTCATCTTGTCTACTCTGATGGCCTCTTGATTGATCTATTTCTTCCAATCCTTTCTACACAGGAAACAATAAATTTAATTATGTCATTCCATTGCTATTTAAATATCTTCAATAAACCTCAGGATAAATTTTAGGCTTTTTCCCCAGCATAAAAGGTCATGCTCACCAGCTTCATCTGCCAGTGTCCCCCACCATGGCAATTATGTAGAGCTACTTACATCTCTTTGAGCCCACTCTTCCTACCAATTTCTGCTCATCCCTCAAAACCCACCTCAAGCACCAGTTACACAAAGAGCCTTCCTGAAACTCGCCTCAAGTCTGATTTGCATGGTCTTCTATGAGGCTCCAAAAGCCCTGTTAATGCCTCCCTTACAGCTTAGAACAAACTTCATAACCATTAGTTTACTTACTGTCTCCGTATTACACATGAAATAAGATCTTTAAGGGTTGGGATCTAGTAGCCTTTAATGACTGTATATTCCAGTCTCTAGAATAATGCCTTTCACATAGCAGGTTCAATAAATGCCCATCAGATAGAATCATTCACACAATGGAAGACTATTCAGCAATAAAAGCAAACAAACTAATGATACAATATGGATGAATCTAAAAATAATTACGCTGAGCGAAAGAAACCAGACAAAAAAGAGTATATACTGTATGATTCCATTTATGTAAAATTCTAGAAAGTAAAAATATGTAGTGATGGAAAGCAGATCATTGACTGCCTGTGGGCAGTTAGAGATGGGAGGGAGGGATAACAGAGGGGCATTAGGGCACTTTTGAGGGTAATGGATATGTTCATTCATTCAGTATCTTGAATTACGGTGACAATTTCACAGATTGACACATATGTCAAAATAATCAAATTGTTCATTTTAAATATATGCAGGTTATTGTATGTCAATTATACTTCAGTAAAAATCAATGTCTGTCAGATTAAGGAATTAATGTGTCAATGAAAGCCTTTAAACTTTTTTGGGACACTCTGTTAAGGACTTGGGAAAAGAAGCAGGATCTTATCTGTGAATAGCAATGTTTTTGTGATGGTGACACCCCACAGTGTGCTTGAGCTGATGGTTCCCATCCCCCATCTTACTATCCTTCTTTCTCACCTGATGGCTATCAGCAACTCTTCCCTGCTCCTAAGGCAGTGTCAGTTTTAAATGTTTGGGATATGGAAGCAATTTTGGATCATGAGATTATGGAGTATATTCTAGAAGAAGGGAAGGACAGGCTGGTGGTGGGAGTGGGTATATGTGTGGTGGAGGTGTATGAGTGGCCTTAATAGCAGGAATCCCTAGCCAGAGCTGGGACACAGGGCCCCTGGCATCAGTGACTCTTGGGGCACAGGAATTCTGGTATTAAGGAATATAGGAAGGGAAATGCTCTGATAGTCTCTCACTGAGGAAAGCATCCTAAATAACTAAAGTGACTTCACTCTACAGTCTTGTAGCATGATTTAAGGCCAAGAAGAAGACTGTTCTACACCTCACAACATTCTTCTCACCTACTCCCTGGAGATAGAGACTTATTCCAGAATAGGAAATGTGCCTTAAAATAGAAAACTCCTAAAAGAATGACTATTTTACTGAATATTAATTTCAGTTAAAGTATAAATAATAATACATTTTGCTGTTTATATGTGGGAGGTTTAGAAATTGAGAAGGCACATGATATCCAAGCTTGGGAAAGAGGAGGGAACTGTCACAAACATTGAAGGGGAAGCTAGAGTCAAAAAGGAAAAAAATTCAGATGTTTTACTTTTTCCAGCCCCATTAATATTCATTTTTATACAGAGAAATGGAAGGTGGGTCAACTCAGAAACCTTAAGTCTAATGGATGTGACCAATATACCCAAGTGAGAACAAAGGACAATGAATGGTAGTTTAATACATGCTTAGCTTCACAAAAAGAATAACAGCCAGAAAAGTGATTTTAGACTTCATTACAGTCAGCCACTTTATATAATATAGTGAGCACTGAACTGAGAATTCTAGGAACACCAAAAAAGTGAGTATAAAATCATTCCATACTCACAAGGAGCTTTAAGTTTACATGAGGACAAGAAGATATATGCAAATGAAAGAACCAAAGAACAGAAGCAGAGGAGTCATAGAAAAATAAAAACATCTGTAGAATATAGAAACATCCTTCTAAGCAATTTCTCCTGTACAATGTGCAAACAGGATTGTTGAAGTGATTCGGTTGACCAGAACCATATGGGGTTAATTTGGGAGATGATTCCTGGCAACATTCTGAAGGACGAGAAGGAACATGATTTGACATAGATGATCTATGAAGACTTTTGGGCTGGCAGAATATAGAAGTAGAAGCAAGAGATTCTAAAATGCTTCTGAGATATGAGATATGAGATATGATGAGAGTTAGGTACCTCTGAAATGTAAGCTGGAAACGTGTCAGGAAGAACAGGGCCAGAACATAAGAAAGAAAAGGAAGCAATCACTGAAATAAGCAGCTGAAATTTGGTGACAAAAAATTAAGTTATAGGAAAAAAGGAAAGGAAGACTGTCAGACTTGTGTGCAAATAGCATGAAAACTGGAGCAAAAAGAATTGGAACTCTAGCCTTAATTGATAGGCTGTCAAGTAATGGCCCCTTCAATGGGGAAGCTAGGGTATACCCAAAAGGAATGCTGACATTTTTAGGCTTTTCTTGTGTAGAGGATTCCAGACGAGTCTAGTTAACTATTTCTAAAAGACTGATCAAAAGTATCAAAAGTAAGATCATGGTGATGGTTCCAGGGAACTCAGCACTGGATAATAAATGGGATCCTGTGAAAAAACAAAATCTCCTACATTGCAGTAACAACCAGAACTTGTAAATCACCTTAGAAATTCTGCCAAATAAGGGGACTAGGAAGGGAATGTATGCCAGGCTAAAGAGCAAAATGACTTATTACTTAGCAAAACTTGTGAAAATTTTAAAATAATTGTGTTTCACCAAGACCTTTGATGCAAAGTTCCTTACTCTCCACCCTCCACACCCGTTTTATCTGAGATAGTTGTCTTTGGCTTCCAACCTGTCATGATGCATGTACCAGGGCATATTGTAAAATAATCTGATGTTCATTTATGGAGAGGGAAAACATTTCCTAAATCTTCTTTCCAGGCCACCTGTAAACCAGTGACAGGACTAGCTAAGTAAACAGGAAAGCCAACATCCTCTGCTTTAGAAACCAAACACTCACACAAGGACTGATTCTCTGGGTAGGTGGGGCAGTTGTGACCTATATCTGAACATCTGCTTTTTTTCAGCCTTTCCTCTCCTTTCTCCCCTCTTGATATATAAAGTCCTTGACTTTATTTATGTGGTAAAAAAGCTTCCCTTATTAATAATGGGATAGAAGAAGATTTAGAAGATTTGGGTGAATTGGGCTTCAAAATTTTGGAAAGTAGGATAGAAAAAGAAACTAACCGGACCCATTGATTAAAGAGCGTGCAAAAGAGAATGTTATAAAGGGGTAGGCATTTTGGATTTTTTTTTTTTACACCAAAAAATATTCCATCTTTTGGTAAGTGTTGTGTGTGTGATAAAGGAGTTAACAGAGCAGGTGCATTTTTTAAGTGCCTGCAGCTAGCAGAAAGGAAGGTAGAAATCCACATATTCCACTGTATGGGAAGAGTTGACTTAAACTCCTGGATCTCACTTCATATTCTTCATCTGAGTTACTTTTTCATTATAGCACAGCCTTGGCAGAAGAATACAACTTGCTAAAAGTGTTCAAAAAAAATCTCTGGCATTTCCTGTTGGTTGGAAGCTGTTTGGCTTTCTGCGTTTAGTATTTAGTGTTATCATTGGCCAAGCACCTTTGCTGGGTAGAAAAATATTGGTGCAAATTTTACTGGTGAGGTGGGAGTAGAAGCCATAAAAATTCTCCATTTCCCTTTTAAAAACCTAACTCGTTTGTCTAAGAGGAATGAATGTAGAAAGACAAGAGATTTTAAACTTCCCGTACATCTGGGTACAGCAGTGTATTTTGACTCCAAGCACAATAAAACAACCTTACTTGCTGGTGGTATATGACATAATGACCCAAATATGTTTTTAAAAAATCATTTATTGCTGTACATAAACAGCAAAGTTAGCACAAGGGATGATAAAATAACACAGGTAATTCTTCCTTTAGCTGGGAACTATTGGCGGCCCATTAGGATTCCAGATGTAGCTGTCTGTGCTTTTCCATTTGTTTTCCAATGTCTAGTACTTATGCCCTTGGTACCTTGACGGTGGTTGTCAGGCATGTTGGCTTTTCAGCTTGAGGTCTTCCTTGGAGAAACACACTAATCAGGCTTTCAGCTATAAAGCACACTATTGTCTTGGGTCCAGTTTGTTGAGAATATAAGACCCCAGGCAGCCTCCTGCCAAAGGTCAAATACCAGCTTGACCGAAGTTCCTCAAGTCAACACTGGACCTCCTCAGACAAGAGACACTTCAGTTCTTCCTGAAGAAAAAAATGTTTTCATGCTTTTATCACTCTGATAACAGGGATTTGTTATATTTTGAATCAGCTGAAATACATATTGATAAACTATTATAGTTGCTCTTGTGAAAAATGGCTCAAAGGAACAGAACCATTAGGATAAAAATAAACCATAATGGAAAATAAACTGTATTCCAATGTTTGGAGAATTGAAAAAAGAAGCAAACTCCAATGTTTCCCAGTCCAAGAGACAGTCTAATAAGCAGTAGTAGAGGGCATAGTTGTAAAACTGTACAGATAGAATCATTGTGTTTCAGGCAAAGAGAGAAAGCAGCTAAAAATAGAACCATAACTAATTTAGTGAGCGCTGTCTGCCAAAAATGCATGTCTGAAATCAGGTGGGTGTTTCTTTATGAGTCACTTAGCCAAATGTAAAATTTATAGCCCAGTCTTGTGCAGACTCTTGTGCAGACTCTAGCAAAGATTCAGAGCATCAGTTTATTACTGGGCTCCTATTAAGGATGCTAAAAATTCCCCAGCTTTACACTCCTCACTCCAGGGGTCTAGCCTTAGCTAGTTATGATTGGGCCTGGCCCAAATGCTCCTATTAGGCAGGGATTTAAGTATTCAACAATACAGTTAGGTCCTTTCTGCAGATCTGAATGCTCTTCCTCATGGGAAGCTCAGCTCACCCTGCCTCCGCACCCCTTGTCCAACAACAGCAACTTCCCTTGGCTTCTAACCACTTTTCACCTGCGCCTTGGTTTAGCAAATTGGGGGAAATAATGCTTAAAGAAAACAAAATAAATAGCAGATGGTTGAGTGTACTCTGGGATGAATATATTATGACTGCGAAGGAGAAAAGTGAGTGAGTGGATGCACACGGGTGTATTTGTTGCTGATGTGCAGGATACTCAGCGCACTGACCTCAACATATACCAGGCTCACCACCATCAATCACTCTGCATAATCCAAGCCAGATTTAGTGAGCTCAAGGGAGTGGTGACCCCGTGGAGTGGGAGTGGGAACTGAGAAAGTGAACTAGAGACAAAATACGAAATACAAAAGTGGCTCCAGATATGATGGCAGTGGCTTCTTGGGTCCAAGAAGCTCAAGTGATATGGAATGGACTTTATCCCATGCTGAGTGAGATGGAGTACAATCATCTGAAGAGCCATATCCTCTACAATAGGTTCTTTTTTAAATTAAATTTAATTAATTAATTTTTAAAAAATCTTTTAATTTCTATTTATTTATTTATTTTTTACTTTTTACTTTTTTTTTATTGTGGGTAAAAATCAAAATTTTCACAATACATACCAATATTTCTAAAATGATATATAAATATATATGCATATATGTGCATTTGCTTACATAAATGTTATTTTTTTAAATAGGTTCTTTTTCTCTAATAAATATTAAAGTAATTCTCCTTCCAGGATATCACAGTGCCTTTTAGGGGACTTTTCTAAGTTGTTAAATGTAACACAAGTGTTCTACTTTTTAGAAATCAAGTGGTTTCATCAAAATGATCACCAAAATAAACCTTGGAATACCTTGTAACACCTAGTTCCCTTGTACAATACAAATTTGGGATTTCAATGTAATTTTTACTAATCAAAAATTTTTAAATCTGAAAAATTTGGCACTCTTCCAATCCTTATCCATTCATGGTACCTTCTTCCCAGTCAAGAAATCAATATCTCTTATGGCTATATCCCAAGGCTAAGGACTACAAATATATTTATATCCATCAGTAGTCTCTGAATAGTTCACAAGAAAGAGAACCAAAATAAGGGGGGTTAGAAAAGAAAGGTAGATAAATAATAAATAAATTTAATTTCTTATAGACCCACCAACTGGATAGATCTTGTTCCAGTTATTGCACATCCATTCTTTCTCCTTGCAGCTTATTTGAGTTTTTTTCTCAAAGAGCCATGTATTTCCGTTTCCTCAGAAAATATTAAGATTAATATTATGCTTGCATTCTCCTTTACCTGTTTACTATTGATTATAACAGTCTACTGTGTACATATTGACTTGGGGAACTAAGTTCCCTCAAAAGGAGTACATGAATTGATTTTTAAAGTAAAGATTTTATTATGAAAAATTTCAAATATTCACCAACTACAATAGTATAATAAGCCTCCATTACCAATTATAGTTTTGTAATAATTATTATAATTTAGTTATAATCACAATTATAATTTTAATAATCTTGTTTCATCTATTCCCTGACCTTTTTGTTTTTTTTTTCTGGCGTATATTAAAACAAAGAATGGAGTAGCTTTCAATTATTGCTGTTTAAAGATCTTGTCACATAAAAATAATACGAGTGATTTAAATGTAATATTCTTCTTAGACTTAAATTTCCTGAAATTTAAAATGAAGATAACAATATGGAAAGAGTGTGGGTAAGACCTGTGACTAAAGGAATAGGAATGTTGAATGGGAGTGATCAAACCATTGTGACTGAATTTCATGTTGCTTAAGATGTGCTAAAAAGTACACTAAAGTATTTGTTTTAGGAATTCAGAATTCTTTAAGGAGCACATCTTTGTCTCTTCTGGATACAAAATGAGGTAAAATTCATTTTAAATTGAGGTTGCTTTGCCACTACTGCCGGAGAAGGGGTAAGAGCTAGACTGGACTCATTCACCCACCAGTTCTGTGACCTTGGGTGAGTTCCTTCATCTTTCAGGGCCTTAATTTCCTCATCTATAAAATGATGGCTTTTGAAAGGATAATAGGTAAACTATGATTTGATAATAGAAGTGAATATCTTACCACAAAAGATTCCAATAGACTAAATTCATGGCTGAATTTAAGAAAGCCTTAGCTTTTGATGAGATTGCCACTAACTTGATCAGGACATAAAAGTTGCAACACTGTCTCACATCTCAGCGAATGTTAAGTGAAGAAGTACCTATGATGCAAATGAATCTGTAAGTTAGTGTGGAACAGTAACCTAAAGAGCTTTGCAAATAAGGTCTTCTATTAAAGTTTTATAGAAGTTGGTTTAATAAGTGGTATTTTATATTCTATGCTCATTTTATATTCTATATTTTTAAATAAAGCTTAACAAAAATAATATTTTAAGGAAATAATTTGAACTAATGAGTTACTTGGTTACTTTGAACCAAGGACTCTTTTAGAAGAGGAATTTCTTCATTAGAGGATTTAAGAGGTAAAAGAAAAATATATGGAAAATATGCTTTGAAATGGTTAACTATAAGGCTGTAAACTTGAGATTGTGAAAAACATTTTTACTTTCAAGTGCAAATATTCTTCAGTACAGTCTGTGTATTCTATCTATCTGATCTCATCTTGTGTCTATACCAAGTGTCATGACATTCTTTAATAAGCATGTGCAAAAAGGCTCACTGTCTTGAAAGGTCCTGGATTGTCCAGAAAGTGTCTCTATGTTGGGGTCCTGAAGAAAATGGGGAAGAAGACAAAGGACGCACTTAAAGAATGCTAGTCTTTGGAAATTCCATTTACCTTTGAACAGTGTTTTGTTCAATCTCAGGGTAAAAGTAGATGATACAAGAAAACAAAGGAAGAAGAAAAGTGCTGTTTTTGGGGTATCGTGCCTCCTAACAGTGCTCCCTGGTTGTATATGTTTTTCAAAACAAACTTGGATTACATTCCCAAATTCTAGGTACCCATCTGGAACTGAAGGATGACTGATTCTGACCAACTTGGATCACCTAGTACCAAAGTAAACTGCTGGGGTTTAGAAACCCTTGACCAAACTCAGAAAATCCAGGACTTTGACTTATATTAAACCACCTAGGGATTTCTGTGGTTACAGGAGCACCCACCTATAAATACACAATGCTGATATGAGGCCCTCAGTCTGTGACAGTCACTGTGAGTGTTAATTTTCTCCTTTCCTAGTAAGTGTGCCTAGTCACTGTGGGTGTCCATTTTTATAATCACTGAAATAAGTGTGTCCTTTCTGAAGCTGAGAACTAGCAGAAATATAATCTTTGCAACCAAAAAATTCATCATTGATGCTGATTTCTTAGGTTCTATTCCATTTATCCCTGGAATTCTGTCAAGTAGTGAGAAGGAAAATAATAAGGTGCATAGTATTTTAGGAGATAATTACAAAAAGAAAATTTTTTAAAGTTTATATATGGGGCAAAATTTTCTAAAGTGTAGATTCAGGAAACATATTTTCCCATGATGGAGTTCATGAGGAATAACAACTAAAGGATTATTTAAGAAGTGTGATATCCCAAGTGGAGGAATATCAGGAGTAACTGTAGGTTAAAGAGGGATCAAGGACTGAAAAGAAGTATTTCATATTTTCAGGGAGGGATATTTTTTCAGCATAGAGATTTTTGTCTGCAACTACTCTTCTGACACTACTGAAAACTGCAAGGAGTTTGGCCTTATACTTTGATTCAGCTGTGACTATGCCCCACTTTATTTATATATTTGAATTAATGATATTTCCCTATTCACGAAGACTCATGCAGTAATAGCAGCAGGCTTTGTGCTTCTTGAAAGGAAAACATTGACTATGCAAAGTGGTGGAACTGTTCCTCTATGTTACCCGCCTCAGATTGCAGACAGCTAAGAATGTAGACTGGTTTCTTGTGCCCTATCATTCTTGAAGATCTCAGTTAGTAGAATTTACGTTAACTGTCTGAAAGGGAAAAATTAAACCGTCCTTTTAAATATTGTCTTTCCTTGAGTTCCTTCTTTAATCCTTAGGCAAACTGCACACTGTTGATCTAGTTCCACAAGACAATTTTTTAATGGAAACCCCAAACATGATATATTCTCCTATTTAAGTAATATTGACTCCAAAGAAGGATCATAATGCAGAAACATTTTGGAGAAATAACACAGGCAACTCTTGTTTCTGTTATTCTGATGTGCTGTCAAGCAGTAGTGAGAATAATTGGCAAGAACCAGGAAGGAATACTATTTAAAATTAGACTTAGGAAAGCTACAAAACAGTATCCCACTGGAAAGGTAAATATGTCATATTTTGTATCCAGCAATAATAATTATAACCAGAACATCTGAGACCTTTCCCTGGGTTTTAAACCACCATAAGTAATTTTCTTTAAAATATTAAGTTTATGCAATTGTCTCTTTCTTTCTGTCTCTCTGTCTCTCTGTTTTTTGTTGGAACTGCGTTGAATGTACCTAGATGAATTAAAATGGTCTAAATATCACTTTATTGAAGAAATATTATCCTATAGTTGAAATAATTGTTTACTGTTAGAAAATATATTCATATTGTTTGTTCATGCATTCAATTATCTATCCAATAATGTAGTGGAGATTGGCTTATAGACTATCAACCAGAGAAAGTGGCCAAGAAAACAAAGTGGTCTTTGTTTTCTTTAATGGTTTAATTTCTAGTATCAGATAATATTTTTGGATTTTTTTTACCACTTAAAAATAATTAATAAACCATCATTTTAAAAAAACAACCAAAAATCCTATTAATGATTTGTTCTTTGCTCTCAAACTGAAGCAGAAATAAATGAGAGGAATGACACTAATGATGATGATAGAGGAATAAAAAGCAAAAGTCTATGAACAAAATATGGAATTTAAAATGATTTGTGTAATTTATTTGACTCTAAATGTTGTTAAATATGGAAACCTTTTCTTTAAGAAAATTCCTTTTCTGTGATATGCATTATAATTGTTTTTCTTCTCATCTTCTGTTGGTATATCAAGATTGAATTAAAAAAAACAGATTTACAATATTAGAGTAGACTTGTTTGGGGGCTTAATCTTTAAATGAGAATTGGGATATAAAATATTGTTCAGTAAAATTTGAAAAAAACTTAGTATTTTAAAGTTAAAATATTAAAATATTTTCTCAGCATAGATACTGAAGGTTATTTAATGTTATTATGTATTGTGTAATTATGTCTTGGAAGATTTAATCAATTGGTATTTGAAAAGGTTTATAGGTAAGTTTTTAGAAGATTACGTTTCTGGAATTTTTTATACAGTGGAATTTCTGATGCTACAGTAAATTAAAAAGTTGGATGATTTTCATGTGATATCCTATTTCTCTAATACAGAGCAACCTTGAACCACACTAGAGCAATAATTACTTAACCTAAATCAGAGACCAAGCTAGGCCAAACAGCTGTTTTCATTTTGCTAGGAGATCCATTTGATTTACTCTTTTAGTCAGCTTTCATTACTGTAGAAGACAAAACTTCACTTGAGTTTTTAACCCTGAATTCTCTGCCTTGTTTGCTGCCTGCTATAAAATTGCATGGTTGAGCTGCCACAGCTGCTGAGCATGCTCTGGAGCTACTGTAGTATTGTGGGAGGCTCCTCTTCAGCTTGGAAAAAGAGGAGCTTCATACATAGAGATAAAATCTCGGTCCTTCCCACTGGATTTTGAGGAAAAAAGCTGGTCATCATTTTTCGGATTATAGGAACAGTCTTCTGGGGTCAATATCTAATTTGATTTCTTAAGGTAGCAGAAAAAGTCATCAAACAGTTGTCACCTCTGCAATCCTCAACCATCTTAGAAAATGGGCAAATGAATATGAGGCCCAGAGGTAGGAAACTTGAATTCAAATATGCATTTCTGGTGCCTGGATAAGATATATTAGGTATTAAGTCATTACACCTAAATTTTATCTTGTACATGCTGCTGTATGTTCTTATTTAAATTGTGATTTCAGTTCCCTTGGAATTAATTGGTAGGAATGAGGATGCACCAATAACTTATGTTCTGTAATGTGGATCTTGTAATTTCATAAATGTGTTCCCCCACCCCCACAGTGAATGTAAGGTGAAACAATATCAGATCTTGTGAATTCATGGAAAAGGTAGCTTAACCATTTCCTAACATTGTCACCTGGAAAAAAATCCTTGGGATTGTTGGAGCTGATTAATTCTTTTTTTCTCGTCTCTCAAAGCAATCTGTATCTACTCCTTAAATAAACAGAACCTGGCAAGATGATTGGTTCTCTGTGGTCATATGGATTGGCATAAGTGTAATCACATACAAAGAACTCTTAGACGATTTCTTTGACATATTTCTGCCATATCATAGACACAGCATTTCCCAACCACATCTCTAGATATGCCTCCCCCCCCCCAATTTTAATAGAGTTCCCTGAAAAAGGGTTTCTGATCAAATAAGTTTTGTAAATACTTCCTTAGAATGTCACAGTACATGATAGTATATTGTAGCTCTGAGAAATCCAGCAAAAAAGAAACCTGTTTAACCTAGTTTAATAAGTTATTTGTGTATGGAACACCTTTTTTTTTGTTTGATGCCATAACAACCCACGAAATCATTTTACTTTGGACACTAGCCCTTATATTGTATAAACACGCCATCTAGTTTCAAAAGTACTTTCATTTATGTTATCTCATGTTTTTCTCAAAACAGCCCCTGGAATTAGATAAGGTAGAATTATTATTTCTATCTTAGAAATGAGCAAAGTGAGGTTCAGAAAGTTTCAGTGACTTGCCAAAGGCACAAAGTTCGTGAGTAGCAGAGCTGAGACTCAAACTAGGATTTTTCTGAGTTCTGGGTTCTTTCTACCTCTCTATCCTGCTAAAGTTGTATAGTTCTAACTTTGTCTCATTGTAAGTTTTCATTAAATATTTTGTTTGCAAAAAAAGATTTTTAAGAGAAAAAGCCTTTATGACTTAAAAATACACCTATATGTCTGACAGGGTTAATTTTGAATATAATTATGTATCCAATGTAGCTTTATTTTCATTTATTTGCTAACTAAATAGTTGCTTATAAGATTTAAATTTACAAATGCAAAGTGTTTTCTAAATATTGTGCTTTCTCATGAAACAATGTAAAAACATTTTTTTTTTTCATTTCTGAAGCTAGACACCTGTACAGAAGAAAATTAATTACAGAGTCATAGAGTGTTAAGGGATTAAAGTCAAATATTTAATTCTAATCTGTTGCTTAGTTGTTTGAGTAACTTTGCTTTTCCTGCTTAGTTCAAGAATAAAAGCCAGAAAAGGAAAAATGCCAACAAATACCTACATTATAAATAATTTAGCTGTTGTCTGTTTAAAAAGCAACATAACTTTCTTCCTCTAATAATTCTTAAAATCCAAAAGTTTAATTTACTTATGCAACGAGCTGACTTTAGTATATAAATAAAATATCAGTTACTTACTATATTAATGGGGTGTGGTCTTTAAGATGTGGTTTCAGTCATGGATTTCACGGAACCATCTGCATACTGCCATCGATTGACCTGCTTGGAAACTATCACATTACCCCAAGACAGTTGACTGGTATAAGGATGCAGTTTTTGTCCTGTGCACAACAGGTAGGATAGGTTCAGCATCAATATAAAACAGATGAGTCAGTTATAACACAAGGGAAGGAGAGAAGAGGACTGCCCCACAGAGGTCAGATTTCTACTAGCAAAGCTAATCATAGGATGAAATGATGGATTAGTTCAGTTAGGCAAAATCTTGCTTACTCACTTTGCACAAATTAGCACAATTTTTGGCCTCAGTGATCTGGATAATTACTTCATTTCACTGCTGTCTTCTGTTTATTGGATACCTGGCCTTAGCCACTAATTATAATGGCCTGAATCACAATTCAAGTCAGCTCAATTTAATTAAACAAATATATTTATGGACCACCTGGAATATGTTAGGTACTACACTGTATTTCAAAAGTCGGAGATAAAATATGGTCCCTCTGTCCCAGGAGCTCACAGACCATGCCAGCAAGGAGGAAGTGAACTCACACAGCTACTGGAATACATTGTGATAAGTACTGTATTAGTGGCAGTGGTGGTGGGAGAGACGGTATTCTGTAAGAGCATACACAGGAGAATTATTAATCAGAAGTCAAAGAAGTACTGTTTAAAGTAACTGTAAGCAGAAGTAGAGTATTTGGAAGGGCCTTCTGGAGTCCAGCACTCATTATTTATGTTTGAGATTGTAAGCGCTAAATAAGTAAAGAGAATTGAAGCTCTTGGATACAAAGACAAAGGTAGTTTTAGAAGAAAGTTAAGGTACTGATGAATCAATAAATGTAGGAGAGGGATTCTGTTGGTTTTAAATTTTTTCTGCCATTGCTGTAAGTGAGTGCTCCTTCTAATAGAGGAAGTAAGTATGAACTGTTGACCAAAGGTGCAGGGAAATCAGATCTTTTTAAGCACTGATTTTTTTTAAGGTCCCTCTTAGACTTTACTGATGGAGCACCAGTTTAAAACAAACACATCATTCTTAAAACAGCAAATGGGTGCCCAATTGTGCCCTAAGGCTTTTTCTTCAGTTTAAAAGTTCAATCTGAAGTTTCCTGGCAGCACAGAGAAGTCCCTATATAATAATCCATGCTAGGGAAAAGGTTGACTTGGAACATATTTGGAATAAAGATTGACAGTGAGATCCTTTACAGAATATCAGCTGTAACAGAGATTGTTATAAAATGTCCCTCAGATTTTCACCAGAGGAGCAAAACTGCACTGGAGGTTGGTTCAGCCTATTGGTAATCACAGTAATCAGAGGCAATGTTTGGGAGTTGGGATGGTGGCCCAGAGAAGTGATACCAAAGGCACTATAGGAAATTACCTTAAAAGATAATCATCCCTGCATCAGGGGTTCATTCCACTTGGTTATCTTCTAAAACCTCTTCCAGTTTAATAATTATATGCTATTGTTTTTATCTTTAGAGGGCAATGTTAACTAACAATTAAAAGCATTTGCGTGGAGTTTTGTCTAGTAGAAGTCATTTGTCCCAATCCATTCATTTTCTCACTCCTTTACAGACAACATTAGTTTTCAGAATATTTGGGCATAGTCAAGGGTTGTTTCTTGAGACCACAGAATTGAGTAATGGCAAATATCTCAAATTCCAGACTTCATTTAACCCATGATTGGAGTGATGTTTCAGGAGGATTAATCAGAAACGTGTGCACGTGCATAGGCTGAATAGCTGGGAAAACCCATAGCAAAAAGCTTATCCAGAATGAAATAGTTTTAACTAGGATTGAGGTGGTTAGTGCTGGTAGTAGAAATGAAAGTGAAAAATGAATAATAGAGAAAGACAAAAGGAAAGATGGACAAGATTAGGTAACTAATTGTATATAAGTGGAATAAGTTATAGAGAGGAGTTGAAGTTCTAGTAAAAAAAAAACGGACAAGGGGAGAAGTTAAAAAGTGAAAATGTCTTGAGGGGAATAGGGAAGAAATTGAAAGTGAAGTGTTGGTTTAGGACCAATTGGACTAGAACTTGATTAAGAGGATGATTATGGAGTGGAGGGTGGGAGTATATCTCTTATATATTAGAAATTAAACAATGAAAGAGTAGTCCATTAAATCCAAATGACTGTATCTTATCATATGGAAGTGACCCTCAGAAACAAGTTGGTTTGGGGTCCTCTATTGTTCTCACTGTTCCATTTCAGTGAATACGTGGTTCATCTTGACATCTTTCCTTCCTTCCTTCCTCCCTCCCTCCCTTCATTCCTTCCTTTCTTTCAAAATAAGGAACATTTAAAACCACATTGCTTTAGAGTTGTAAAAATGGAAATATGTAAGTCTATTCTTAAAGTGTTCAGTGTTGGTTTAATAGATGTAAAATTATTCTTATTGTAAAATACAGTTTTATAGAATTATCTATGCTTTCCATCCAAGTTGTTATACTACTTAGCCATCATTTTAAATGAGACCTTCATCATACAAGAAGTAATAGACATCTCTCAAATTCTTTCCACTTCATCAATGGATTTCTAGAGGACTTAAAAAAAAAATTTTTTTTTGAGTAATAAAGGCATGCAAAGCCCTGCAGGAAAAAATTCCCTATAAGGCATCTAATTCTTATAGGTTTATTTTGGAAACATCCTGCCTCCCACCTTTATCACACAACTTCACTCTATCTTTTCAAGGTGTTCTATTCCATTTAGAAATCTTATCTCCAAGGAGGCATTGGTCCAGCTTACTTTATGCTTCTGAAACACTCTGTTAGAATTCCTTTGGAATGTTCTTTTGGTGAGAGAATCTCCTTTGAATGTACCTTTTCAATACTTGCCTTTTCTGGACCTTCACTGTTCTGCATCATGATGCAATAATTATTGGGGAAAGTTAACAAAAACACAAATTGTGTTATAGTTCTTTTCCTGGAACTTAATTTGGAACCAAACTCTCCTTCCTCCCACACTTCCAGCCCTACCAATTTGCAAGTTATCCCAGCCCAACTCAAGTAGGGATTTAAAACCTGTTAGAGAGCTCAGCCTGTTGATTTACAGAGCTGAAGTCTGCACAGAGGAATCATCTGTAATGGGATTCTTTGCTCCCTGGAGAGATATTACATAGCAGAGCTGTAAATTACTGAAGAAATAGAGGAGGGGGAAGAAAAAAGAGGGGGAGTGTGCTCAGTAAAAGTAGGATGTACTTTTGATCAGAGCAGCTGTCTTTTAACTTTTTTTTTCACCATAAAACTAAGTGGTCACCCTGGGATAAAAAGAGTAGATATTTAAGAAGTTGAGTGTAATGTATTTCTTGTCCCATATACTTAGTATTAGATGTTTTTATTTGTTTGGTTTACCAGTTGTCTCTTTTTTTTCTGAGACTTTTGGGAAAAAGGCATCAGTTTTCTTTACATCTGTATTATGGTGTATTTGAATCTAATTTGCAGCTAGAAATCATCACAATCATCCCCCCTTTGCTCTGTCTGCATTACCACTGAATCAAACTACAATACTGGCTTAATCAGGGTAATAATGTACAAGGTGTAGTAGTATAAAGTTCTAAGTGAAAATGTCCTAAATACACTGCCAGTGCACTGAAACTAGCCAATGCAGAAATAGATGACCTCAGGAAATGTCTAGCTTAACAAATGTATATCTTTAAATTGGAAATCTAATTATTTGCCATAGATTTGCACTGCTGAGAACCTAATGCAAGACCATGTTAAATAAACTTATTATTTCCGTTTTTCATTTAACCTATGGGTTGTAGTATGACCAATCTGTTTTATATCCTCAATCAACAGATGATTGTATTTGGTAATAATTTATCAAGAATAAAAATCTGTTTTTGAAACTAATCACCTCATGTTAGGTCTGCCCTTTTTCAAAACCACCATCTGATATTCATTTTGTCTGCAAGACAAACATACTGATGAAAATGCATATACCACAGAATACAGCCAGTGGAATGAAGCATTTCCACTCTTTGTATATATTTAGAACATTTTCTGTTTTCCCAACAGATGGACCAAATTTTAGTATTAAAGAAAAAAATCAATTTTACATAGTACAAACAAATTGAACAAGTACATTGTGTATTTCTGATTACTTTGTAACTGAATGTCCAATGGAATTTGGGGTCAAATCAGGTCATAGCTAAACTCTGTGATTCGAAAAAAAGTGTCTTTTTTCATATTTACCAGGTTTTTTCCAGATGATTGGATGAAGCCCTAATTGAGAAATACTGAGTTTCACATATTTTCCAAGTCTCTTTAAATTTTTTCAATTTAATGACTTGTTTATATCAGTATCTTGAAATGTTTTTCTCTTTAAATCCAACAACCTTACTAAATAAGGTTTACCAAAGTAATACATATAGATTATAATCCTCAAAATTAATTTTCTTTTAATTATTTAGAGCAAATAGCTCTGCTTCTGTTCTTATAAACTACCTATAATGACTGGCTTTTTTCTAGCAAGTTTGGTCACTTGTTCCTTTGGAAAATTAACTGAGATTACCAAAACTATATATATATATATTAAAGCTTAGCTTTTTACATGTATTTTCTTATATGTTCTAACTTTAATGAAAAATTATACATATTTAATTCCATGTTTTAGACTGGTATTGCATATTTTTATTTTACTAATAAGGAGACTTGGGGCTACACATTTGTCTTTTAGAAGATAGTCTCTAGTCTTTTCTTCTCTTACTCCACCTAAATCATAAATCTGGTTATTTCACTTGCCTTTTTAAAAAAACTTTCTATGGTTCCCCAGTATTTATAGGACAAGAAAAGTCTCTGGTCTCACCTACCTTTCCAGACTCTCTGGTTCCCTCAATAGCCCCTTCCAGCCTCAGTGGTCCCTTCCCCACTTCTCTCCTTATGCCCCAAATGCCTCTCACAGCCTTCTGGAATTTGGCATGTTCTTACACGCTTTTGTCTACCTTGTCCCCTTGACCTGGAATGACTTTCCTCATTTCCTCTCCTAGCACATTCCCTTAAACTCAGGACTTAATATTATGTTCCAAGAGGCCTTCCTGACACCTCAGACAAGGCTCATAGCTCCCACAATTCAAGCCTCTATTATGGCTCTATTAATTCCAGAGTATTGGAGAAACAGATGACAAAGAAGTAAAGAAACAGTTTCAACTTCTGCCAAGTGATATTAAGAAAAAGGATAGTGTGTAATGAGAGAGAGTTGAGTAGGGTGGACTACTTAGTGGTCAAGGAAAGCCTCTTTGAAAATAAAATAACATTTAAACTGATACCTAGAGTATGCGAAAGAACCAGCCTTATAAAGTGTAGAGGAAAAAAGTGTTTCAGGCAGAAAGACACAAACAAAGCTCTAGGAAGAGAAAGAGATTGATGTGCCCCTGCATACGAAAGTGATTGTGGGCTGCCTGTGCCCTGGTCATTGATAGTGCAGGGAGAGGAATCACAATTCCCCATGTTTGAAGGGTCCATTCCTGTCCCTTTCAAACCCTGGAGCTTTCTCACAATCGAAAAAAAAAAAAAAAAAAAAAAGAAAGAGATTGATGTGTCTGAGCAACTGAAAAGAGACTGCTTGGTTCAAATATAGTAATCAAGGGGACAGTGGCATGAGAGGAGGTTAGAGAGTTAGGCAGGGTCCAGATCAGGTTGGCCTAGACCACTGCAGGCTCTTAAGCAAAGGAATAACATGACTATATTACTGCAGTAAGATGACCTTTCTTGATGCTATATGGAGAATAGCTTGGATGGGGTCAAGAATCAAAGGAGGTAAAACAGGAGGGAGGCTATGTAGTAGATTCAAGTAGTAGATTCTGGGAGCAACCCACTGATATCTTCAGTGTATCTCCCAATAGTTTTATCTCTTAAACATTTCTTTTGAAGCCTAAGTGACAATATTATTATTGCCATTACAATAATAATGCTATTGGCTAAGTAGTAGCCAGTGTTGTAGGCCAAGGAAAGGAATGTAGATTTTTTTTTCTAAGTACAAAGTAAAACCATGAGGGTTTTACAAATGGAGTGACAGGATATAAATTGTGTTTTAAAAGGTGGTGTGACAAATGGATTAGAAATGTCCAAGAGCAGAAAGTAAGAAATCAGGTAGGAGGCTATTATAATAGTCAGGTGAAAAATGATGGTGACTTACACAAGGATTATGGTAAGGGAGGTGGTGAAGAGTAGACAGATTTGAAATACGTTTAAGATTGGATTGGAGTTAGAGATTAAGAAATAAGGAGATGTGGGTGGATAGAGGTATCATTTAATAAGATAGGTGTAGTTGTTGGGAAAAGATCGGCAATCAATTTTGGAGAAGTTAAATTTCAGACATTTATGCCCAAGTAGAGATTTTTAAGTAGACAGTAAAATGTATGGATCTGATAATGCATATGCATGTAATTATTTGTAAATAAGTAAATAAAAAGTTATCAGACTGTATTTTTTTGCTACTTGTACTTTTTCATTCAACAAAATTTCATAGGCATTCTTTCGTATTTGTAATATAGATTTACTTTATTAGTTTTAAAAGTTTCATGGTAGTATTATTGATAGTCATCAGTAATTTATTTAACAATTTCCATATACAGACATTATCAGTGTATATCATTATACAGTTTTGCAAATATTTCTGTAGGATAGATTCTAAAAGGTGGAGTTTCTGGGTCAAAATGAATGTACATTTTCAATTCAGGTAGAAACTGCCACCCTCAAAAGGGACTACAGCATTAACCATGCCCAAGAGTGTCAATTTTCCCAAAACTAGATTCCATCGATTTATTTTATATTTGCCAATATGAAAAAGGAAAATGCTATCTCAGTGTTGTTTTAAATTACATTCCCCTGATTCCTGATATTGAACATCTTTTCATTTGTTTACTTGCCATTGCATTTTTTCTTTTATATGAAAATAAGATATAAGTTGATTCTAGAAATAAGGATGCAAAAATATTCATGATGTGGGAAGCAGATGTGGCTCAAGCAGTTGGGTGCTTGCCTACCACATGGGAGGTCTTGGGTTCAGTTCCTGGTGCCTCCTAAAGAAGACAAGCAAGACAGCGAGCTGCGCAATGAGTTGATGCAACAAGATGACACAACAAGCAGGGTGGGGATGTGGCTCAAGTGATTGGGTGCCTCCCTCCCACATGGGAGGTCCTGGGTTCAGTTTTCAATGCCTCCTAAAAAGAAGATAAGCAGACACAGAGAGCACACAATGAACAGACACAGAGAGCAGACAGCGAGCACAAACAATGAGGCAGGGGGAGAAATAAATAAATAAAATTTTTAAAAAATCTTCATGATGCAATATAAAATATATACTGAAAAGAAAAGAATCAAATAAAAAAAAAAGAAGGAAAGAAAGGATAGAAAGAAAAGAAGGAATGGAAATTAAGCAACCAAAGGCTTAATTGCTATTTATTTTTATATGTGTGTATGTTAGTTATTGAATTTTGGAGAGTGGTTGGCAGGTGCGGTAAATATTTTACAAAAATCACTGGTTATGCTTTTTCTTGTAACACAAAATGTTAGAGGTAATTTTTGAATGATATTTTAGAAATTAATGTTTTAATGTCTACCTTTCATACCTATATACTGAAAGACTTGAAAACCTGCAAATGCTCAGGAAGCTTTGATGGTTAACATAGAGAAAGGTAAGGAGAGCCTGATAAAATGTTTTTCTTCCTTGGAGTGGCCCACTGAACTTCACAGAGCAGCTGTACTTTGCAGGATGCTACAACAGTCATAGCAAACCTAGTAAGAGGTCACCCATAGGCATGTGTATCCTGTTCTATTAATAAAGGAAATGTCCACTAGGATACCAGGGATTAGACACAACCAATTTTCTAAAATGCCATTGAGTTGATCTTTATCTGTAAAACCAACACAGACATATGAATAGTTAAAACTCAAGCTCTGTGCTTCTCAGATTTCAGTGGGATAAAGCCTGGTGTTTTATTTCGCACCCATAGAACAGCAGTTCTCAATGAGGAGAAGTCTTTAAAAATCATATTTGTTGAAGCTATTATTTTCAAATACTTCTCTGATTATTAGGGTTCTTGGAGTAAGCATTTTTGAATTAAAAAGTAATTTAACGTTTGTTTAGCTAGACCCTGGGCTCCACATTCCACCACTATCCCCCCAAGTACTCTGAGACTGTGCTCTCAAAGATCCAACTTCACAGTGGTTGGGCCAAGTTGGCATGTCCCCAAAGCACACTGGCCTTCTTTGGAGAGTATGATTAAATCAGTTTTGTCATTCTGACAGCGGAAATGACAAGTTAAACACAACACAGCACTGTGGATTCTTTATGGTGACCCTTCCAACTTTAAGAGCATTTGTTGTACACTGAATGTTCTAAGTAGTTGGTCTATTATAAAAATTGAATTCTTTAAGCCAAAAAACTATTAATAAAGTTGAGAAATTTGGCTACCACACACATGCAGACAGTGTCTCAAAACGTTATAGCATGTGTATTAAATGATGGAATCGTGGTTTAAGTCAGAATTTGACTAAAATTAATTAAAACTCTAGAAAATATTAAACTTCTTTTATGCATGTACTGTTTCCACTATTTGTGGACATGGTATTACTCAGATATATAATTTATCTTCTAATTTCCTAACTGTCTCTCTCTCTTCTTTTTTTTAAAGATTTATTTATTTATCCCCCCCTTCCCCTGCCGCTTGTGCTCAGTCTGCTTTCTGTGTCCATTTGCTGCCCGTTTCCTCTGTGTCTGCTTGTTTCCCAAGCGCCAGCTCTTTGCGGACGTGGGCCCTCAGCTCTCCGTGGGCACAGTCCAGCTTGCCCTCACCAGGAGGCCCCGGGAACTGAACCTAGGGCCTCCCATATGGTAGACAGGAGTCCAAACACTTGAGCCACATCCACTTTCCTGTCTCTTTTTTAAGGGTTCTAGAACCAGAGGTTGCTATGTTAAATTTTCTTATTTAATTGCAAGTGTGATAAAATAAGTGAATTAAGTGTAAGAAGTATGCACTTGTTGCTGCCGCAAGATAACATTAAAAGAAACTTGACAGCAGTATCTTTTAAACTTTATTCATAATGTTACAGCTATGTGACTCTATGTCTTGCTGTCTTCTACCTTCAGAGATAATATATAGTAATAGATCTTTAGATTTAATATCCTTGGTTTCATTCTTCATGCATGGTCCCAAAGTCCTGACAGGTACTAATTTGTCATTTTGCTGAAGTATGGATTTTTTTTTTTTTTTTTTTTTGTGGGTAAAAATCAAAATTTTCACAATACATACCAACATTTGCAAAATGATATATAAATATATATGCATATATGTGCATTTGCTTACAAAAATGTTATTTATGTATATATATAAATATATTTTAAGAGGTGCTTGGATACCCAAAATATTACACGGAACCGAAGTATGGATTGAATTGCTTATGATGGGTGAAAGCAAAACACTTCAGTCAGAGTGGGTGTTGCTGACTATTCTATAAGAACTTCTCAAGACAACTTGGTTGTTCCCATCTGGTGATTGCTATATTGTAACTCTTATGAAGAGTAAAAATTTGTTTTATTTGTGAAAAGATTCCTGAAAAAGAAAGTTAAGAACAAGTGGTAGGTATATTATGAAGTGAAAATGAAGAGGCCTAGGAAAAGGGATGTATAGCTCACCATGATTTGGGTTTATGAGAGAGAAGTGAGTCTATTATATGCCTTGCAGATAAATAAATGATTTATAAACATGTGTTGGAAAAGGTTCTAGTGAATAAAAAATTGCTCATCAAGTTAATAATTTTAGGAAAAATGGAAAAGTCCAGTGATTTTTAAAAAAAATTTTTAATTTTTAATTTTTTTGTATTTATTTTTACTGGGAGGTCCTGGGGATCGAACCCAGGTCCCTCCATATGGGAGACGGACGCCCAACCATTTGAGCCACATCCATCCCCCAAGGCCATTGATTTTTGGTATGAGAATGTGTTCATCATTTTGGAGAATAGCAAGGTTTTCTATCAAGTGCTTGGAACAATGTCTGGCACATAATGAACACTCAACAAGTATTAGAGACTGTGATGATGATGATGTGATTCTAGCTGGAATGTGATTTGAGAGAAAACCAAGTACCTTTAAAAACATTACCATACATTTAATATCAAGAGTTTGCTGGATGGTCTCCCAATTAATAACAAGTATGTAAAAGTAGAATGTTTGATATGATTTTATCAATTTATACCCATTATTGTTTATTCCTATAAAAGTTCTTCCCATGAGTCCCCAAAGACATAAATATCTCCATTACTTTTATTGTCTCAATTAAAATCACTGGGGGAAAGTGTACAATTATGAATTTTTTAAATTCACTACTAATATGGCCCATGGCCCATAAGAATTTAGAATTTATGTACATCCAAAAACATTTAAACGTATCTTGAAGTCTGGACAGACGTCTTTCCTTAGATTCTGTCTGGGATGCTTTTCCTCTTTTCCTTGCGTGCCTGGCAGACTCTTCCTCTGACCCTAAAGCCTGAGGTCAAGTCTTGCTTCTCCCTCCCAGGCTCCCTCAGCTGATGTACTTTTGTTCTCCATCCCCCTCCTGCCACTGCACCAGCTTGCCTTCTTTGTGGCAGTTATACCCTGAATTGCAATAATTTGCATTTCTCTTTTACTGCAAAACTATAAGCCTCTTGAGGAAGAAAGTAGGTCCTTTAATAAATATATGGATGAACTTCAAATCATTTCACCTGTAACAATGGGAGAAAAGAGAACCCTTACATTTCAAGAAATGCAGTTATCAAGCAGTGGCCATATCTGAAAGAATATTTGTTTCTTTAAAAATATATTTTAGGTTATGCATGGATATCATATAACTACTGGGGGGGGATGTTATTTGTAAAATGTTATATTGAGTATCCACTGTATTGAAGGAACTGTGCTATTCAATGTCACATGTATCATCTTATTAAATCATCAGAATAGTCCCATCAGGTATGTAATTTTATCTTCCCAATTTTCAGATAAGGAAATTAAGTCCAAGAGAGGCAATCAATCCAAGATTACAGGTAATAAATGGGAGATCTAAAATTTGAACCAGATATTTTGACTCAAGTTTGAGTTCTCTCTCTACCATTCTAGCCAAATCATAGATTAGAAAATTATTTGAGCCCCAGGGACACCTTTCATACTTCTGTCAAAATTTCTTAAGATATTAATCACTATCTCTATGATATAGTCCCAGAGAAAGAAATTTCTTGAGGATTGTCTCTCCCCACTATCTATTACATGGACTTATAATTTATTTTGCCTGCTCTACCTTGTCTTGTGAACATAATCACGTGAACTAGTCAGTAGACTGACCAAGCTAATGCAATGGCCAATTATTGGAATAACGGTATAAGAGAATCCCTCTACAACAGAGAAGTCAACAGAGAAGCTAAGAATTTGGCAATTAAGCTCATTTTTAAGTAAATTTTTCTTTGGGCCTCTTCTCAATCTTTTTAGTCTCTAAATTACTGTCTGTTGTATTCACTTTGGTAAGTGATAAAATGAAAGCATTACTTTCCTTTGTGGAATATAATATGAAAATTGTATAGTCCCAGGATTATGCTGTTTCTTTATTTTAGGAGATTGTGAGCGCTCCAACTTGGGTAGAGTAAATGGCAGACCTAGCAAGTATTACTGGAAGAAATGGAAAATTAAAAACAACTTAACTTAGCATTCCCCTAAATGAGTAATATTACATTTCTATGGTTCTAAATCACCATCACTTGTCAGATCCAACATCAATTTAGTATAGCTTCTTCAAAGGGGAAACTACCACAAAATGTATTCATTATTTGGAAGATAATACCAATTTTAGAAACATTAAAATATGAGGGAAATAAGAATTTTAGGATTAAGAAAATAAAGTGTTTGGAGTTCTGGAGTAGCATTATGGAAGGTCAACTGTTGATAAGCTTAGGCGATATGAAATTTTGTAAGCTTCCTTCCTTTTGCCAGCCAGGATAGCAAAGAGTTGAATAGCTGTGCTAGAATTTCCCTTCTTAATAATCCTAATTTTGCACAAATTTGGTAAATCTGTTCACAAGGACTTTATTTTAGCAAGTTGTCTAATATATATATAGGTATATATATTGAAATACATACATATAATATTTAAGATTGGAGTATAACTTGAGGTATTATCATACTTCAAAATAAAATACTGAAACTAAGATAAGAAATTTTTATTGAGCATTTAAAAATATTATAAAAAATTTGGAAAAGGAAACCATAACCACACTTTATCATTAATGATGCAACAGTAGAAAAAGCCTACCATTCACCAACGTGGTAGTAATTTTTTGTATTCATTTATTTAAACAGAAATATGTTTGTTCATAAAATTTCCATTGTATTTCATGTAATGGTGTTTTTTGTTTTTGTTTTTTAAATTAAATCTCTTTGGAAGAGTTGGTGGACTAGAACCAAGAGCACAATAAATTTACCATTACCTAGCTAATTTAAAATATATAACTCTATATTGTTTTGTACCCAACAAGTGGATAATGGGCTTTATTTTTTTTTTTTAAAGAAAAAAAAATAGTCTAGGGATACAATGGTCATATACTTTTACATTAATAACCAAAGTACATGCTATCTGTGTTGTATGCTATAGTTATTTTCATTTTGTATGTAATGTGTTTTAATTCTACAGTCACTGATTTGGGATGTATAGCTTTGAAAACCTTAACTTTGAATAATAACATATGTATAGTTACATAAAAGGTATACAATTATTGATTCATAAGAGAATCTAAAGTACAGAATATACATACAACAAATCTAATCCATAAATGCAGTATTTAAAAACTGAAATGCTTTTAGTTTTAAAAGTTTTTTTAATTTTAATTTAAAAAAATGGAATGTTTTAACTAGTTAAGTGAACCCAATTCTTAACAGATGCTATATTATGTTTCATAGTTTGTAACAGATCTCTATTTTTTTAAGTTTTGTCTAACATTATACTATCCAATTATGGCCATTCAATAAAGTGTAATGGACAAATATTGACATAGTTCTTAGAGAATAAGTAAGGGAAAACAAACAATATACCACATTGCCTACAGATGGGAACTAAGAAGCAAAAATGAAAATTTATGTTTATGAGCCGCTTGAGCTTCCTGTACATGTAAATCAAAGTGAGATTGAATCCTGAGGACTTGCTTCTCTGAATTCTGCTGTCCCTCGGAATTCTTTTATCATGGTGTGCTCTGTGTGTGTGTGTATGGTGCAGGTTCATGTATGAAAGAGGGCACTTAGATGGAATAATTTGGAAGCTAATGTTCTGGAGAGCCATATTCTCAGAGGATTTGGTGATTCCCAATAAGTACTGGTCACACAGAGCCCTGCCTCCCTTTGAATAACTGGCTGAGGCCCAGAGCAGGAATATGAAGGAATGGATATGGGTCAGAATGGATTCCCTGGCTTTGCCTCTGCTCTTATTCCTTCTTCTAGTAGAAGGACAAAAAAGATATTTTAAGTTTAGGAAGCAGTATAGTGAAATAGCAATGAGAATCAGACAACCTGGTTTGAGTCCTGGCTCTGCCCCAGACCAGTTTCTCCCCAGCAGGTACAACCCTTAAAAGGGTTGGGAAGAGGAGGCAGTTAGAGAATGGCTGGATTCTGGTTTTCTCAGAACTGTCTACCTAATCATTAGCCATTTGGTGGTACAAAAAATGTTCAATCCATCCATTTTACTGTCCAGCAGCTTTTCAGTTACCCCATCAATTACACATTTTCACCAACTTAACATGTAACCTTGGCCCAGGTGCCCTCAAATGCAGCACTAACCTGAAATGCATGTGTTGACTTTGCAGCCATTTTCATTTCTGTCTAAGACAGGTTTCACGTTAGCAGATAAAACATTTTTGACATCTTTAATAGACTTTATGGAGCCTTTTATAAATAATTGTTGTCAGTTGATAGCTTTTTTCCACCAGCATTGATGACATTTCAAAATAGAATTTGGTGGGTGGGTGCGGGTTGTTTTTGGAAAATGAAAAATAGCTATTTATTCACTTTACTATCAAACACCTCTTTCATTATTTTGCCATTTTGAAAATGTGCCCTTAATGTACCATCGAACATGTGGCACCAATGAGCTAATCATAGTCATAGAAAACACTGATTCTAAGAGTGGTTTGCAGCACTATTTTCTATTGGAATTATGCTTAAATTGGGTGGGTTATCAGAATGCTTGTCTTCAGTGGAATGGTACACAAAGCTAAGAAACACATGGATGGGGTGTTAGGGCATTGGGGAGAACCTGTTACATTTGGGGAGAGGCTTTTTATTGGAAAATAACATACATAAAGAAAAGCACAGATCATAAGTGCACAGTTTGGCAAAATTTTACCAACTGAACACATCCATGTAATTAGTGCTCAGAGCAAGACACAGACATTACTATCAGCCTACAAGCCCCCCTTATAACTCCTTCCTATTACTTTACCCTCTAAGAAAGCACTAATCTGACTTCTAACACCATATATTGGTTTGCTGTTTTTGAACTTTTTTCAAGGCAATTGTAGCATATGTACTTCTTTGTGCCCGGCTTCTTTGCTCAACATTGTGTCTGTGAAATTCATCCATGTTGTTGCTGGCAGTTGTGATTTGTTCATTCTAATTGCTGTACTGTGTTGGGTGAATATACTATCATTTATGTTGATTAGCATTTGAGTAGTTTCCTGTTTTCACCTATTACAATTAGTGCTATTATGAACATTATTGTAAATGTCTTTGGGCAAACATATGACCACATTTCTGTTGGTGGTCTTGAGGAGGGGAATTGCTGAGTACCACATACATATATATTTTTTAAAATATTTATTTATTTATTTATCTCCCCCCTCCCCTCGTTTTGCGCTCACTATCTGCTCTCTGTGTGTTCTTCTTGTCTGCTTGTCTTCCCTTTAGGCGGTACCAGGAACTGATCCTGGGACCTTTTGGAGTGGAGAGAGGCTGCTCAATCTCTTGCGCCACCTCAGCTCCTTGGGATGCTGTGTTTCTTATTGTCTCTCCTCTGTGTCTCTTTTTGTTGCGTCATCTTGCTGCGCCAGCTCTCTGGGTGGGGCAGCACTCCGTGTGGGCCAGCATTCCACATCGGCCACCTCTCTGCTTGGGCCAGGTCGCTGCACAAGCCAGCTTGCTTTTCACCAGGAGGCCCCGGGAATCGAACCCTGGACCTCCCATATGGTAGATGGGAGCCCAATCACTTGAGCCACATCAGCTTCCCCACATAAATATTTAGTAGACAATGCCAGAGAGTTTTTCAACATATTTATTACCTTTTTAAAGTGTAAATAATCATTGAAGCTCTGTAGTTGTACCATTGTTTCTGAACTGTAGACAATAAGAAAGCATGAGAATATGGTTCTTCTGGTTCTTTGGAAAGTAGATGTGGTGTAAGTCGTTGATGACATAAAATACCAAGTATTTTGTTGTTCATTAAGCAAATATATATTGATTATATTATGTTAAGTTATAGCAGTAGGCACTGTGAGGGATTAAAGATAATGGTTGAAATGGTACTTACTCCTTGATGAGGTTTTTCTCTAAAAAGGATACACGGCCTTATATCACAGGAAGAAAATTCACTAACATTGATATGTACAATTTGTTAATAGTTTTACCTGAATGTTATCACAGTTTATATAATTAACTATTCTCAGGTTTTATTCTTGCTTTTTAACCATCTTTGCATCTTCAGCACCCAGCACAATGCCATAGTACTCTTATTAACCCCATTTTATAGATAAGGAAACTGAGGTACAGAGAAGTTAAATAAATAAAAACTTGCACAAAGTTGTATAGGTAGGAGGTAGGGAAGAACATGTGCCCCTGGTAAAATTCAGTCATGTAAGATCTTTAGAAGTCTCACCAGGGTATATCCTGAAGATCATACCTGTGTGCCGAAAAAGCTTGTAGGGTTGGAAGAGTCCTTAACAATTGTGCAGAAGATGAAGCATTTGGATATTTTATAATAAAATGTTTGAAATGAAAACTTTCTACTTTATAATATTTGCCAATGCTAAATTCACACCAATCTCAGAGAGACATGGTTAAGAAAAAAGGTCTGGGAGTTGGGCTCTCTACATTTAAATCCCCATCACACCAGCCAGAATTGAGTTCTCCACAGAAAACACATAATACCCTGTACTTTTCCTGTGCTGTTTTTTCCTTGGTGTTCTGAACTGCAGTTATTTCTCTATGTGTCCTCCCCCCCGCCTGACTGTGAACTCATTGAGGAACCGGTGCTATCTCACAGTCAATCTGAGTCCCTCACAGTGCCTAAAGCTGTGCCTTGAACATGATAAATATCAATACATATTTGCTTAATTGAACAGTGAAATACTACTATTTTATGTCATTAACAGATTATACCATATCTACTTTCCAAAGAAACAGCAGCAACTTTCAAGGGGAAAAAACAGTACAAAATATGGTATTTTCATGTTTGGGAGACAATTGAGACAAGCAGATTACAACATTTAACCAATGACTTTGACTATAATGTCTTGCAGTTTAATGCAAAGTGGAAAATATGTTGAGTAAAATAGTTTCCATTTCCAAGAGAGAAAAGAAATAAATTTCTTCAAATTATTTGTGTGTATGTCTGCCTTCTCCTCTATACAGGGCAGCTCTTTGTGAGTAGGGAATATGCCATTTAAAATTGTATCCCCATTATCAATCACAGTGTTCAACACAAAGCATAAGCACATGAATGAATGAATGAACAAACGAACAAAATGAAGAAAGGAAAGAAGGAAGGAAGGACAAGAATATTTGAATGACTGATACAAGTTCAACATAGCAGTGTAGTAGAATATAGTGCACAGTGGTTCAGAGCTGGCTTTGGAGTCTGCCCACCTTGGTTTAAGTCCTGACTCCTTTACTTGCTAGATGCATACCTCTGGGCAAGTTACTTAACTTCTCTGGGCATCACTTTCTTCACCTGTAAAATGAGTTAATAATATTAATTACCTCTTAAGGATCACATGGAAGTAATGCTTTTAAAGGTCCTGGCATGTAATAAGCACTTGACAAATAATAGTAATTTAGTCTGTTAATACATTTTAATGAGTGAGTATAATGTGCCAGGCAACAGAATTTAACAAAACAAAGTCTCTGATTTTATGGAGCTTGCATTCTATTGAAGGACAGAGACAGACACTAGTCACATTGCATTAGGACCCACCCTAAGCCAATTTGGCTTTATCTTAACTAATAACATCTTCAAAGACCCATTTCCAAATAAGGTTACATACACAGGACTAGAGGTTGGAATGTGAACATGTCTTTGGGGAGATGCTATTCAACCCATAACAGGCCCTAAGGATGGGTGTATGTAGAACTGCAAGAAGACCAATGTGTCTGGAGTAGAGTGATCCTAAGCAAGGGGAATGTAGTAGGAGTTAAGACCAGAGAGACAGCAAGGGCCATTGTAAAGGAAAATTTAGCCATTGGAGAGTCGTGAGAAGAGATTTAATGCAATCTGACTTATAGTTTGTAAGAGATTTATCTGGGTGATGTATTGAGTCTAGCCTGTAGAAGGGCAGATGCAGAAGCAGGGGTGCTTGGATGCTATTACAGTTATTCAAGTAAGAGATGATGGTGAGATGTGGTCAAATTCTAGATTAATTTTTGGCTTTTTAATTTTTTCTTTGTTTTTTTTCTAGATATATATATATTTTAATATATTTTTATTATAGAAGTTGTAAACTTACAAAACAATCATACAAATGTGTAGAATTCCCATACAACATGCCTTCACCAATACACCACACCATGGTAGAACATTTGTTTCAGATTATGAGATAATATCATCAGATTATTACTACCAATCATGGTCCATAGCATACATTTGGCACACTTTTTCCATACACCCATTATCAACACAGTACATCTTTGGCATAGATACAAGAATATTATAGTATTGCTGTTAACCACAGTTCATAGGTCAAACCAATTGTATTTTTCCCATGCTTCTCCACATTCCCACCACCCTGCAATAGTGATGTATACCCACACTAGCTCACAGAAGAACACTCTTGCATCTGTACCATCAACCACAATTTCCATCCACCTCTGGGTTCGCTGTGCTATTCAGTCCCTAGATTATTTTCTAGCTTTCTTTCAACTGATATTTTCATTCCTAGCCACAATCCCATTTATAAACCAGAGGCTACTCACTCTCATGCATTTTCATCAATTCTATCCATTTCCACATTTTTACAGTCAAGTTAATTAAAACTTCTACATGCATTAAGCATCAGCAGTCCTTCTTAGCCCTCCTCTTATCTCCTAATAACATATACTCTAGGTTTTAACTCCATGAGTTTATTCTTTGTATTTAGTTCATATTAGGGAGACAATGCAATATTTGTCCTTTTGTGTCTGGCTTACTTTACTTAGCATAATGTCTTCAAGAATCACCCATGTTATCATATGTGTCCCAATTTCATTTCTTCTTACTGCAGCATAGTATTCCATTGTATGTATATACCACATTTTGTTTATCCATTCATTGGTTGATGGACACTTGGGTTGTTTCCATCTTTTGGCAATTGTGAATAACACTACTGTGAACATCGGTGTGCAGATGTCTGTTCATGTCACAGTTTTCAGTTCTTCTTGGTATATTCCTAGTAGAGGAATTGCCAGATCACGTGACAGTTCTATATTTAGCTTCCTGAGGGGCTGCCAAATTGTCTTCCACAGACGCTGCACCATTTTACAATCCCATCAACACACACAAAAAATAACTCAAAATGGATCAAAGACCTAAATATAAAAGTAAGGACCATAAAGCTCCTAGAAGAAAATGTAGGAAAACATCTTCAAGACCTGGTGGTAGGTGGTGCATTCTTAAACCTTACACCAAAAAGCATGAGCATTGAAAGAAAACATGGATAAATGTGACGTCCTCAAACTTAAACACTTTTGTGATCCAAAGGACTTTGTCAAGAAGGTGAAAAGGCAGCCCACTCAATGGGAGAGAATATTTGGAAACCACATATCCAATAAGTGTTTGATTTCCATTCTATATAAAGAGATCATAGGACTCAACAATAAAAGAGCAAGCAATCCAATTGAAAAATGGGCAAAAGACTTAAATAGTCATTTCTCCAATGTGGAAATACAAATGGCCAAAAAGCAAATGAAAAAGCATTCAATATCACTAGCTATTAGGGAAATGCAAATCAAAATGAAAATGAGATATCATCTCACACTGTCTAGAATGGCCATTATTAAAAAAACAACAGAAAACAAGTGCTGGAAAGGATGTGGGGAAATAGGAACACTCCTTCACTGTTTTTCTAGATATACTTTGAAGATAGAGTAAACAAGATTTCTTGCAGAATGGATGTTAAGTGTGAGAAAAAGAGAAGAGTCATCTATGACTCCAAGATTTTTTTTATCTTAGCTACTGGAAGCTCTTGGCAGCAACTGAGATGGAAAAGAATATAGATGGAATAGGTATTAGGAAGGGAAAGAGCAGAGGTTCACTTTTAGACATGTTGTGTTTGGGGTTCCTATTAGACATCCAAATGGAGATGTCAAGTAGGCAGTTGTTTATGTGAGCCTCAAATTCAGGAAAGGTCAGAACTAGAGAGATAAATTTGAGAACTAGTGGAATAGAGAAAGTGTTTAAAGCCATGAGACTTAAATAAGGTAATTTAGGGTGTGAATGTTGTTAAAGATGACTAAGGACATAACCCCTGGGACATTCCAATGTGAAGAAGTCAGGGAACAAAGGAAGAGCCAGCAAAATGATCCATAGAAGGAAAACAGGAAAGAATGGTCCATGAGATAGGAGGAATACCAGGAGAAAGTGGTATGGATGGGGTAGAGCAATTATTATTATTTTAGTAGGGCTAATATTGCTATAAGACATAATCATCCTCTTGCCAAAGTGACCAGGATATCATGGGAGATAAGACTTTTGCACTTAAAATAATGAAATACAATATGAAACAGTACAGAATTCTGTATTTGTATTTGTCTTTCCTTTGAGAAGACAAATAGTTTGGGGCCAGATTGTAAAGGATTACAAGAAAAGGATTATTTTGGACTAGATTAGTTACAAAAAGATGAGAATGATCTAGGTGGAGGGGACAGCAGAAAATAATTTTAAGCAAAAAATATGTATATAAAATGGGTTTGGAAGCAAAATATAATATGTGACTTGGTATCATTAAAGGCTAATCTGATGCTTGTGAATGGTTTGTGTTGGGTGGTTACAGGAAGTATTTTGGGCAGACAAGTTGGACTTAAATAGAAGAGGACCTGGAATAATAAGTGGAATGGTTTAGGTTTCAAGATGTAATAAAAAGAATGATTCTTAATCAAGACATAATTAAACTGGTGTTTTTGAAAGACTAACCTGGCCAGGAGTTTGTAGTATGGATTGAAGGAGAGAGAATAAAACCCTGCTAGCAACCTTCATGGTGATGGAAAATGGGAGATGGGACAAGACTGATGTGAAGAGGGAATGAAAAGGACTGGGTAGAACTAAGCGATATTTTGAAGGAAGGATCAAGATTTAAGGAACAACTCAATAGAAAAGAGGAAGTAAAGGGGGAAAATGTTGAATTCAAGACTTCTACCCTGGAAGATTAGATCATTAAATAAATGAAAATGGGAATTTTGGAGAGGAGCTGGTTTGAAGGATAAAATAGTGCCTTTGGACAAGTTTAGAAAATGATAAGATGTATAACTGAAGTTACTTGGCTAAAAGGCAGAAAAGAGTTCATGGCTAGACATCAGATCGCTTTTTTTGGTAGAAGTAATAGTTAATTTATGAGAGCAGATGAATTTCTTTCACTGTTTTCCCAAGCTTTCACTAAATCTGTTCCCATTTCCTTTTCATTTTCCAGGGAAGTGTACCAATACCCATTTAGCCTTTCCTGGTTTTCTTTTTTTTTTTTTTTTTTCTTTTTACTCTCTTTCATTTTCTATAAGAAAGGATTTTATATCCCTTAACTTTTTTTCTCATCCATCTTCTTAGACTTTGTCATCACTGGTTCACTTCCCTTGTGAACTCTTAAGCAATCTGCCTTTTAAAGGATTTGGACCATAACCCTGGTGCTACTTTTTCTTTCCTACTTGCATGCTTTCTCCTCAGCTCTGTTAAGATGCAATAAAAAGGCTCCTCTTTATCTCATAATTCACACCAAATGCTATCTTCAGAGTTTATTTATTTCTGAATTCTCCATAATGAAGTGTATTGCACTTAGTTTTCCAGACTTAGTGTTGCATAGATATTTATGGAAGATGTGGTTCTCAGTTTAGGGGACCAGCCTCTTTCTACTGAATGGCAATTTGTTCCAAGTGGATAATTTATTCCAGATCCATTTTATCATAGTTCTTCTATCTCACATTTATAGTTCTCTGTCCACACTCCAAATCTATATAGCTTCTTGCTCACTTTAGTACTTATTGGTGCATTGTCTTCAAGTGTATTCCATATTACTCTAAATCCATGAGGCAGTTTATGAAAAAAAGTGCTCTGTGATCAAATAAGTTAAGAGAAGCAACATTCTATATGCCTTATGACTGGAAATTCACAATATACATGGTAATTTTAAGGCTCTGAAAATTCGCCCAGTAAGAAACTTGTTTAACTCTGTCTCACACAGTATTTCAAGACTTTCTTGGCCACTAAAGAGAAACTTACTAATATTTCACAGAACTGGTGTTCCAGGGATCACACTTTAGGAAAATTCTGGGTGGACCAATAGCACTCTAGAAAAGAAATCCAAAGAAATGGGTTTCAGTATTGAAGCTGCCTTTGTGTAACCTTGGGCAAGGCATGTAACCTCTCTGTTCCCTAGGATTTTTCATTTGTAAAATATAATAATCATGAGTACTCCTAAAATGTTTGAGACTTCATCCAGTATCTATCTCTAAATGTATGAAACGTGAATGAAAGTACTTTACAAAAGTTTAAGCTATATTTATATTTTAATTTTTGCCTCTTTAATCAAACATTTATTTCCTATCTCATGCACATTCTGAAGTAATATTTATTCTTAACCTACGTGATAATTTTATTGCCAATTCAATTACTCTCACCAACTGTCTGATCTGTTTTTTTTTTTTAAGATTTCAATTTTATTTATGTATTCCCCGCCCCACCCCCAACTCCTGATTGTTTTGCACTTTCTGTCTGCTCTCTGTGTCTGCCTATCTTCTCTTTTAGGTGGCCCTGGGAACTGATCCTGGGACCTTCCGGAGTGGCAGAGAGGCACCCAATCTCTTGCACCACTTCAGCTTCCTGGTCTGCTGCATCTCTTATTGACTCTCCTCTGTGTCTCTCTTTGTTGCATCATCTTGCTGCACCAGCTCTCTGTGTGAGCCAGCACTCCTGCACAGGCCAGCACTCTGCGTGGGCCAGCTCGTCATGCAGGCCAGCTTGCTTTTCACCAGGAGGCTCCGGGAATCCAACCCTGTACCTCCTATATGGTAGACGGGAGCCCAATCACTTGAGCCATATCTGTTTCCCTATTTGTGCTTGTTTATTCACAGCTAAGTAGAAAGCATTTCCTCCTGCAGGAGGTCATCTTCAATCCAGCCTCCTCTCCTCTCTTCTCTTCCGTTCTGGTCACTCATTGAGAAAGTCTGCCTCTCTTCTGAGATCAAAGGAGATCGGGCGTGTTCAGGATGGTATGGCCGTAGACTCTGCCTCTCTTCTAGAATGTAATTGCAAGGGTTCAATTAGTGTTGTGCTGAGCTAAATCCTAAATTGTTCCCTTTCTAAGAATTACATCATTCTGTTTTCAATTTTAATGCCCACAATATTGGGGGGAATCCCCTCCTTCTTTCATCTTGAGTGTGTTTATCATCAGGGTTCCCACAGCATAATTCTTCACTGACTTTGCTTGGTTGTAGTTCTGAGAACAAATTGTCCTGTGGTTCAGTGTGCTGCCTGCTTTCCTCCTAGGTTTTGGACTGTTTCTTTCCTTCAGTGATCACTGAAGGAAAAAAACTAATCAGTAGAAGTAGGAAAAAGTCAACAGCTTCCTTTTTTTTTTTTTTTTTTTTAATTAATTGCACCTCCCTTTGAATCTCATTATTTTTTCCTCATTTCATATGTTACTACATTCTTCTTTGAAGGTACTTTGAGGGGACAGGGTCCTCAGCCTTGTCACTTGTCCTGTGAGTCCTAAGAAAATGCTGAAAGCCTGGCTGACTAATCTTTGAGACTACTCTCCTTCTTTATCCCACTTATATCTGTCTTTATTCCATCACCTAATTGTTTTGGTTTCATTGCTTACAAGCTCTCTATAAGGCCATTTCCTCACATAGGCCGCAACCTATAGGAACTTCAGAAGAGAAGAGTATGCACTCAAATAGTAAAAAGGAGATAAAATAGAGTATGTCATAGCCAATGTGATTAATCATCAAATTATATATGCTGCTCACAACAACCTGAGAGGTAGATACTATTATTATACTTACTTTACAGGTAAGGAAAAAGAGGCTCGAAAAGCTTAAATAATTGCCCAAGCCAGAAAGTAGAGAATCCAGGCTTTGAAATCTGATCATTTGGCTACAGAGGCCCTTCTTTTAACCACTGTACTATACTATTAGCATACACAATAGAAAGCCATCAATATCTGAAACCTATAGACCTGCTAAGCATCTGGGAGGAACTGATCAAGGCTCACTAGCATGACTTAGATACTATATAAAGCAAAGCACAGAGAAATAAGATAATGAAGGCTTGGTGGACCACAAGATGGAAGTTAGCTGAACAAGAGAGCTAGATGCAAAGATTTTTGGGACATTAAAGAGGACATTAATCAAGAGAAGATACAGGGGTGTGATAGACTGTGAAGATAGGGAGAGTTGAAGGCAACTAAGGTAATGACAGAAATGAAGAGTAGGTGAAGAGGTATGGGTTGGAATCTAGGCTCTGCCAATTTTAGCTGGCCTTGGTCAAATTACTTTGACCTCATCTTAAAATGTATACAGTAATAGTATCTACATCATAGAGTTATTGTAAAGATTAATGAATGGTTAGCATATAGTAAGTGATAATAACCATTAGCTACAGTATTATAGTTGTTGTTCTTTGGTAGGAGTGAAGGAGTAGGGAAGATGTGAATTAAGAAATTTCTATCCACAGAGGGGAAACTCATATTTCAAAATCTTGGCCCTGTTCATTTCCCACTGACACAAGGTCCACAATATGATCTTATGAATAATACTTAAAAGGTGACAGAGAAGATGGTGAGCAGCAGTAGTAGGGGATGGGAGATGGGGGTGGTTTCCATGCCTGTGTTCTGGAGTGAAGTGAACCATTATGGCCAGAATTGCGACTTCATGCACACTCTCAAGACAAGGATAATGTAACTGCCCTGCACTATAAAGTCATTTGCCTTATCCAGAATGGAAGTTTCAAGGAAGCTGTAAATGCCACCAATACTCACACAAATGTGTCTAAGACCTTGGCCTATGCATCCAATCTGGTGTTGGGCACAAAATAATTGCTCTATGTTTTTTGTTTTTTTTATGTAAATTATTGTTTTAATTACAGATTCTCCTTAAGAATGGCATGGAGCCCAACAGAGACGTTAGGAATTCCAAATCCCTTTCTTCTGTTAGAATCAAACTTTCTTTTGCCTTCAAGTCCCTTAGGGAAAATAATTGTAAGAAATAATCATTTTAGATTATGTGCAATATTAAATACTTGTGAATCCTAATTTTGATGTAGAAATATTAAGTTCTAATTAAATTATCATTTAATTTTTACCAGTTAGTCTAATAACAGCAGGTTAATAATTAATAATCAAGGGATAAAGCATTAGCTTTGTCAACTTTTATGTAGTTTCCTTTTACTTTTGCACGTCTAGAAAAGATGTCATTTTCTTAACAGTGCTTTTAGGAAAGATAAATCAGCAAGGGAACATTTCCAAAAACTTTGTAAACTTGGAAAATCTTGGTCTTTATCTTCATCCAGTTAGAGTTTATCTGAATACACTTTAGGCTTTGTAAATTATGTTTTTCCTTGCAGAGCTGCTCATTTAATTTGAATGTTATGTTCTTCCCACAAATGGGAAGATATTGTCAGAAGGAAAGGAAAACTGATTTTGTAATCTGGGATTCAAATTCTACTCTTTATTTTAAAAACAAACCCAAATAAACTACTCTTTATTCACTGTCTATTATGTGCTAAACACTGTGCAAAGTTCCTTACATATATTATGTCTTAGATATAATTGTCATTTTACAGGTGAAAAAGTAGCGCCTTGGAGTGGTTAAGTGACTTATCGAAAGTCCCTTCATCTGAAATTTTCTTTCAGAATCTAATTCAGCCATATAATTGGAGCTATGTCTTATTTAGCAATAAAAGTTACTTTACCTTTCTATATTGGTTTACCTAGAACAGTGCTCAAAATGCAGTTGTAGACTGTACCAAGATCTAAGTGACATGTTAACTCTATATCATGTACTGCTTTCTTGAAGATTTTCCCAAGTGTTTAGAGTCTATATACAATTTTCTGATAAACTTGGAAAGTTTGGGACAGGACCATCAGCTAATAAATCATTGTAGTTCCTATGATGCCTTGACAAATCCTAATGGCAGAAAATCAGTTCCTTTGGCAAACCCTGAAAAGACTGATATATCTAGGTAGGATGTATACTGAGGGATGATATATCACAATATTATAATAACTCATGGACTTGGCTATAGCAGATGTTTTTCCATGAATTCAAAGCATTTTACTGCTGAAAGGGATTTTAGAGGGAAACGGATGTGGCTTAAGAGGTTCAGCATCCGTCTACCATATGGAGAGACTGGGGTTCGAGCCCCGGTACCTCCAGATAAAAAAAAAAAAAAAAAAAAAAAGGGATTTTAGAAAGTGTATAGAGTTCAATTTGCTGGGTGTACTGAGGTCTAGAGAAGTTGCTAAAGAACATAAATATCAGCTTTGCCCTGATATTTAAAATGGCCAAATGTTTGGAAAACACCTTCCCCCAAAATAATTGCACTTGGAATTGCAAACAGGAGCACGAGTAGCAAGAAGGGCTACTTTCCCTAAGTAGCCCTTTGTTTCAGCTCCTTTTCTTTAAATATGAAATTAAGGAATGTGTTTTTGAATTTTGCTGCCTTTTTGCCTTGGCATTTGTTTCAAGAAAAACGTTGCAATCACAACTATAATTCTCACTACATAATTTTTCCCCCAATAAATTTGGCTTAAATACCCATACCCAGTTTCCAAATATAATATATATTATTTATTGTAGAAAAGCAAAACCACAAATCTAAACAGAAAACTAGCTTGAAACACTAAAATTAATTTTAAAATGTATCAGTGGTTTGGAAGGATAGGATGAAACTCGGTGTGACTTCCATTCACTTGATCACAGCCAGATTTAATGTCCAAAGGAACTAATTTTGGAGCAAGAGTACTAGAATGTCATCTGAGTCAGAATCCTCTGAGCAGACACCAAACAGGATGAGCTGTGCAAGGATTTTATGGATGAGCACAGGGCTTCATGGATGAGCAACCCGTGCAATCTGTGCTGTTGTACAGGGCGCTGTTTTAGAAGGGCCCCCACTTGGTGTAATGCTCTGATATCTCTGTCTTCGTATTCTTTTTTTTTTTTCCCCACAGATTTATTTTATTTATTTTCCCCCACCCCCTCATTGTTTGCACTTGCTGTGTCTGTTCGTCTTCCTTGTTTCTTTGAGAGGCACCAGGAACCAAACCTGGGAGCTCCAATGTGGAAGGAAGGGAGGAGTCTTGGCATTCTTAATAATTTTTAAATATGAGGCCCCATATTTTTGTTTTGCAGTCAAATGATGTAGCTGGTTCTGGAAGAAACCCTGTAAGAGAAAATAGGGAGGGAGCCAGGAGAGCTGACAGACCCCTCTGCAAGTCTGACCCTGAGAGAAGAGAAGAGAGGGGAGACTGGGTGCAGTATAGTCTAAGAAATGTCTGGCAAGGCCACCAGGGAGTCCTTGAGCTGTAGGAGCCCCATGTCTTCCAGAAACCAGGCTGATGATATCCTTACCAGCTCGGTCATTGGGAGCAGCCCGTAGGAGGCATGATCTCTGCAAACAGTGATAGATTTCAGATCAGCCCCTGGTATACTAGGTCAACTGCACTCCTTGCAATTGGAGGTCAACAAAGTGCAATTTCATGAACCGTATATCGCTCCCCATTCCCATACCTCTGCCTGATGACTCTGGAGATTAAAAATTCACATCAGTATCTGTACTAGTTTCCTATTGCTGCTGTAACAAGTTGCCACAAACTTAGTTTAAAACAACACAACATTTTATCTTACCGTTCTGTAATCAGAATTCTGACATGGGTCTCAGTGGGCTAAAAAAAAAAAAAAAAAATCAATGTGTCAACAGGGCTGCATTCCTTTCTGGTAGCTTTAGGGGAGAATGTGTTACCTTGCCTTTTCCAGCTTCTAGAGGAGGTATCCTGCTTTCCTTGGCTCACGATCCCTTCTTCCATATTCAAAGCCAGCAATGTCGCATCTCCCTGAGCCTTCTTTCTGTCACAGTCTTCCTCTGACCACCTCTGGGATGTGTTCTCCAATTTTAAGGATTTACATGATTAGATTGGGCCCATCTGAATGATCCAGAATAATTTCCCCACCTCAAGACCCTTAACTTAATTATATCTACAAAGTCTCTTTTGCCATGTAAGGAAACAGTCACAGGTCCTGGGGCTTAGGATGGGACACCTTTGGAGAGCCATTATTCTTACTACCATAGTGTCTTTCCCTCCAGACTAGCTTTCCTTCCCAATTTTTTTCTCTCATCTTTAAAACTTTTTAATTTATTTTGATTTTCTGTCCCTGGGATTTTTGTTTCATTACCAATTAGGTAATGAAAGCGGTGGTCTTTGTGGCCTGTACAGTGCCTGGCATAAGTTTATATTAAAAAATGTCAAATGAATAAATGAATGAATGAATGGAGTGCTCTGTTTTACTTCAGACTAATGGTAGGACACGAGTAGGAAAAATAATAATCCATTAATTGTGTGTGTGTGTGTATGTATATATACTTCGATTCTAATGCTGTGTTCCACTATCTTGGACTACATTAGAATCACCTGGGGACATTTTAGAACTCCTGATACCTAGGCAAATCACATACCAATTAAATCAGAATCTCTGGGGCAAAGACCTCGGCATTAGTGTTTTTAAAAAGGTTTTCAGGTATTTCCAATATGTATAGCCAGGATTGAAGGTCAATGTTTTATAAGCCTTAAACTTTACGACTTATATTTTTTATTTGGGAAATGACAAGTGAAAATCTTTTAACATTAGACTTATTCATAGTAGGTGCTTTTTGTGGTAAATGATTTTGATTTGTAAAACCTTAATTAGACTAATGAAAAGCAAATCCTTTCATTTGTCAGCAATAACGCATCACCTATAGTCAAAGACTTCACAACACCACAATTAACTTGCACTTTAGAATAATAGAGAATGTTATGATTTTGTTCATGTTCTTGCTGCCAAAATATTTATTATAGAAATCTGAAAAGTATTAACATTATAGGCCATAGAATCCAAATAGCTAACAGCCTAACCAAATATTAAAATTGCATGAAATAGAAAAATAATTCACAAATGGAAAACTTAGGATAAATATATATGCAGTCCATAATTGTAATTAAGAAACTGTGGGATATTTACATTTCCAGTGTTAAATTTCTATGATCCTAAGATTTTCCAGCCAGTTATTACTTTAAATTGGATAAAATAGCACCACTCTGGGAAATATAACAGGATGTCATAAAAATAATCCCCAAAGAAGACTCAGGCCAGACCTGCAAGGGTCTCGGATTTTAAGGGTATCATTTCAGACAAACTTGGGGAGCCATTTGACGCAGCATCAGGGAAAACGGAAAGAGAACTTCAGTTATTTGCTTATTTAACTATTTTTAAAGACATAATTAGTTCTATTGAATTATTGCAGCGGAGGAAAGATAGAAATATGAGAACTAATGCAAAGTAAAAGGGGAAATAAAGGCAAGGGTAACTCAACTTGAACTTTTCAAGCACTAAATAATATTGAAAACAAGGACCACGTTGGGTTTAATGGCTTTTCTTTTGTTTATTGCTGAACTCTAAGCAGGAGGTTCAGGGCTTGGGGTACCGAGGTGTTAGGTTTAATGTGCCTGCCTTTCTCTGGACCCTGGTGCTGCTCAGGTCAGATAAGGACAGATCTGGACAAATGGGCGATATTGCTAGTCTCTGAGTTTTCCAGCAGATGATGATAGGTTCAACTAATAACCCCAGGCTCCTACTCTGCCTATTGTAGAATGAATCTAGTCCTCCTCTAGAATGGGTAAAGCTGCTGAGAGAGAGAACAGCAGGGAGGGGTACAACTGCAAGCAGAACTTTGAGATGTCATTTTGTCCTCTTAGGTGAATAGTTGCATGAGGAGACAAAATCCATTTTGCAGACATTTTATTGACTACACATGACAGACTTCCAAATTCCTAAATAAGGATCAGTGAAAGTGAAGTGTCTGATTACTCTCTTCTTCCCATTCTCTTAAATAAATTTACGTCTCTCATTTTCTCTACCTTTTGTCCTTACACTCCTCACCCTTATTCTCTCAAGGGGAATAAACAAACAGAACAGATGGCTGAATCTCTGAGACCACCTTCAAGATATAAAGCATGTTCTCTTTTGAGATTTCTTTCCAAATCTTAAAGCAGGTAATATAACAACTAGTTCTGGAAAAGACAGATCCCACACTGTCAATCACTGGTCACTTAGGCTTAATTTATTCATCAGCCACCACTCAGGGTATAGCTGAAATAAATCAGTTAGAAAGCAAAGTGTCTTCTTTGATAGAGAACTCATTACCCCTAAGGTTAATAATTTTGCATATGGCTCATTCATCATGTTTAAGAGAAAAGAAAGTGTTCTTCTCTTTGTTAACACAAAGGAAAAATTCTCATCTCCTTCCAGCAAATGGAATGTTTTCCTTGTAGACATTTTTTTTTTTTTTTTTTTTGTCATTTTCATTGTGGTGATTTTCTGGATATATAGTAAACTTAGGTGAAGCATTGTCAAGTGGACACATTTGGGGAATTGAAGAAGTGTTCCTTTCCCTCCTTATGAATTCACGCAGAAGTATACAAGTTTTCTGGGGATTTTTTTTTTCCATGCAGAGAGCTGTATTAGACCACATTAACATTTAGAATGAAAATAATAACAACATTTATTGTCTGGAAATGAAAATATTAATCTCTTATATCCATTTCGTCTGTTGTGCTTTGGTACAACATCAATTTAAAAAAATGGAGTTAATCAGGAGTGACCTCATAGGGTCACAAACTCTAAAATTAATTCTGGTTTTAATAGTATATTAAATTTATACCTAAAAAAGTGTGGACCACCTGTGTTGTTGACTGGTTGTGATCATCTTGAGACCTAAGGGATTTGTATCAAGAGAAAATACAGACAGGCAGGATATGTGTTTCTTTAAATGATGCTATAAAAATTATTTTCTCAATTAAATCTAAGTGATTGACTTTTTGTTTTGAAAGTCATAAAAACTCATGGCTTTGAAATGATTGAATATATGTTTGTGATTTGTTTTCACTAGCCTCTTTCCTTATTACTCTTCTCCAGTGACACCATTCATGTAGCATAACCACAAATCTTTTAAATCACATTTCGTAGACAGGGCCACATTTGGCAATGGGCTGTAGCTTGCAGTGGTACAATTTTGTAGAAAATAGCAGTATTAATTAGGTATATTCTGGTAAAGTGGAAGGAAGTGTTTATGCTTATTGTCTAAAACCAAACAGGAAAATGTAAAAACAATAATAAATATGTTCTCTCTCATTCCAATATACCAGCTTAAGCAAATTTTTGGCTGGAGAAGCATAAGTGAGTAATTAGATAATTGCTGCCCTGATTGAGCTTAATAGGAAACATTTCAATTAGGCTAAAACTACACAGAAAGGAAGTGGGTTTTTTACAAAGGGAAACATTCCTTGTCATGCAACTGTCAGCTTGTGCCCACACTAAGAGATGGGATTAAGTGGATCTCTGCAAAGGAAACAAAAAAGAAATGATTGCAGTAATTAGACCTATACTTAAACATTGTGTCTTCTGATAGAATTTCTTGATGATTCTAGCTTCGATAACGCAGCCCCTATAAATGCCTTGCCTGTAACAAATTACTGCTTTAAATCTGTGGCAAAATAAGTTCCTGGAAAAAAAAAGTTATAATTTTCTCATACTACAAAAAACTAACATTCTAGAATTGCAGTACTCTCTCCAAGCCACCTGCAAGCTAACAAATAATCAGAAAAGCCATTTGGGGCTAGTTTGCATGGTTAATAGTTTCTCTTTAGCATACCTGGATTGGTATCCAGTTGATGACTCAGAGGTTGAGCCAGATGTAAAAAAGTTCCTCTCCCAGAATGTGTCCAAGGACCGGTACTATGCTTCATATTCGGGGGGGGGGGGGGGGGGGTTGAGGTAGTGACATAACCCCTCTGACCTGTCAACCTAGGAGTTTGTATCCATTGGGGGGTGAGGGTGGGGGGGGTATATGGCGCCACCTACCGGCAATTAAATTCATGGTCATGGTGTCATTCTTGTGGTTTCATGGTGTCCCTGCAAATTGCAAAGTGCCCAGCCCATGGTCTCATACATATAGACACTTAGTAATCATTAGTGGTGTTTTGATTTTGCTTTTATACGAAAAGGAGGATAACATGAGCTCTTGCTCAATGAGAAATGGAGAGGCCACTGATACAGCACCTCTGTAGAAATGTGATAGTTCACGCAGTCTCATACAGATCTTGTGAAGACAAACAATAGTTTCCGTTTGAGGCATGCTGAGTCCAAGGCATTGAAGTCCCTGAAACAGCCCAAGAAGCAGTTGTTTCCTTCTGTCTATGCTTGATATCCTTCTCTTTCAGTGGATCTGCCCAGCAGGGGAAGCAGCCTGAACAGCCCTGGTTAGGAGATGGCAGCGATGAAGAGACTATTTAACTTCCTTGTGTTGTGTAGTGGTTAAAAGCAAGATCTTTGGAATCTGATGGTCCCAGTTTTAAATTTGGACTCTACTACTAACAGTGTGATTTAGGGTATGTTACTTAACATTTTCAAGTCTCAGTTTCTTCATCTGTAAAGCGGGAACAATAATAATACCTCCCTCTTAGAGTTGTTGTGAGGAATTAATAAAGTAGTGCTTGTAAGGCCTTAGGACAGGGGTTCTTAACCTTTTTTGTTCCATGGACCCCTTTGCTAGTCAGGTGAAAACCACGGACCCCTTACTAAGTCCACACTATACTGTGTATTATTTAATAAACATATCACACCCACACCAACATGTCCCCACAAGAATAATGTTTTTTTTGAATTTCAATTCAAGCTCACACACCCCTTGTTAAGAACCCCTGCCTTAGGACAACTAAGCACTCCAAAATTCTTGGCTACTCTTATAACTAGAGGATGATGGTTTCCATAATAGAATACAGTGTACAAGAAGTGCTTTTTGAAGTTGAAAGTACCAAGAGTTTGCTTCCATCTGCCCTTCTCCAACCAGCAGCCAGAGCCACCTCTTGTCTGTTCTATCTGGCAAGATGTAAAGCTGGCATGAAACTTGAGGAGCCCAAACCAAGATGAAGTTAGACCTTCCATCAGGCAGTCCCTGTTAATAGTCCTCTCACTTCTGCTCAGTGTTATTGGGCAATCTGACAGCTGGGTGATCTCCCATTGTAGTTCACAGCTTTGTACAGAAAGCAGCACTCCTTGCTGATACCCAGGTGAAGCAATCGGGTGTGTGATGTTCTTTCAGTGCTAAGGACTAAAAATGCTCCATTTGACTATTTACATTATTAAGATTGTAACATAAAACAGGCTTAAGAAGTATTTAACTTTTTAAAAGAGTCAATTAGAAGGGAAGACTGTATGTGGTGTAATAGAATAATTTGCACTGATCTGTTTTCCAGCCCATGGGGTTAAGAACATCAAGTCTACTGGCCATAAAATTAGAGTTTGTGACATAGCTGCTTTTAACTTCTTAAAATTAGATCGGTACTTTGTAGTTTATATAGTAGCCATGGTAGTGAAGATTTCCTTTTGGGATACATTTGCAAGCATTTTCTTAACCTCATACAGAAATATTTATATTTCTTTTCTCTTTCTCCTCAGTACCAGTCATAGTAGGTTGAGCTAAGAGGGATTTACGTCTCTCATTTGGTGTGTAAAACCGTAATGTCTTTTTCTTTTTATTTGTTTTGAGAGGTGTGGCCTAAAAAATGTAAGATGACCCACAGATCAGTTCTATGGAGAAACCTGCGGAACAGTGCTGTTGGGATCTGGGAGGGATTGTGTAGCTTGACAGGGCTTTGCTTTTGGTGAAGAGGTAATAGAGCCTTGTACATCCACTATCCTTATTTATGCCTGTTTTGTTTATGACATATTTTTTTCTAAGGGGAAATGCAAACCTGGAATCTCAGGTGGCAGATCCCACTTCTATACCAAGACTCAGGTGGTGTGTGTGCCCTAGAGGACAGAAAACACATCTGTCCTATTACACTGTTTCTTTTGTGGTTCTACATTCAGTACAGCATCCTTTCTCCAAGAACCCCCCCTCCTTTTTTTTTCAATTTTATTGATACATATTAAAAAGTATAAATCCATCCAAAAAGTGCAATCAATGGTATTTGGTGTAATCACATGTTTGTGCATTTATCACCGAAATCATTCCCAGAGTACTTTCTTTTTTTTTTTTTTTTTTTTCCCAGAGTACTTTCGTTATTCTAATAATAATAATAATAATAATAATAATAAACAAAACTCATCACTCTCAATATCACTATGCCTCACCTGGTGTACATAGCTGCTACTCTTTTTCCTTCTCTCTAGTATAGTTGTATTTATATTTTGTAAAAACAGTCTTATATATGCAATATCACCCATATTCGTGTTTTACATGAGGCTTTACTATTTATGCAGTTCCATGTTACAGCTTTTTGGCTTTCCTTCTAGTGAAATACATGACCTTGGACTTTCCTTTTTCAACCACTGTCCTACCCATACAATAGCACTGCTAGTTACAAACACCATGATATGCTTTAACCATTTCTATTCATTTCCAAAGATTTACAAACAACCTTTTAACAATTCTGCACAGATTAACCATCAGCTTTCCATTCCAAGAAACTCCTTTAATGAGAGCTCAACTTTGTGACAGCAGCTTGACTTGCTGCCAGAGAAGTTGGAAATGAAGGAGGTTTAAGATAAATATCAATGGTAATTTTTTTTCTTGGTCTCTCTCGCTCTTTTAAGGGAAGTCATATACTCATATCCTAACTTGTCCCAATAGAGGGTCAATTACAACCAGTCGGCTGCAAATCAATCCAAGAAAAATACTGGGAGAAAGAACTATAGCACTAGATAGCCAGGGTCTCTAGAATCACTACAAATATTAAGAATGTGTCAGCTGTGAACCCAAGGCCTCTGTGTCAATAGACTTGAAGTTCCCATCATGACCCCAAATGACTAAAAATTAGCCAGGCATTTTTGTATGGCTAGGTATTTTTTTCTGGAGACCTTTCAAAATAAAAAAAAAAGTCGTAATTAAGACTTCATAAATAACCCGATTAAAAGTCATTAACAGACTGTCCACAGTAAAAAATAAATAATACAAAACTGGTTTGGTAAAGTCTTTTCCCACTCAAAGTCTTTGACATTATCATGCCTTCACTACTGTGTACATAGACAATTTTCAACATCCACCTCTCCCCGAATATCTAAAGAAGAAACAGTATAAGTCAAGAGGAGTATGTTCACAAAGTTCGTAATGTCAACAATAATGTTTACACTTTAGAAGATAAAGAGGGCTTGGGGCTATCAGCCAGTGGAGTGCCTTTTTGACATCACCTACACCCCACCATTGTACATTCAAACAGTTTTAAAAATCAAAAAAAGGTAAGAGACTTAATGTACTGTAGGAGAAGAAACAAAGACTGCATTACGGCAGCAGTCGCTCATTTCTTGGGGGAGAGCAAATGGCAAAGTGAGCATTTTTTGACCCTTGGTCCAGGTGAGAACTGAGATCAGATTTCTTCATCTATATACAATATGAAATATGATAAAAATTTTTAAAAATCAGTGAAGACTTTTCTGTAGTTGACAGCAGTTTATTTCAATAACTGATTTTCACTTTCCATAAGACAAATTTGCCTTTTATCTAATAAGCTTGTTGAGGACATTCCATCATTTTACATTCTGGCAATGTGCTAGAATCCTAGGTTTTAGTCCTGTTATTACCAAACTATGTGATATTTAGCAAATAATTGAATCTCTCTGGGATTTAGTTCCTAATCTATAAGTCAAGGGTGTTTAATTAGAGGTTTAGATGACCGTTTTCATTTCTTATATTCCAGAATCTATGAACCACATTATCCATTAAACCTCAACTTTGGCAGTGAATCAGAATCAATTAGGGAGCTTTAAAAATTACAGATACCTGGGCTCCATTCCACTGATTCAGTAGGTCTGGATGGAGCTTTTAAGAGCTTTTACAAAGTATATGTACAAACGGGATGAGATCCATTGTAACATAACCCTTGTCAGGCACCTCGGTGTTCCAAGATAGTGTAGCCAGACCTAATCAATTGAAACTGGTGAAATAAATATTAGGAAATGCTCCCATTTTGATTTTTATACTCTTGATACCATATCCCCTAGGCAAGCCCTTTGAAGGAAGGCCCCATCTTTCATGCTTCCCCCTTATGAACATGTAAGCATCCAGTGTATCAACTTGCCAGTCAGATAAATGGAAGGTAAATATATATGCTAACTGTGACCCATGGGAAGAGCATACCCTATTTTGTCTAGCACATTAATTTGTCTTATGGGTAGGAATTCAAGCTTGATAGGAAGGAGGTAAAGAAATATCAGGCACTTTTACATTTAATTCTTGACACAAGACAGGCATCAGTATTCCATTTTGCATATGAAAAAAAAAAAAAGTCTCTGAAGGCTTGGTATTCTTACCCAAGGCTATACTTATAATAGGTAATGGGAATGGGCCAGGTATGTCTAACTCCAGAGCCTATGATCTGATCTCCCCACAAGGCCATGTTGTTGCAGGAAGGGAAGATGGATTGTTCTGCATGTGTTGAGCAGAGTTTTTCAGGTGCTCCTCTGGCCATCCTTGCACAGGTCTAATTACTTGGAGGGCTGTCCATAATACTCTCCACCCCCACTGCATAACTCAAGAGTCCTTTGATTCAGAACTTTAGGAAAATTATGAAAAGGAGTTGTTGAGAATAGTTAATCCCATCTGGAAGAACCTTGGTAAGGAGAGGGTGAGACCATATCTCTTAAATGTGACTGGTGGTAGCATAAATTTGTACTGTTTCTCAAAAGCAATTTGGCTTTATATATGTCAAGATTCTGAATTATGTTCACATCTTTTGTCCTAGTAAATTTACTTCTAGGAATCTGTCCTAAGGAAATAATCATTAGTGTGGACAAACATTGATGAACAAAAATATTCTTTGAAAAGTTATGTATAATAGGAAAAAATGGAAACAATGTAAATGTTTAGTGATGATGAATAGTTCAATATATTTAAGTACATCCATATGATGAAATATTATGTAGCATCAAAAATAATGCTTATAAAGAGCTTTTAATGAGGTGATGAAATACTAATGATATATTATGTGAAAAAAATGCAAAATGCTATGGTATGATCTCAGCTAAGAAAATAAAGGATGTAAGCATTAAAAACACCAAAATGTTAACAGTTATCTTCAGGATTAGAGGATTATAAAGAAAGTTTATTTTCTTTATATTTTTTTGTGCATTTTTTTTTCTAAAAATGAGCATGTATTTCTTTAACAAGTGGGAAACACATTGAAAGATACTTGTGGAAAAAGAACACTAGAGTTTGCTTAGAAAAAGAAGACTGGACAGAAATAGGCTAGGAATAGTAGACCAGAAACTTGGGTTCTAAGTCTAAGCAAGCTTACCAAAAAACTATTAACTTTGGAAGAAACCCATCCTCTCTGTTTGGGATGCCTTTTCCCCATGTTTCAAATTGGAAGACTGAATCAAATGAATGTTAATGTCTCCTTTCTCATTAAGATAAAAAAAAATGACTTATTCTTATTACAACTTAGCTATAATAGTCCCTCCTTTCTGATAACAATAAAATCAGAAGTTTAACCAATAATTTCTCTAGTCTCACTTTGTTTCTGCCTTGAAATAGTAACCAGGCTGAGCAGATTCCCATGATATTTTAAAGTATTAATAGTTTTGCAATATATGGACACATAACAACATATGTGTGATTAGATACCATGAGGGGCCTGCTGCTTAACACAACTGAACCTGGATGAATTATATGCATAACTTTCAAAGCATTCCTAGGATTGCAAGAAGCCAGGGGAAGCCTTCAAGGTCAAAAACAAAGAAACAATTTTCTGAAAAAATAAAAACAAAAACAAAAAAACCTCCCCCAAACCCCAGAGAACTGAAATCAGGAAGGCCAGAAGTAAGTGATGGGGCCAGTAGATTTAGACCGAGATTGCTATCCTAAGACTACTGGATGAAACGGGATGCTCTTTAGAGGAGCTAATACAGTCTTACATTGGTCATACTGTGGATTGCTGGTAGAAGTAAACACAAATCCTCTGTGGAGGAAAGAAAACTTTTGTTGTAATGCCTCTGGATTCACACAAATTAAGTAAATTAAATGTGAATTCATAAGGACCAGCCAAGCATCCAAGATGAGTGGGGACTCAGAAGGATGCGGACATTGATTATATAAAGGCAGATTAAGCAAATAAGTGAGTGAGTTAAGGATAATGGGAATCAAATTTCTCACTTTCGGAGATAGAAATTACTAATATGAAAGGGGGAGGGGATGAAATGTACTCTATGGTGTTGGATTGGAATTACAGATTTTGGTGCCAGCCCATGGTTTAGATGATAAATGATACATAGATAGATATATCGATAGATATAGAAATTAATAAATGTAAAAATGTGTGTATATAGATGTGTTTATGTATATGAATGTATATATTTTGTTTCTTTGTCCACTGAGAGTGCCTCAGAGATCTCAGTAGTAAAGAGCATACCTAATGCTTAGATATCAGTTATTAAAAACCCTACTCATAAAAGGATCCAGGGTTCCTTGGAGAAGTGGCTGATTCCAGGTTTGGAGCAGGGAGTGTATAAGATAAGCTTGGAACATCTTATACTGTTAAGTAAAGGTATGCCCAGAGAATGATGAGGACACGTGAAAAGGATATAAAAACAGTTTAAAGGGACTAACATTGGCCAAATCTGGGACAATTTGAACATTAAAATAAATAAGTATAGTAATAGATTATATAACATTGAATAAAATAGTAATCCATGAGTAAGCACTGATATAAACACAAAAATGAATAAATATATGAAGAGAAGAGAAAGTTCTTCTTTAAAGTAGAATAACAACTATTAAATGTAGGAGAAATTATATCACTAAAGGTGATGGTAACCATCACAGTAATAATTAATTTGGTCAAGAAACATCAATGTATACTAAAAATTGAAATCATGTGCCCCATGATGCACTGGGGTCCAACATCATAGTTTTAGAACCTGAATCTAATCATAAAGAAACATCATAGAAACCCAAAATGAAACATTATTCAAAATAACTGGACTGTAATCTTTAAAAATAATAAGATCCCGAAGGTCAAAGAAGGACTGAGGAACGATTTGAGATTGAGAAGAGTGAGGAGACATGAGAACTAAGTGCAACATGTGATCCTAGATTGGATTCTTTGCTATAAAGGATATAATTGGTACACTGGGAGGAACTCTTGGGTTCTCTGAGTGAAAAGTATAAGAGAATTCTTTTTATTATTCTTGAAAAACTTCTCTAAGTTTGAAATTACTTCAAGAGAAACCATTTTAAAAAACAATCACACAATTAAAAAAATAGTCAGACAAGGAATCAGAGTCAGTAGAAACAAAAAACAAAATATGTAAACCTACAAAGATTTTAGATATTTGAGTTATAAAAAAGAAAAAATTGTTAATGTTATAAAATGTTTAAAGAAATAAAAGATGGAATTTAAAAAGTACACAAGGAACAAGAGATGTGCAAAATATTAGACATGTTAGAAAAATAATCAAATTTAAGTTGTAAAAATGAAAAAAAAAATTGAAGTTAAAAACTCAGTGTGTAGGCCAAACAGCAGATCAAAGAGTTGAAAAGAAAATTAGTGAAGTGGAATAAAGAGCTAAAGAAATTATCAGAATTTGGCTCAGAGAGACAGGAGGATTGAAAATATAATTGAGATGTTAAAAGACATGGAGAATGCAATGAAAATTCCACTACACATCTAATAGAATATCCAGAGAACGTAATAGGGAGAACAGGTGAGCAAAAATATTTTAAAAAATAATAGCTGATGTTTAGAATTGATGAAATACATAAGTCCACAAATAAAGGTAGTGCCATCATTTACCACGTAGAATATTTTTTAGGAGATCTATATATAGACATTATAATGAAAATGCAAAATACCAAAGACAAAGAGAAGAACTTATAACAGCCAAAGATAAAAGATAAATCATCCAAAACGAACTAAAATTGGATAACAGTACTTTTTAACAGCAACAGTGGAAGCCAGGAAATAGTGGAATAACATCTTTGAGTGCTGCAAAACTCTCTTTTAAGAATGTGAAATAAAGATATTTTTAGATATGAATAGTTTATCAAACCTTTCCATTTACCAAAAAAACTTTTAAAAAGCCTACTTTATGCTTCAAAAAGAAGAAAAACGATTTCATCAAAAAGGTTTGAAATGAAAGAAAGGATGGTGAGCAAAGAAATTGGTAAGCATTTAAGCATTGTATAAAATAATAGTTAGAATGGGTTCTGAATACCTGGGCCAGCAAGCCACGCCTTGAAACCTGATTACCTAGTTGTTTCTGTTTATTTCCTTGTCTGTCTTTTCCATCTTTGCTACGGTGCAAGGAATGTTAGGATATTTCTGAGTCCAGCTTTTCTCCAAATCCTCTGAGGCCTGTGTAATTACAGTAGTGCTAATTTAGCAAGTCATTCGGGGTCAGGACCATTCAGGGGGACAATAGGCAGGGGTCTGAGGTTCAGATGCTCCTCCCCAAAGGAAGAGCCTGTCTTCATTGACAACTTTGGAGATTCTGGGTTTGATTTTATTGAGGGAGCCCAGTTTTTTCATTATACTCTTTTACTATATCAATTTTAACCTTGGTTGACTTTGTCTAAAATTATAATGAGACAATAGCTGATAAACAGAAAACAATTAAAGACAAAAAACAGCCCTCTTTTCATTTGTCTATTTAAGGGGACATCAAGCAATGTCAGGCTTTGGTCTCTCTATCACCTCCTCTAAGCTTGACCTGGGATCATTTCCACTGGGTAAGTCTCAATTGGGGGCAAGCAAGTGTGGTTCCTTTCAGCATTTAAGGACCTCCATCTCTATTGGAACTGCATATGCGTATCTTAACTGTGTAGATGTTGAAATGCTTAGGCAGTCCCAATGAGAACACAGAGAGGAAGAGGACATTCTAAAATGTAACAATCCCCCCCCCAGCCTTTGTTTGGCATATTATTTCATATTCTTCCCCTTTGTCTCTGTTTTTCAAACAATATCATAAATGGCTTCACATACCAGAGTCATTGCAATTCTGTGTTTTACAGCATTGTCACTTTAATAGCCTTAAAGAGACAAATGAAAGGAGATGATCCAGTATTCAATTGATTTTGCCACTACGCTGGGGTAACTTGGGGAGTATTGCTCTTAATACATGGAGTAAGAAAGACAGAGGTAATGTAAACCTCTGAGGATAAGATTTTTTGTCTGTTTGTTTTACTAAGATGTACCAGCACTAGACCAATATCTGGCATATAGTAGGCACCAAGAAATAGTTGTGATATAAGTGACTCAGAACCATAGCAACCAGACCTTGCAGTTTCTTCTTCTCATATTTAATTTTAGATTAAAAGTAAGATAAAAAAAGACACTACTATGACAGTGAACCCAGCAATATGGACTGATCACTGAAAATGAATTCAATAAGTATATTATATCTAGAAGAACCTATGCCATATCTCAGAGTCTTATATTCAAGTGAAGGGAAAAATAGCTTTTCTTTTTAAAAACTTCATAGGTATTTAAATCTAGCTTTATTTAATTTAATATGAAAGGCTAAATGTTCATTTTGGAGCATTGTTCAGCCATACTTCATGAAGGTTATTAGCCATTCTTTTGGCCTGTTTTGAGAAAAATTGAAAGGAAATTAGAGTCTTTAATGTAGACTTTGGAAAAGTTGAGTAGCACAAACAGGTATGTTCTCCTAATTAGGGAGCATATTATTTAGTAAGGTATATCTGCATTAGCCTATTTTAATAATATACTAGAATCTTTAATGGTTAAAAATTCTATTCTTCATATATTCCAATGTCTATTTCCCTGTTTTGCCCTTTGTTTTAAGTATGCAAACCCAACAGGATGAAAATAAGATGACTGTGCTATGTTTTATGAGTAATATTCTACTATTTTTGTATGCTGCAAGTTTATTCTTAATATCATTCACATTCAGGATGATACTATGAATAATACACAAAGAATAATTTTAATTCATAAATGAGTCACACTTTCTGTGATATATTTTGAAATAACTTCCTCATGACATAAGTTCTTTAGGGTGATGATGGGCAACGCCCATCCCAAAAGACAGAGAATATCTATTCATGCAAGCTAGACAGTTCCATCCATCTGCTCCATGGGATCTAAGCCCCTTCTCAATCAGAAGCAGAGTGGGCATCACCATCTCCAAATCCTCAAGGTTGAGGAGTGAACAAGCATAAGAGGGGAATGCAACTATGGACTAAAGTAGACTTATTATTATTCTAGCAATGGAAGAATATGTATCATTGATATAAAGGCATTGGCTACTAGAGGATCTGAGGGGAAGGAGAGGGAAGAATAGTTGTAACATGGGGCATTTTGAGGACATTGGAATTGTCCTGCATGACATTGCAATGATGGATACAGGCCATTACACATTTTGTCAAAACCTATAAAATTGTGAGAGGCAAAGTGTAAACTATAATGTAAACTATAGTCCATTGTTAGTAGCAATGCTTCAATATGTGTTTAACCAATTGTAACAAATGTACCACACTAATGTAAGATGTTATTAATGTGGGAAAGTATGGGAGAGGGAGGGAGTGGGGTATATGGGAATCCCCTATATTTTTAATGTAATATTTATGTAATCTAAAGCTTCTTTAAAAATAAAAAATTTTAATGAGTTTAAAAGATTCTAAAGTCATTTCTTTAAAGTTCAGTTTGTTGCTGAACTTTCACTGTTGCCTGTAAGTAATAAGATAACATGTTGACATTAACAAAAATTCTCCATGTTTTGTAGACACTTTTTAGAATATTTGACTATGGCTCAATCAGTGGGGCTCCCGTTTACCATATGGGAGGCCCCGGGTTCGGTTCCCGGGGCCTCCTGGTGAAGGCAAGCCCGCCCACGCGGCGTGGTTGGCTGACCCAGCGAGCACAGGCAGCAAGGGGGGGATAAATGAGTGAATAAATAAAATCTTTAAAAAAAAAAAAAAAAAAAAAAAGAATATTTGACTATGTAGGATCACTACACTCATACTCCAAAGGGCACAAAATCATAGAGGGACTAAGTTTGCATGGTACCAAAATTACCATTTTATTCAGTAAAATTGCAAGGAGAATTTCAGTTAATAAATCCGATAGTTTGTTGGGTAATGAGTGTTGGAAATACTTGGGTTTTGATTTTTTTTTTTTATCACCCCCCCCCCCGTTGTCTGCTCTCTGTGTCCATTCGCTGTGTGTTCTTCTGTGTCTGCTTGTCTTCTCTTTAGGTGGTATGGGAAACCGATCCTGGGACCTTCCGGAGTGGGAGAGAGGCTCTCAATCTCTTATGCCACCTCAGCTCCCTGGCCTGCTGCGTCTCTTATTGTCTGTCCTCTGTGTCTCTTTTTGTTGCGTTATCTTGCTGTGCCAGCTCTCTGCATGGACCAGCTCACATGTGCCAGCACTCCTGCATGGGCCAGCCCTTCTGTACGGGCCAGCACACCATGCGGACCAGCTTGCCTTCACCAGGTGGTCCCGGGAATTGAACCCTGGACCTCCTATATGATAGATGGAAGCCCAATGGCTTGAGCCACATGCGCTTCCCAGAAATGCTTGTTTTGATGGGGTTTTTTTAGTACTTGGCTCCATCGTTGTATATTTCTTCTTATGCATTAACATATAAGTAAAAAGTAAAGTAAAGAAAACCTGCTCTTCTGTGAGGGTCTCATCCTACAAGCCAGAAAAAAAATGAAACACTGGACAAAGTCCGAGGGATACATTCAAATGATACATTGTCCTTGCTCTCAAGGATTTTGGAGGGCCTAATATTTTTTAGGAAACCCATTGTTTAATTGAGAAATAATTAGCTCATAGTCAGAAGGTTAGGGAATAGGTTGCCTTTAATTTGAGTCTCTGTGGCCTAGCTTGCTGAATTATAGGTCTGCCAAGCCTTTGCCCTGCACAGGCTACTCCTCTCTCTCTCTCTAGACAGAATGTCACATATGAAGAAGAGAGTTTGGAGATTTAGATTTACACACAAAAGATTTAAAATCAAGTTTTAAGGGCCTGGATTTTTCTTTACCATATGTTATTTATTTAACCAATTAAAATGTTGTTTATCTTCAGACAGTGTAAACAAATTTCAAAAAGTGCTACTTCAGGCTGCTTGTTTAGTTTATCTTATATATTAATTTTTGTCAGTAGTTTTGGTTGACTTGTTTTCCAATATAGAAATATGAGCTCTGAGAACAAAGACCCTATTTTTTACTTTTTTAGTACCTTGAAGAACTAAGTGCACGGCAAATACTGGGATTACACAAGTACCAGCACCATGCTATCTAATCTGTTAGAGAATATTGTTGTTTTGTGGTAAATTATCTTTGAAAGACTTAGAATAGCTGCTTGATATCAGTGACCATAGTAAGTTAGCTAACAATGCAATGACCCTAGCATGTATCAGTTAATGGTCAGTGAATAGCTTATTTATGTGGTATGAAAAATAGTGTTGACTACTTCTCCCCTGGACTCCTTGGTAGTTTGTTGGTGGGAGGTTTTTGTCGCCGTCCCTTCGCCTCCTCCAGCCCCATCATGCGTGAATGCATCTCCATCCACGTCGGCCAGGCTGGTGTCCAGATTGGCAATGCCTGCTGGGAGCTCTACTGCCTGGAACACGGCATCCAACCCGATGGCCAGATGCCAAATGACAAGACCATTGGGGGAGGAGATGACTCCTTCAACACCTTCTTCAGTGAGACTGGCCCTGGCAAGCATGTGCCCAGGGCAGTGTTTGTAGACCTGGATCCCACGGTCATTGATGAAGTTCACACTGGCACCTACCGCCAGCTCTTCCACCCTGAGCAGCTCATCACAGGCAAGGAAGATGCTGCCAATAACTATGCCTGTGGGCATTACACCATTGGCAAGGAGATCATCAACCTGGTTCTGGACAGAATTCGCAAGCTGGCCGACCAGTGCACAGGTCTTCAGGGCTTCTTGGTTTTCCACAGCTTTGGTGGGGGAACCGGTTCTGGGTTCACCTCCCTGCTGATGGAATGGCTTTCTGTCGATTATGGCAAGAAGTCCAAGCTGGAGTTCTCCGTTTACCCAGCCCCCCAGGTCTCCACAGCTGTAGTTGAGCCCTACAACTCCATCCTTACCACCCACACCACCCTGGAGCACTCAGATTGTGCCTTCATGGTAGACAATGAGGCCATCTATGACTTTTGTCATAGAAATCTCGATATTGAGTGCCCAACCTACATCAACCTTAACCGCCTTATTAGCCAGATTGTGTTCTCCATCACTGCTTCCCTCAGGTTTGATGGTGCCCTGAATGTAGATCTGACAGAATTCCAGACCAACCTGGTGCCCTATCCCTGCATCCACTTTCCTCTGGCCACGTATGCCCCCGTCATCTCTGCTGAGAAAGCCTACCACGAACAACTTACTGTGGCAGAGATTACCAATGCTTGCTTTGAGCCAGCCAACCAGATGGTGAAATGCGACCCTCGCCATGGTAAATACATGGCCTGCTGCCTGTTGTACCGTGGCGACGTGGTTCCCAAAGACGTCAATACTGCCATTGCCACCATCAAGACCAAGCGCACCATCCAGTTTGTGGATTGGTGTCCCACTGGTTTCAAGGTCAGCATTAATTACCAGCCTCCCACTGTGGTACCTAATGGAGACCTGGCCAAGGTCCAGCAAGCTGTGTGCATGCTGAGCAACACCACAGCCGTAGCTGAGGCCTGGGCTCGCCTGGACCACAAGTTTGACCTGATGTATGCCAAGTGTGCCTTTGTTCACTGGTACGTGGGTGAGGGCATGGAGGAAGGAGAGTTTTCTGAAGCCCGTGAGGACGTGGTTGCCCTTGAGAAGGATTATGAGGAGGTTGGAGCAGATAGTGGTAAGGGAGAGGATGATGGTGAGGAGTATTAGCCAGTCTGCTACAGTTTTACACACACTGTTTTCATGGGTCTCTCTGATTTCTGTTCTGTGAATCTGTCCAATGTGGCTTTACTTGGTCAATAAAAGTGATGTTTTCATTAAAAAAAAAAATAGTGTTTATTATTTATGTGGTATAAATAATAGTGACATATACTACTATGTAATTGATAGGCTCTAAGCCTGGAAATAGAAAACAAACTTTTTTTGAAGATTTCACTTGCATTAGAATATAGAGAATATTATTATGATAACTTTCCTCCATCTCTCTGTAAGAAAGGGAGATATCACCAACCTTTCTTCTTCTCCAAGAATTTGGGATGAAACAATGGCAGCCATTCCAGAGCTCAAGATGCCTACCAGTGTTTGTGTTTCATTTTTAAGGAAGTCTATATTATTTCTGGTAGTTTTGTGATATAGCAGGCATTTTGAATGAGACTGGTCCTGAAAATCCTTTTTATCTATTCAAATACTTGACTGTTTTGAAACTACTATGGGCCAAGTAGTCTGTTAAGCAAAGAAAATAAGACAGAGCCCTCCCTCTTTGATCAATAGAAAATGTCTCCTTTACAGCAGGAAGGAGAAGGAAGTATTTATTTTTAAATGTCCCTCCCCCACAAATTATAAAATCAAAAATGTTGAAGACAGATTAGACAATAGATCACTAGATCAGAAAATAAATGAAAGCTAGAAGACAGTAAAAAGATCAGTGCTTGCTAGGGGTTCAGGAGGAGAGGGAAAGAGAGGAATAAGTGGTGCACAGGGCATTTTAAAAGGCAGTGAAACTGTTCTGTATAATACCATTTTGGAGGATACATGACATTAGGCATTTGTCAAAACCGATAGAACCGTACAACATAAAGACTGAACCCCATTGTAAACTAGAGACTTTAGTTAATAATGTATCAATATCGATTCATCAGTTGTGATAAATGTATATTAATGCAAGAGGTTAATAATAGGTGAAATTGTGTGTTGGGGGAGGGAGAGTTGGTAAGGTGGGAACTGTACTTCCTGCCCAATTTTTTTTGTAAACCTAAAACTGCTTTAAAAAATCTATTTAAAAAAAAAAAGAAATTAGAAAAAAAACTAGTGCCTTGAAAACAAACTCCTAAATTGAAAAGGGAAACTGTTTAAGAGGAAACATAAGTCATGTAAAAGTTTTGTCCTCCATATGCATGAAGGAAAGACTTAGGATTTTGAAAAATTTAGAATTTCCTGAGTATATGTGTCCTGGCTGAGAAAATGACTTGAACGGCTGTGGTGATGAGTAGCTGATGGGAAATGGGGCAGAGGACTTGCATCCAGCCGGGTAGCAGGAAGAGATGACAAGTGTGCTTTTCATGCAGGTCTCTCAGAGCAAGAGGATGAACTCACATAGGGTGGCAGGTGTGGCCACAAAGCAATCCCCTGAGGTGCGGATCCTAAATGAAACTTGATTCCTTCTGAGGCCCAGCCTCTGCTGTTTTGCCTGGTGGCTGGCAAGTGATTCAGCAGTTTTGAGGTGCTCTTGGAACTCCAGGTAGCAGGAGAGGTGAGATGCAAATGCTCTCACCATACCATGACCCCACATTTCACAGGTACTTTGTCTTTGGGTTTTTTTATCTACAGGCCAGGGCTTGTTCTTAAGGAACCACTAATCATTTAACTTCAGTGATGCCTAAAATGTAGACTAGACAAAATCGAATGAGATCGTAAGCAACAACAGAGAGAAGTCTGAGAAGTGAATGTGTAGCTGTCAGCTTTTGGAAGGTATTTGAAATAGGTTAGAATTTGCCCGCCCAAATTACTCAGGTCCATGAAGGACATTCTGACTGTCCCCTGCCCAGGACAGATCCCTCCTTTACTAGTTTTCATATGACTTGTTGGGGACCTGCCTACGATTATTTCATGGGCACAGTGCCTTTTCCTTCTCTCCTATGCTGCATGATTGGTGGTCTGCTGTACACTGTGCAGAGGTTTCTCCTGTGCTATTTCATGATTATTTTTCAAGTGGCCTCTTAGTCAAGGGATGGCAGGTCGACACGTGGAAACATCTGCTCTCACCATTTTTCTAAGCAAACAGCAGATGGCATTGCTGCTGTCCTTTTGATCTGGAGCAAAAAATCCCATGGCTGAGGTGTTGGTTTACATTGACGCTGCCTGGCAAGGGACTGCCTGAGGGTTTGCCTCCCCCAACAGTAGCACTGCTTACAGATGTTTTCTCTGTAGCTCTCATTTTTAGTTTGTTTATTCCTGTGACTCTACTTCTGCAGGGTGTCTTGAACTTTGATTCTTCCTGCTGTGACTATTACTCAGTCGCCTCACTTATATCAGTCATGGTCCCCAGGTTTCCTCCCATTTGTCATCTGTTGGGGGTGTTGTCAAAGAAGAGACAGTAGAATTATCTGGATCACCCTCAGGTTGGGACACTAGATATGTATGTTCCTTGGACTAAACAAGATTATCTGAGGAATAGCAGAATCACCAAACTCTCCTCAGCCAAACAAGACCATCTTAAACTTAGAAGTTGAATTTCTACTTATTGAACAATTTTATCTTTACAAACAGTGCAAATATGCAAAATAAATTTCTTCTTCAACTTTATTGAATGATGGAGTGATGCCCTATTTGAAGAAAAAATACCTTTCTTACAATTTTCCTTGATTTACATTCTATTCCCAATGTATATTTCATCTTAGTGTAATCTTTGGTCATCTGCTAAACTCATTTTTTAGCATCTTTCTTTTGTGGGTGTTTCTTCTATGATGGTGTCAGTCAAATTCTTTATGTATGTCTTTACTTCTTCTGACTAGTCATGCATATCCTGTCAGGAGTTCCAGGAAGCTTTAGTTTCCTTATCTGCAAAATGGGGATTTGGTATTTTCCTTATAAGATTGTGAAGATTAAATAAGATAATGGGTGCCTAATGCGTACTTTAAATATGGCAGTCATCATCTTTATCATCTTCATCACCATCATCATCATCATTAATAGGTCAGGGAGTCAAAGGACCCAACTTGATCATTTCCTAACTGCAATGTTGGGCACTATTATTATCTCTTCCTTTTTACCCTAGGTCCAAATTTTTTTGCCTTTTATTATACTGCTTGATTTCTTGTTTTATATATTAAAACTCTGTATTAATTAATTAATTTTTATTTTCCCAGAAAACCATACTCACTGCTCTTGAGCACTTTTTTTTGTTTTACTTGTCATATATATATATTATTTTAGTTTGCTTATATATATGTATATATATATATGATATCTCTTTGGCCTAAAAATTTCTGGGTTACTTTAACATGTTGTAGTAATTATCATATTTAAAGATTTATAGATTTATTGCAATCTTTGCCTTTGGTTGTTGGCAAAAGAAAAAAAATGTATAGTTTTATTGTTAAATTCTCATGAGTACTGAAATACATTTAGACATGCCTCAGAGAGTTCCATGCCTTTCCATATATTCCCAATTTGCTCACTCTTTGGACAGTGTCCCATCTTCTACCGCCCCCCCCCCGATCTGTACAACCTATGATGATACAAAGTGTCAGGCAAACATGTACACTGGATTGCTCCATTCACTTTAAGTTTTATGTAGCTGCTAATGTCTCTTTATATTCTTAATTAGATTTCAGAATGGTCTTTTTTTTATCGGAGGCTCAGAAAATATGAGCTTTCAGAATATTCAGCAGTTGTCTGAAGTGATTAGAAAAAATAAATGTGCCTACAGTTTCTTAGGCAAGTTTTCAAAGGTAGAAGCATTGTCAAAATGAAGGTCTTTGTACATGCCACCCTTTCAGAATTACATTAACAAATAAAAAGTGAGGCAAAGAGGAGATCTTTAAGAGAAAGTGTGACTCATATTTCTAACAAGAAAAGGCAGTCACCGACTTTGTGTGGAAACAATGCAGGAGCTCGTCTGTTAACATCTAAGTCATTCTAGAAGTTGGGATTACCAAGAGTCAGTAAACTTTAAATACTGGTGATTAGTTTACGTAATACTGGAAAAACAAATCTTCTTCCATCTTTCAAACAAATATTTCTGGTAAGCCCATCCCGGTATCCTTTTATTTCACTTCCACTCAACTCTTTTGGAATTTGTCAAATCCTCTTATTAAAATGTTGTTTTTTTTAAATTTTGTTTTGTTTTCTCATATGTAGCCTTAGAAACTAAGATGTATAGGGCTGTCCCAAATAGCCTTACCCATTCTTACCTAACTTCTTTCTTAGTTTAGCACCACATTTGACTTTGTCCTTGGAAGTTTTGATTTACAAATTTAATTTGCCCCAATTACCTCTCCTTTTGCCCCAGTTAGTCTCTCAATCTTCATCCTTTTAATGAATTATCTTATTCTATTTCCTTCCCTTTTTCTCTGTGACTTTTCAAGTTGATTTCTCTATTCATTCTCCTTCCTTTGATCTTTAGAACTCATTTTACAGTCCAATTGGATTCATTTAATTTCATGCTTTAATTTATTGTACTTTAACTTTAATTCTCTTAGTGAAACCTTTTCTCATCTTAGTTACTTATATAATGTTTCTGAGTCAGTAAATGGTTCAATTTTCAACCCTAGGAGATTGACTCCAAAATTGGACCTATTTTTTCTCCTAGAACCAAATCTGTCTTTCTAATCCCCTGATGAACATCTCTACATCGGTATCCCTCCAATGGTACAAATCATCACGTCCCCATTTCTGGTAATGGAACCACTACCCAGTCATCCTGGCATGCAACTTTGACATTTTCTTCACCTTATGCCTCTTCCTCTTTTACTACATTCAGCTGGTCACCACATCCCATTTGCTCAGGTCTATATTAACATCATTGCACTCATTCAGTCCCACACTACTTTTCTTCTCCTTCATTGTTACCCACTTAGCACTGAGCTGCCTGCCGTTCCCATCACTTCACCACCTGTAACACCCCAAACTTTGTCTCCCACCCCTTCCTATCCATTTTACAAACAGCTGCCAGATTTTTCTTCCTAAAATGTGGTCCTAATAATATGGTTCATTTCTGACCCAAACCCTTCAATCCCTCTCTACTCCCTACAGAGTACAATAAATGTGACGCATTCCTTGATGATTAAGATCTTCCGCATTCTAGCCCCAATTATTTCTCCCACCTTCTCCTCCATGACACCCCTCTACAACCTGGATACCTCAGTCATTTTTGGAGTTCTCTTAACCTGCTCTACCCTTCTATTCCTCTCTACTGCTTTTTCTTGTGTTTCTCCTGCTTTGAACTCTTTAAACCTCCCTCCCCAATCTCTACTTGCCAGTAAACTGGCCATTGTTTACGGCCCACTCAAATGCTACTTTATGAAGCCATCCTTGATTCTACTCTTCTTGCCCTACAAGCCTGCTAGCCAATTCTTCACCTCACTTGTTTCTTTTTTCTGGCCTATCACCCTTTACCTGCCCTTATAATTTGTTGTGCTTGTCTCTCACTTCCTGGATAGAATTTAAGATCCACAAAGGCGAGGTTCATTGCCTTAGTCATTCATGTGTTTCCCATGGTGCCCAACATAAATGCCTTATATATACTTGATACATAGTTGTATATGTGTGTGTATGTGTTTATACCTATATGTAAATACATACATATAAATATATATAATCAAAACTTAATCTCCAGTATCCTTATTTATTTGCTTCCTCTTTCTAACACAATATTTGCTGCTAGTTTTTCTTTACTTTCAGAATACCCTCAGACCCAGGACTTCCTTTTCCCAACCAGGATTTTTCCTGGACAAATTTGAATTGTTCCTGAAATGGGGAAGAAGGTGGGAAAGATCCCCTCAGAGGCCTGTTGTTGCTACTTCTGAATTAATGGGAAAATGCTGAAGGAACTCACAAGGTTCATTTAAGTTTGCCTCACCTAATGAGCTTACATATTTACCTACACTTTAAAAACCTTCAAAGTTTTCACTGCTTATGTATTTATCTCCCCTGCTAAGAAGTCTTAGTCCCTTATAGGCAGGGTCTGGCTGAATTTATTCAATGTGTGAATATTGTATGTACAAATGAATGTATAAATATGGACCATACAAATATAAAGAAGCTGGAAATTTTGACAGAATTTCTGTTACGAGCTCTTCAAAGAATGGAATATTAGTAATTTGTTACCTTTATTTTTATTTCAACACAAGAATACCTACATGAAAATATTAGGTGGAACCATATAAAACTCATGATATTTGAGCATTTTGACAAAAGAAACAGTGATTTCATATGGCTCAAACTATGTAAGCATGGAATGGAAACAATCTTGAATCTCTAGAAATTAAGGTTATTGCTTTAGGATCTATGTGCATCTGGTTCTTTCTTTGACCTAAACTGGTTTGTTATTTCACCTTTGACTCAGCTTATGGAACTAGAGTGCTAATTAGTAATGCTGTTCTTTAGTCATTATTGGTAATTATTGGCTTAATTCCCTGCTAGATGTTGGTTCATATTAGTTCATAATTAGTTGAGTTTGTTATACTAGCAATTATAATATAAAATTAATTGGATATTTCCTTTACTTTGAAGTTTGCCTAAAGGTATATACAAGCTATCTCATAACCCTGACTCAGTAACTTTCATACATGTTAGTGAATTTTGCTCTTAGGCTCATTCATTCATTCATGATTCCATTAGCAAGTTTATTGAACACCTATTCTGGGCATACCATCCTCAAGCACATGGGGTTCCTGACCTTAAAGAGAGAATGCATGGAAAATGCCTGGCCTATGATCTTTATTCAATGAATGGTCACTGTGATAATCATTACAGATAATCTCAGCTGCTAGCTAGCTATATTTTATGACATATAAAAGTTTAAAATATCATTGGTACATCATTTTTTCTCTTCTGAAATTTTCATTACTAAAGAAAGTGAATAGAAGCCAAAGGAGATGGCTTCATTGAGTAAATGTTGGATTGTAATCATTTTATAGGGATTTCTTCGGAATTTTGCTCAAGGTAACCAAAGACAATGGAATCCAGAGCCTTGGGCCCCTCTCCCCACCCCACTCTACTCTCCTCCTGTCCTGTGAGGCATTTCACCTGTGAGAGCATGACAAAAAACCTGTACCACCAAAACTCTCCCATTTGCTTCTGCCTCTATCCCACCCTTGGTTGGGTGGAAGAAATGAATTATAAAAGTATGTCTGGGTGTTCCTTGGGTCCTAATAGCTCAGTTGGCTATAATAAAAACCAGAGTGTGAGTTCAGGTCCCTAGGGGTCAAGGAGATTCACTGTGGTCTGTGATAACAGATTGAACCCGATCTCCAGTGCCTCACTTCACAAAGGTCTTTCATAGCCCACCCCCCACCACCTGGGGAGGGGATCCAGGAACTGAGAGAGGATAGCAAGAGCTAAGCGAATCTATACTTACTCCTAGAAAACAGCTCAGAACACAAGGTCTATCAGCAGGGGGGTTGGAACATCAACCTTTGGCATCAAAGGCAACATATTTATTTTGTTAAATTAATTTGTGTCTGGTTGGTTTATAGGAATCATATGTCCCCAAATTTAACACAATGAAATTGATATGAAAATTGTGCAGAAGAGGGAAAATAGCTGCATTTTCAGATATGCTTTCTTAAAATCCACTCTACTTTCTGACACCATCCTTTTATTTTTATGTCTCTGCAACTTCATAATTTTAAAAAGTTAACTATCATTAAAGCATGAATGAACTCTAAAGGCCTTTGATATTGTTGGGCTTATAATTCTGCTTTTCTGAGATTTGACCCCCTTGGCTGCATTATCTTGGGATCGAGCTGGATTTCACTGTATTTTCTTTAATATGTATACAGTAAAATACCAGACCCTAAAATAAAATCCCTTGCTGGGCTTCTTCTCGCTGGGAAAGAATACACTTTATGGCCAGATGGAATGGCATCATGTCTCACTGTTGGGGTAGCACAGAAAAGACAACATCACTGAACACTTTCCATTCTCATACAGCGGAGACTCAGTTTTGTCAGGTGCTGTAACTTGGACCCAACACTGAGCTACAGCTCAGGAGACAAAACAGTTGGAAAACTTGGAGAAAGGCTCTAAGGGTCAGTGAAATTTACTGTGGGCAGCTGCTGCTTCAAAGTCATTCTCTGTGCAGAAGCCTATTAAGAAGTAGTAGGTTACGTTCCTGCCGTTTCCCCCGGCATGATGGATGATGCTCTGAAAAGAGAAAAGACTTCCTGTTCCACAGAGGTGGCTTTCCTCTAGGCTGCCTCACCACGTTTCTCAGGCTCTCTCTCAGTTTCTAACCATTGAATTCACTGCTCCACTACATTTAATAATAACGTGGGTTTGTCAGGAATGACTGACTGTGACTCACCAGTGACCGCCTGTCAATCAGCAGGACCTCCCACTCTCAGACAAGGGGCTTAACTCTGCTGTCCATCCAGGAAAAGAAGGGATGTGAGGGAAGAGAATCGGGTTGCTTACGGACCAATAACAGAAGTGGCTTTAGAGTTTGCTTGACCTTTTCTTTACTTCAGAAGTATTTTCACTTTACCTCATGTTAAAATTATTCCTTACTGGCCTTCTCTCAAGCCCTGATACTTGCCAACCTCCTTCCTAATACAGAGCTTTGGCACATGCTGTGCCCTCTGCTGTGCATGCTCCTCAGTTCACCTTAACTGCTACTCATCTTTCTAATTTCAGGTTACGGAGAAGTGCCTCTGGCCTTTTTTCTTAGATCAGAGCTCTCAACTCAAGGCGCTCATAGGACAATGCCCCCTTTTTTTTGTTACTTGTTTGGGTGACCATTTGATGGGTGTCTTTCTCACTCTCACTATTATCGACTACTATATTACACACACAAACCAGGGTACAATGCCTGTCCTCCTGCCCTGACTGCAAGCTTCACAAGGCCAGCGACAGTGGCTGTCAGTCCTCCCCATTGGACCCTCATTGCCCACCACTCAATGTTGTTGCTGCTGAATACAGTTGACATTTAATTTGAATATCATTAGGAAAGCAAAAACTTGTTATCATATCCTTTTCACAGGCATAACGAGATATACATCAATAATAGCCTGAGGGACCTTTGAAGTACAAGGCTGAGTTGCTTGCTTAGTAACAAGCATTATCTGCTCAGCAATCCTTCCTTCTGAGTATAGTCAGAGATCATTCATAATTAACAGGTGGAAAAGACCTCAGCATTTTTAGATCAAATGAATACACATATTTTAAATGCAATTATCTATTATTGACTCCATCAAACAATGGTCACCATGTGCTGTATATTTAGGATAGTCCTTTGGTATTGTGTAGAGACAACTAACATACAATAGCTCTGCCCACCTGAGGCTTATCGTCTAAATAGAGGACATCAAATAAAGAGAAGAGAAGAAAGTATTCACTTGTGGAAATATGAGAGAGCCACAAATATGAAGGAAAGGAAAGTCTAATTGTCTCCTCTTCTAGAGGGTCAGACTTGTGAAATCGTGAAAGATAAAAATGTAACTGATCCTCAGATCTCAGATTTAAAAAGATCTAGAACCCATAAATCTTGTGATTTCATTCTAAAATTAACCCACCATTCCAAAGGAAGGGGAAAAAAATCAAGATTTCCTATATGGTTGGGGGATGGTGGCAGGTGGATTTTGTTTACTGTTGTATTTAGATGGAGCTGAGTTAAATATTTAGGGAAATAAAGACTCACATGGAGGTTTCCTCTTGCCACCTGATTCACAGGTTTTCAATTCTCTGCTCAAGGAGGTATCAGGACAGGAGAAGAACAGGCAAGGCTCTGTTTCCCCACCTCCCCAACCAGAAAGGCTCCAAGTTGAAGCATCCATTTTAGAATTTTGGAATTTCATTAGAAGAAAGAGTTTGATGGCCATGATTTGCTAACTTTTCCTTAATCTGCAGAGATCAGGAAAGTCTGGCACAGTACAGATGACAGTAGTTAGTGACTCTGAGTTTCAGAAAAGCAGAACATTAGTAAGCTGTGAGGTGGAGCATAGTGTGTAGATTAGGAAAGAGATGGTAACATTTCCTATAAGAAAAGCATGGACAGACTGGGAAATTATAAAATCTTGACACTGATATACTGATCACTTGGGATACTAAGGTCAGGCTGTAATAAATTCACTCCAGGACATACAAGGGCTCTTCTTTGAGGTACCTGAGTGGAGTAGAAAAGAGACTCTAAATTTCTATTAACCACCTCAGGAATTTCCTCTAATTTGTCTTCAGGTTGTCCCCCTTTCCTTATGGTCCAAATGACAGGCAGTTATTAGGATGACTGTGAAGTAACAGATCACTGTGTTGATGGGAAACTCCCCCCCTCTTTTGACACTTTCTTGAAATGTTTCTTTGGGGTAGCAAATGAAGCAGAAGAGTGGGGATAGAAGAGACTCCACCTTGAAGATGGTTTTTCAACTGTTCTTTATGACCATGATGTGTCTATTTCAGGTAGAGTGCACCAGTAAACCTACACTGTCCATGTGCCATCCATATATTTATGGCTTATGTAGTTCTTATCCCAAACCAAAAGTATACTTACCAATTGTCATCAGACAGTCCGGGCTCTCTTATAGACTGTGATTTTTTAAATCTCTTTGTCATATTTTAATAAGAATCTATCTAAGTGAGAGAATAGGGAATAAACTCAGAAGGAAAATATTTCTCATTTGGTGCACGCCAAGAAATAATGGACTTGCTCCAGAATATTATGCTTTTATTTCTAGTAGAAATAGATAGGAATTCTATATTTTTTGTTTGGAGAGTATGTCTAGATATAATTTTCATGTGTTTATATACCAAAAACAAAACTACTAAAATTGGAATGTTCAAAATTATAAAATTCTCTAAAAATATTGCTATCTCTTGGGATCCTTGTCCTTTGTTAAAAATGTAAATACCTATTGGAAATCCTTAAAATAATAAAAATCTGTCTCTTTAGCCCTCAAAAACCATTACCAAGATTCACTGGTTGAGAGGAGACTCATAAAAAAAGAAAGAGAAACTGAGAAAGGGAAAGAAGGACAATAATTGTGGAATTTCAAATTTATTATGTTTACATGGAAAAGTTGTGGTTATTGAAATATGAGGTCCTTCAATTACAGCATAACTCTTTCATAGGTCAGGATTTACACGGAACATTTTCTGTTTGTCCTCAGTTTGATCATTTCTGGGAATTCCCAAAGTGAAGCAAAGCTCACAAATATTTGGGAAAAGAATCAAATTAGAACAGCTGCTAGGCAATGGATCCATAGCCTTTAAAACTGAACATGGAGTAGAAAATAAGTGACTTACAAAAGTTTGCTCTCAATTTATTAAAAAACCCACATGACTGGAAAAAAAAACCTAAATGAATGAAACAAGTCTTAATCGATGGGACAGATATAGAATTGTTCCTCAAGTTTGTAATTCTGATATAATAAAACTGAATTGATATTTTCATAGATGAATAGTTTATCTTCTTGAAATGCATAACTAAATTATAGTTGTGGGTGAGCACACTGACTGGGATTATGTGATTATACTGCAGGCACTTCTACTTGCATTTGTAGTCATTTTTGCTTAATAACTAAGCATATTGTCTGAGTGTTGACAGGGTACCGATAATATTACTTTGTCCTTTTACTGCACCTCTCATGAGAGGATCTTTAAGAGCTTTACTCACATTAGTGTGTTATTCCCAGGATTATTCTTCCTGTTTTATAAATGATGAAACTGCTTGCCATGGATATAAGTAACCTGTTCAAAGGCTGCAAACCAAGTCTCCAGTGTTGCTACAAAGCCGTCCCTGATTCCAGGGCTTGACTGTTCTGCCATTAAGATTAACACTTGAAAAAGGCATTCTGAGATGGCTCTCACCCAGAGAAGGGTCATGTGGACTCCATTAAATTAAGAATTTGTGAATTTACATGAGGTATCCACTTTGTAGAGTCCGGAAAGAAAGGGTTTGCTGAGCAAATGCAGTAGCATGAATACAGAGAAAAATGATTAATTCACTGAATGTGAAGGTTACCAAACTCTACATATGCTGATTATAAAGGAGCTATTGGTTCACAAATTAGGATGCATATACGGAGAAACAATTTATTGGTTTTTGGTTTGAGTCCATGATAATCAGAATGTGTGAAAAAGTCATCAGACTATATTCATTTAAGAATATATTTACCCATTTTTGTTTTTCATGGATTCAGACTAAGAAACTGTATAGGAAGTCTTGGGAATTGACAGTACTCAATAGCCTTTGCAAATATAGCAGAAGAGCAACTTCCAAAAGAGGCTTCAAGGTAGCCATGAAAAAGCTTATTTGTAGAGGTGGGAAAGCAGCTAACCTAGTAGATAGGAAAAGCCATTCTTCACCAGGAATTTTTAGCATTCCTCTACTTTCACTAGAAACTTTCCTCAAAAGCAAACCCAAATCAGTGAGATTCTCCCTATGATCCCTGGGGTTGTGCAGGATATAAAATTGTACCCAAGTGCTCCTGGCTTTCTTTGAGCAGGCTTGTAAAGTCGGAGCAAGACTGGCCTGGCTCTGAAGAGGATGGATGCACTTTTCTGCATGAACCCTTGGCAGCTCGTTTAGCAGGCAGTACTAAAGGTTGCTGCAGCCCCATTTTCCACTAGCAAAGTGGCAAAACATGCCTCCTATAAAGAGGGCACAGAATATCAGGTAAAATGGCCTGTATGGCCTTGTACATCTATTCAGCTGTCTATTTTGATCACAACCTCATGCATGACCTTGTATCTCTTTGTGCTGAAGGAAGATAGAGCTATTATGGCCCCTACATGAATAATCTATTATTTCCAAATATAAATTTTCCCATTACTCTGTCAGCCATAAATACCTTCCTTGCTAGCATGCTGTTCAGAATCACCATAATCTGGGGAGGCCAATTTTATATCCACTGTTCACATGCTTTAAGCAGCATTCTTGCACGACTTTGGGGAATAAAACAGGAAAGGCGGAGAAATTTTAAAAATAGAATAAGCTTAATGGCTTTTTCACTTATCGTTTCTTTAACCTCTTTAATATACTATGGGGGGATATGTACTAGTCTTTGGTGGAAAGGGAGACTTATTTTGTAACCGAAAGAAAGTAGAAAACATTCCTGGGACACTTTGACTTTCTTTCAACCTCTTAACTGACTCAAAAATATGGAATAATAAAATAAAAACTCGAAGACTGCCAACTTGAGTCTTATAATAACTTTTCTGCCAAAAACTAAAATCGCTGGTATTCACATTAATAGTTCTACCTCACTATCAAAAAGAAAAGTTCTGACTTAGTCAAAGCAACGTTACTCTTTTTACTTCAAATTCTAAGAACAAGGGAAGCAGTAAAATTATAAATTATTAAAAGTGAATTTTGCATGTGTTTAAAATAAACTGTTATCCTTAGAAGGAAGAAAGGCTGGTTAGTTGCATGGTATTCTATTATCTCTAGTCAATCTGAGTAATAACTTCTAGATTTCTTTTTGAATAACCTCTTCCAGTTATTTTCTAGTTACTTCAGACCCTGATTTAAATTTGATGCTTCTGATTGTACTTTTCAAGCATTATGCTAAGGAATAGCATGGAGCCTAGCAGACAGAAACAAGGATAATAACAACAGTAAACAATTTACATATGAGAAAAATAATTTTGGCCAGCAGAGTAGAGAAAGGGTGAGTAGCAGGAGAGAGTAGAGGCAGTGAACCACGTTGGAAGCTGCTCCAATTGTCCAGACAAAAGATGAGGAGTACTCAGACCAGGAGCTGTATGGATGGAGACAGAACACTTCCAAGAGGTGGCATCCTTCATATGGGCTAGGCTGGGGGCTCTAATTCCCCTTCTACCATTATTTCTATGGGGAAGGTATGTTTTAGGAGATGCAGGAAGGAGGGAACATGTCTGTCCTAGAGAAAGCTTGCACAGTTGCTCCAGATCCTGCTGGATTCAAATAGTTTAGAGTACAGGTTTAGGGAATACTTCTTTTTTTTTTTTTTTTTTTTTAAAGATTTTATTTATTTATTCATTTATCCCCCCCTTGCTGCTTGTGCTCGCTGGGTCAGCTAACCACGCTGCGCAGGCGGTCTTGCCTTTACCAGGAGGCCCCGGGAACCGAACCCGGGGCCTCCCATATGGCATACGGGAGCCCCACTGATTGAGCCACAGCTGCTAGGGAATACTTCTTATACCCCAGGCTCTAGGCAGAGGGATATGTCTCTTCACTCTTCATGAAGTATTCCTGTGCAGTGGGCGATTGTAAGACACTGTTTTATAACTCTAAGAGCCTATAGTTCCCTTGCTCTTCTCCAACATTCACTAGGGCTTTGGGTGTCCACTGGAGAGAACCCCCCCTCCATCCACTACCCATCGATGGTGCATGGATGCCAGAAAGGGGAGTGGACCCAGAACTTGTGAGACAAGACTGAGGCTAAGGGCAGTAAGGATGCTGATACCCGGCATGGGGCCAAAGTAACCCTCTTGGGACCATACCCTCTTTTCATCCAGGCCCTGTACAGTAGTGCTCACTCCCTCAGCAAAGCCTTACATCAGCATTTTCAAAGTGTGGTCTTTGGCTGTCCTTTATCAGAAACACCTGGGGAAGACTTGCTCAAGCTATAGATTCCCAGGCATTACCCCACACCCTCAGTATCAGACTGTCTGGGAGTACATTTTTTAGCAAACTTACCCAGGCAATTCTGCACACGAAAGTTTGAGAACCACCATCTTAGGCCTCCTCACCTTAATTGGTTGTAATAAGTTTGAAAATTAGATACTCTTAGAGTGGCTTCAGTGTTACTGCTGTCAGGATTTCATACGAGCAATTAGGCTGTTGTGTTCTGTACTGTGTGAACCTTCCTTTTTCTGATTATTGGCAAAAAGCAAGAGTTACAAATAATGAGAGTGGTTGCAGTCTTGGCATGGTTTGGATTATGGAGTCACCACTGATGTTTAGATAGGTGTTCCTGTGGACTCCCTTGCTTGTTTTGGCTACAACTGTGTTTGGTGCTTCTGAGTAGGGCTGTGTGAATAACCACAGCACATTTTCTCTCTCAAGAGGGATCTGCTGTGAAGGTATTGGCCAGAAAGGAAATCAGAGAATAACAGTGAGGCCATCTTTAGGGATTTCAGATCAGAGAAGGAAGGGAAGGGAAGGACTAAGTTGGCAGGTTGGGGCAAGGAGGATAAACTACAAAAGAAAGAGATGACAAGAGAATGGTATTAGCACTGAGAGACTGCATTATAAGATGGGAAAGTGCTGATGTGTGTTTATATGAAAAAGGCACTCTTGAGAGGCATAAAGAATTAGGTACAAATATTGTGATTTGAAAAACCTAGGCATTTATCAAGTAGTTTCTGTACCTGTCTTCTTCATTCTCTCTCTCCACCTCACATTGCTAGCCCCAAACTCAGAAATGTAGTTCTAGGTTTTAGGAAAACAATTATTCTAAACTCTGCCTTCTCCTAAAAATTCCAGCCACAAACACATGTCTCTGTCAAACTAATGAACTGAAAAGTTTTAATTAGATAGGAATGGGATCCACATGGCTAAAGATAAGGATGACATAAACTGGTCAGTGAAAATAGTCATTAAAACACTTAGCCATATGTTGGATTAACTAATTAGATTCCAAATTTCCCCTCTAGATTTAAGAAAAAAGAGGCACACCCACAGGTCTCTCTATTTTAGGCTTTCACTCCCAGCTCATCTCATTTGATGCTCAAAACAGTCCTGCTGAGAGGCATCTGGTTTGTGACGTCCTAATTAATTAGACAGATGGGGAATCTTATGGTCAGAAAATTTAACTGATTGCTGGACAGTATACAGTCGGCAACTATACTTGGCAGAAGGAGGACTCCAACCCATTTCTTCTGGCCCTGAGTTCAATACTCTTTACAGCAATGTGCTGCCTTTTCTCTTGTCCTAACATTCCAGTAGAAGATAGATGTTCAAACTGCTTTTTGTTCATTGATTATGTTATTACTAAATAGGTACCAGAACATTCATCATGTTCGTCTGTTTCTTGGGAGCTGGGAGAGGAACTAGGTCTATATTGTGAAATCTGGGTTCAGGAAATACAAAGAAAGATCAGAAAGTGAAAATGAGCAAAACATTTGACTGTCTTTCCTTTCATTCTATCTGTAAGTCTCTCAGACCACTTGGTGGCATGACACTAATATCCCAATTTCTCCCTGTCATTGGCTCTCTGGAGAACCTGCCCTTTCTAAGAGCCCTTTCTAAGAGCCCTTAGGCCCTGGTGAATGTGAGCAAAGACTGGGCATGCTTGGGTTCAAAGATCTTATTTCTCAGGCTGTAAAAGCAGGTGCAGCATCACCTCCTCCATCTGCAGTCAGTGGGGGATTAAGGGGATTAGAACATTTAAAGCCATTTCTTGCGGTTTGTTTTTAGAAACTGTAGAGAAGAGAGTGCTCTGATTTGAATGAGTAGGATCAGATACAAAGAGCTTGGGATCTAGCAGTTTTACCAGTCAACTCCAAGTGCCTTCACTCTATGGTAGCCTTCCTGGGAGAAAGGGAGAGGAGGTAGGGGGCAGTGTTAGCTGCCTTTAATAGTGTGGTGGAGGAGTGGGGCTCATTTATTATGGCAGCACCACCCACTGAAAGCAAAAATTGACCTTAAATTTGTGCCACACACTCTGGGCACCTTCATAAGACATTTTCAACTGAAAGTCAAAGCGATACAGAAGCACATGGCAGAGTTTCCGCATTCCATTTTTGTGTATGATAGAGCCATTTATTTAGTGGACTACTAAAAACCTAGGAGTTTGTGGAGTTAATATGCACAGTCCCCTAAGTGAGTTTGAGCAAACAGTCCTGAAGGAGTGCGTAAGTTTACCAAACAGCTAGTTGCAGAAGACAGTTTTAGAGTGTGTCTTGTTTCTGGTGGTTCCCTTCAGGTGGGTTTGGCTAGGTCCACTCTGTTCTGATTAATCCGTTTGGCGACCTTGACCACCACATGCCCTCACTCAGGGTCGTCCTACACTGTGGCTCCGTGCATGTGTGTGTGCCTGTGCATGCACATGTGTCTGCGTCTGTGTGTACATATGTACGAGCCAGGCAATGCTATGTGGGAGGAGATTGCCAGTCTCCCATATCTGGGTAAGGCCTCAACCCCTGGTGACAAGGCTCGTTTCCACAAGACACTGTTAGTATCTCTTAATATCTCTGTGATGTCAGGAAGTTTGCCTCTGGACTAGTACTCGGTGTTCATTGCATAAAGAACCACAATGAAACATATACCTGCAGGAGGACATCAAGGGAGTTTAATCTTTGAGATTCCTGAAAGGATAATTTTCTAGAAGGCATCTCAATTATGAAAAAGATGGACCTAATGAATTACATAGAAAGAGACAGCATTCATCAGATCCTTTTTTTTCTCATCAAAAATTTCAATGTGATATTTACACCAGCATCTGTGTTTGAAATCCTAATCAGTGTTAAATTTTGCTTAGTCGTTGTGATGGTTTTCTCAAATTTGGAGATTTTATGTCATTTAGTTGTGGTTGATGAAGTATGCTGACTCCTGGTGCTTGTCTGGGGACTCTAAGATCATAGAACTTTGGAAGAGAAAGTATCATTAGAGGTTACCTATGACAACCCTCCACTCCCCTCCAAACCAATTATGTTATGGATGAGGGAATTAAAATCTAGAGAGTTGGATTCCCTTATCCAAGGTCACTCAACAAGTTAGTGCAGTGAGCAAGACTGGAACTCAGGGTTCCAGCCAAGGTTAGCCTGTTGCGTCCATCCCTGGCATTAGCTTTGAACACTTCCCACAGGCACTCTGGTGGCATTGAGGAAGGCACACCTGGCTCCTGAGGGACTCCCTAGGTCTGCAGAGCCCCTGCCTTGAGTCTCTGGATCTTTGCCTATAACAGCACCTTCATGGCTAAGCCACATGAGATAATGAATAAATAAAGGTATCCATTTTTGTCCCTCTAAAAAAAATAATTGTTAGGTGATAAAAAGCTAGGGTGAGTTGTGAAAAAATGCACCAAATGTAAGCTGTGGACTATAGTTAATAGTAAGATTTTGACAATATTCTTTCATAATTTGTAACAAATGTCTCACAACAATGCAAGGTGTTGGTGGTTGGTTGATGTATGGGACCCCTGTGTGATGTTATGCATGTTTGTTTTGTAAGTTCACAACTTTTGCTATACAGTTATTGTTTATGTATGTTCATGTATGAATGATATATACTTCAATAAAAATTTTAAAAAGCATTTAGTATAAAAATGTCATAAAACCAAATTTCAGGGTTTTTTTCCTTCAACTTCAATAGATATCCCTGTGATTAGTGAGTCAATGCTGCTGAGAGCCTTAGGAGAACTCATAAATTTTGCTAAACATGGTTTGAGGTGCCATATCTCTAAAAGGTAACATAATTCCTCTTCAGCTACGAAAGTAGATATGTAATAAATATCCTATTTGTTGAAAGAATGAATGTATGAATGAATGAATGATAGGGATCTAAGAGTGGCTGACTAAATTAACAGAAATGGGGCTGATTTTTAAAGAAAACATTTGGCCACATTAGCCTGATGTTATTTGGTAGACACAGTAAGGTACAGTATGCATTACTAACCTCATTAAGTTCCAAATAAAACCCTATACTTTACACCATTTCTACAAGAGGTTTTATTAGATTTCCTTAACTGGTGTCATATTTTTTGGCCAGGGCATTTTTAACCAGCTTCACATAAATAAAGTTCTATTTTGTCACCATGTCATAGTAAAATAAACTGCTTGTACTAAGCATCCCTGCCAAAGTCAGAGCAGACGGGGAAAGGATATAAATGTGTCAGTATTCGGGGAGAGAAAACACATAAATGCACATGGCGACTCTCTTAACTCCGAGGCTCAGCGTGATACTAATTCATTTGGGTGACATTTAGAAAGCTACTCCCAACATAAATAATATGTATATAGTGGGGGGTATCTCTGACAGACACCAAGTTGAAAAAAATGGCCTGAAAGAATGCACATCAGATTTTACAGGTGCCCAGACCGTTAATGTACAGTGATGGATGACCTTTTTTGCTGAAGGTTGACATTATGTTGAATGGAATGTTTTGTTTATATCTGGTACAAGTTTATTGACCAGCACCAAAGGGTAGGACCAAGCTGAGATTTGAACAGTCTCTACTTTTTTCTCTTTGTGGAAACCATTTTCTATGCCCCACCCCCTCACAGGCAACAGCCCTTAAGTTGTTTCACAGATATCATTCCACAAGATGGATTACTTTCTTTAAAAAAAAACTTACACCAAAGTATTCATTACCAGAGGTACAATTTTTGATGGAGAAATATGAAAAATTAAGCAGAGAAAGTTTTCACTGCATTTATCATACATCTTTAATCTTAGTTTGTCATCTCTAATGTGTCTGCAGTTAAAATTCCCATGATTAATGGTGAGTTGCTACTGAGGGTGCCTGTAGATAAAATCACAAAATCCAGAAACATAAGAGACTAACAAGTCAACCAGACCATTTGAATGACAGCACAGACTTGTCCCCCTAGTGCCCTTGCCAGTATGAATAGAAGAAAATTATAATAAAAAATAAGCAGAACTTTTATTATCAATCCAAGTGATAATTTCCTTTCATCACTAAGTAGGAAATTATCACTGTACAAAAGTAATCCTTTTGGGGAAAATTTCCAAATATTTAGCATAAATTACTTCTTGCATAATGTTAGCCATTATACCTAGTTATTATAACCTCTTGAGCAATGCTGTACATTCCTCTTCCTTGATAATTATACCTTTCAAGTTAATTTTACCATGTCCCTATTTAGTCACTTTGACTTTGTTCATTTGTTCATTCTTTATTTATTTTTCAATAGATATATATTGAATGCCTACACTGTTCCAGGTTTTGAGGAAGGTACATCACATGAAGAACTTGCCCTTGAAGTTCTTGAAGATAGCTTGAAGAGTAGTTGGCTAGATAAAACAGATGCATGATTTGCCAAAATATAAGGTAGAAAGTGATCGGTGTTCTTGGAAAGTTATAGATAGAGTTGAGAAGCATAGATTCAAAAACTATTAGTTCTAGTTGGAGGGATCTGGTAAAACTTCCTAGAGGTAGCAATACATAAACTGGCCTTAAAGGATACACAGAATTTGTACTTTCAGAGAACAGGGTGAAGTAGAAGAAAGTCATTGTGGGCACAAGGAAAATGAAGAAAGGTACAGAGGTAGGAAAGCAAGGGGCGAGTGAAGGAATCAGCAAATAGTAGAAAAGTAAATTGGGGCCATATCAGCAAGAACCTGGGAGGCCAATCTAAATATTTCAGACCTTCTTCCTAAGTCAGAAGGGAGGAATTAAAAGTCTTTAGCAGAAATGGACATGATCATAACTGGGCTAAGGAAAAGCTCTCCAGAATGAGATGGACTCATCAGGGAGACATTGTTGAGAAATAGAGAATTCCTGTAAAAGAGTGTGGAGAAAAGGAAAGGGAGTAGAGCAGGAACATGAGGCAGAGATCACATCAAAGGGTTGAAATCGTTTTTCATTGGGGATGATGCATCATGGATGACCTTCAGGTTTCAGCTTAGGGGCTAAGAGGGGTAATAGAGGGTTAAATGAGGATAAAGGGTTGCGTTGATGAGTTTGGTCCTACCAGTTTGATAATCTGATTCTTCAGAATCATGTTGTATTCCTCTCTGAATCTCCAATTTCTAACGCAGTGTAAGTATTGAATTAATAGGCAATGTTACTGAAAAAAATTAGTTACCCCCTGTGAAGATTTCCAGTAGACAGCTGGAAAATCAAACAATTTGAAATTTACCTTCTCTCTCTTCACCATGTCTGGCACTTAAGAATCTATCAAATACCAAATAAATTTTTTGCCTTAACCATAAGAGTGGTTAAAATGTATACATAGGAAATAACTATTTTTTAATAAATTCCTCTATTATTGTGATAATTTCTAAAGTGACAGATTTGTATCCTCTCTTCCTAATTAATTTTGAACATACAATATACAAACTGTATAGTCTTATGCTGAGAAAATTTTCCATATACCAAAATTAGTCTCCATCAGTAAAGAACATTCACTTTTTGCCATTTTGTTTGCCATACAAAATAGAAAGAACTATATAAAGTTTTTAAGTCAGTTAGTTTTGCCATATATTGAATATTAATGCCTATTAGGCAAGGATTCAGAATTTTCAGTTTAGAACTTGCCACTTACAAATTCTATGTCCTGTTTTTACTATTTTGAGTTTTCCTTTGTATTTTACATTCCAACTTTATATATGCTTTAAGGTTTATAACTATTTTACCAGCTGCTTATGCCATTTTCACATTTTCATGTTATTAACAGTGTGGATCTTATAGGTTGCAAAATAAAACTATTAATACAATCTTTGATACTTAGTCCAGCCTGCCATTTACACAAAGTAGCCCACAAGTATCCTGCTCTATTTATATGAAAATAAAAATTTGATGATTAAGAAACATCTTAAAATTCAATCACATTGCTGATTAGTAATAGCTTATAGTATATCTTGTTATCATTAACTAAATATTTTCTGACATTCAACCCTTGATAACCAAAAGCAGTGTTTAGACATGGGCCATAATACAGACAATTGATACTTCAAAACTAAATAGGTAAGAGGCAGAGGTAGAATAGCAAAATGATAAAAATCAAATTCCACAACACCACTGAAGGATCCAGGAAATGCTGGGTAGCCACAGCTTGATGATAGATGAGTAACCAGATCTAAACGTTCTGTAAATACCCAGTCATTTGAGAGAAGTCTTCTTGAATATTCCTTTCTTCATACCTGAAATATGACAATTAAGGACTGAGCCCAAACTACAAAAGGTGTGGTTTTTTGTTTGTTTGTTTTTTTGCCCAGAGCCACCCTCCTTGTGGACTGGGTAAAAATGGGACCCTTGTATTTTGGAGAATTTATTGTTATGATATTAAGGAATCACTGCTTTTAGTTTTGTTTTGCTTTGTTTTCTTTTGTTTTGTTTTTATCCTTAATCATTGTAGTATGCAATTTCCACGAAATGTCAGTTTGAACTCCATGGAGCTGGAAAATGATGGGAACTTTTTAGCTCTAGACTTCTTTGGTCTAGAATTGGCTTCTAATCTTGAAGTCACTTTTGCTTGCTCAGGATGAAAAGTCCACCATTTTTTCAGCAAGCAAGTATATGTGATAACATCATAATAAAATTAAGGAAAGTGTTCCACTTTTTATGAAACTTATCCACAGAAATGATAGTCATAAAGACATGTAAATATAGAAATCTTTAAGAACAACAAATAGTAGACCCCCCAAAATTGAGATTCTCCTTCCTGATGCAAAATCTTAACTTCCAAGACTGAAAGGAAGAAGAGAATCATTCATTCCACCATGATTCTCTTTGTTTTTTTGGTCCAAGTACCCTGTATACATTGTTCCTGAAAGGGACTACCTGAAGTATGGGGGAAAATGAATCCTTGCAGGAAGCCTCTGCCCAGGATGTATATATAACCAGTAAATCATATTGTGGCGTTCCAGAGGCAGAGTCTTAGGTAATGAGATCTCTAGAAAACCCAAAAGTCTGTCTTAGAAGCTCTGAATTGATTCTGTGTTTGTGTATTTGTGTGCAGAAGTGTATGTATACACAATGATGGACGACATTGAGCTCTGAGCCATTTACTTCCTTTGTAGAAAATAATCAGATTCCCTCATCTATCTATTTCCATTATAGGAAAAACCATGGAATTGAGGACGTTTGGTATATTGGGTTTCATTAATTCACTTGCTTATTCCTTCACTGATTTATTCTCTCATTCATTCACCCACTCATTCATTCATTCATAAACAGATATCCAGAATTTATTATGTTAGGTGCAGAAGCCTTAAGATGAATAAGATAATGCCTCTCCTTGCTGTCTAATGCGCACGTGCACAAATGAATATCTACACAAGACACTGTGATTACTTCTATAATAGAAACAATATGAGCAAACTATTATAGGAACCCGGAGAGAAAATGACTCTGATGGGGTAGGATTCAGAAAAGACTTTTCAATGTAAAACTGTGACTCTCAAATATTGATCCCTAAAGTGTGCCTATCCATAAAGAACTCTTCATTAGTTTGTCCAAACTGAGGAAAATAATAAATTTGCGTGATATTAATTGTCATCAATTTAAAGCATTGTTATTTTTGGTATAGTTTCCTTTCAACTTTTGTGCTATTTAAATGCCCTTCCTTTCATGAAATAATGATGAAAGTAGATGAAAGTAATTTTTAGAATTTTCTTACTTGGCAAAATAAAGAGTTGGCAACCCTATGTTATTTCTCAAAAATTAAAAAAAAAATGTAACTGGTCTGTAAAATCTGGAAGTTTAGGAGCCACTTTGGATGATATTTGTGGACCTTTGTTTAAGTATACCTGTTTTCCGAATCCTGGCAATAGTTAGAAATTAGTAAACCCAGGCAGCTTATTTTTCCAAAAGGTAAAGCAACCTGAAAATATAATTAAGTTTACAGAGTATAAAGTGTCCTCATGGACAATACATTCTTAAGGGGCAAAGTCATCATCTAATAGGCTTTTGGTAAGCATTCCTTTTCTTGTCCTCTGTGTGAACTCATGGGGGTCAACCATGCTGTACCACAAAATTGACCCTGTTCCAAAATCAGAGACAAAAAAGTATGCAGCATGGACCAACATCTGCCTCAGTGAGATGTGTTTCTGCAATAAGTGGATTTGTTGGAGCTTCCATCATAATCATAAAAGGTCCAAAATCCATCTACCTTATTGGTAAGGAACCACTGAACTGGATGAGATTTTCTAATTCCTGCCACTCACCTGAAATCCAAGAGTTTTCCTAACTGTGATCTATACCCATGGAGACCTGACCAGATGGTTAAGAGCTCCAGATAGTGGATGCCCAAACAGACAGGCTAGGTCGCACAGCCCCAGTTCCTCTGAGTCTTGGGCATGTCCAATACAGAACGTGGATTAAGACTGATAAATATGTCCTGAATGAAATAATGTTACTGTTTGTCCTCATACCAAAATTCCAGTTCTCACCTAATAACAAGGCAATTTTTTAAACAATGTGAGCATGTACAGTGATATATAAATACATATAAAACATACACATAGTTTATTTGTACAAATCTCAGACACATTCCTTCCTCAACCCTGGCTTTACCTCTATTTGTACATAGGAAATAGTAGCATGTAGTTGGCATTATTTTGCTTTTTATTTTCTTTGACATCCTTGCTATATAAGTAAAAGCCATGCCTTAACTAGATAGTTTGCAATGGCTGAAATTTAAGTAGAACAAACTTGTTTTCATAGTGCATCATGATTTTTATAAAATTTAGAATGGCAAAATATCAGAGGAGGCCACAGATTGATAGTTTTTTTTTTTTTTAAGATAGCTTTATAGTTTAAGTTTCAAGGAACAACCTTTTTATTCAATCAAAGCCTTTTGGGAAATATTAGAGAGCCAATAATCTTTCTCCTCCTTTTGATGTTTAGGAAACTGAGACTTGAGAGGGTAAGTGGCTTTCTGAAGGCTGTGCAGCTAAGACTAGACTAGATCATCTTAATAATGATTGAATTGTTTTTATTTTAGTGTTACTATGTTTAAATTGTTGATGCTTTTGAAAAACTATTTTTTGCAAAAAACCCCACAAAAACCCTATTGCACAAATATTTGGAAAAAATGAAAGCCCTTGGTGAATGTACTGATCTGTGGATGAGGAAGTTTTGTTTCTTTTATTTTGCTCCAGTGACATGGCTAGAATAACTAACAGGGTGTGTGTATTGGTAAGTAGAGGGTTTGACATTTGAGATGCATAGAGTTACAATGATTCAGAGACAAAACTATGGAAAAAGTAGTATAACTTACATAATTAATCATTAGCCTCCAAATTGCCTAAATTATATTATTTTCAAATGTTTTCACTCTATTTTTGGGTATTATATTGCTTAAATCCTATTTCTGAACTAAATTGTTGACTGCTTAAAAACAAGCTATTTTTCTTGGTGATAATTAGCTTTTTGTTTTGTTTTGCTTTGGCAAGAGACATACTATACTATTGTTCTTTTGGGGTAATTTTAAAGGAAGAAGAATAGCTCATGATGTTGTGGCTTGGTCACCGTAATATTGGGTCTGAGACAGAGAATGCTGCCCTGAAGGGCTTGTTGGGACATTCACTCCAGATTGCTTCCTGTTTTCTTCTGGAGATTCAAGGAGCAGAGGGTGCTCATGGTGTGGTTTCAGCAACCATAGCTGAGGGAATCTTAGGGTTAGGATAGGTAGACTTGGACTTGGGCCCCTAGAGGACCATTGTGGAGGAGTAGGGAACATGTATTCTTTGCCATCTGATTGGAGTGTCCTTCCAAAATACTCCATGACTATGGTGAAGACACTCAGGCTTTGATTCAGGTTGTCCAGAAAATGAGAGAGAGGCAAGAGATCCAATTGGCCCATTCCTTCAAGTAAGAATTTAGAAAACAAATAATTTAGTGTCTCCAGCAACGAGAATGTAAGTTGGATCTAGGCTTGGGGGCAAGTTGCTGCCAACCCTAAGTCAAGTGATTGATTAGTCTAACACCAGAAAATTACTCATGTTTCCAACAGTGTTCTTGAACTAGAATGCAAGTTTCTAATGGCTAGGGACTGTATCTGTTCCCCATTTACATCCCTAAAACATGAAAGGAGCTAATAATAGTTTATTGTATAAATGATTGAATAAAATAATTGGCATTATCCAGCAATAATGTAAAGGTGAAAAGATGATATGTGATTTGATAAAGGAATCTTGCAGCAATTCCATGGACCACGTTTCCTTCAAGATGCTCTGTGAGACCATGATTTACCTGATATAAATAGGTTTGTATAACTGCACCTACTACATCCCCTCTTGAAGACTCCTGATATATAGTTATAAAGTGTTTCTGAGATGAATTTCAGAAAAGAAAGCTGTTTGTACTTAATCCAGAGTTTCCCCTCACATATTGGACAACAGAATCTTTCCCCCATTCTTTTTTTTTTTTTTTTTTTTTTTTTTTTTTTTAGAAAACTATTACTGGCATTTGGGAATACTTTTGGAAATGCTTTAATCCATATGGATGGAATGGAAATATCCTTAGGGTTTTCATCTCTAGTTGATCCTTTTTTCCATTTAGCACCTCGATGTACTATAGACTCAGAAAACAGGACTCTAGAAATGGGCATTAATGTATGAATTTAAACTAAACTTGGTATCATGGTAACCACAATAAAAATTAAAAGTCAAAGTTGTTCCACTAAATTATCCTACATGTATGGTAATAGCTATAGAAAGGATAAGTCCTGTATGTGGATATGGGAGGAGAGGTGTGTGGCGTGGTTAGACGGTGTAGGGGAGAGATTGGAAGGTTCCTGAGAAAGAAAACTGGAAGTTACTTGAAAAGTTACTTAATCATTATTGTGCTCTGAAGACAAGTCTAAAGCTTACTAAATTGATTTGATTTACAAACTTGTTCACTTTCTAATTAACTTACCTTCGTGCATAACACGAATTTGTTTCATTTCATTAAAATGCATACAAATAACAGCACATAAAAGGCATGTCTTGAGGCAAGTGTCCACCATCAAAGTTAAGAGAAGATGAAGACAATAGCATAGATGATTATATGTCAAGAATAAAGATTATTATACTATGTTTCAAAAGATGAGGAAAGGATTTTGAAACTTCCTGAAGTAAAGTACTTATGATTGTGGTGATTGAGACGTCATTATCTCTCCCTCTTAATACTCCTGTGGAAGGAAATCTGTACTAATTGTCAAACACTCTGTCAAACAGTTCATCAATGCTGGTTTTCTATCCAAGCCTCAGTTTCCTTGTATATGAAGTACAGGGTTTGGACAAGATGGCTTCTAAGTTCTTAACCATTTCTCACATTCTGTGAAATTATCTTTTAGACCAGCATTGTCCAATAGAAATAAATGCAAACCACATTTATAATTTAAAATTTTCTAGTAGCCACATTACAAAAGTAGGGGGAAACAGGTGAAATTCATTACAATAATATGTTTTATTTAGCTTAATTCAAGTTATTATCAACAGGTAATCAATTAAAATATTGAGATATTTTACATCCTGTTTTTAGAACTAAGTCTTTGACATCAGTGTATATTTTGTACATACAATACATCTCCATTCAGACTAGCCTCATTTGAAGTACTCAAATAGTACTTGTGGTGAGTAGCTACCATATTGGTCATCTGAGCTTTAGATCTAGATAGCCAAACCATTCATCACTATTTGATACCCTAGAGTAACTTTCTCTGCTTTTCAATGTTGGTCTTTTTTTATTATTATTATATTCTACTACTAACTGTTTAGTTACTTCTATTATCCTCAAACAGGCTCTCATTAAATGATTCTTTATTAGATTTTTCCTACCTCTTCTCTGCTTATCACTGCCAGTTTTCTTTGAGAGCAACTTGTTAGTTATGCTGTACTATCTGTGATGGATTTATAACTAATCCCTCTTGAGAATGACAAATTTAACTGAATCCACTTGTATCCTAACTTAGCTTATGAATGTATGCCACCATGTATATCTAAGGAAGGTGTATGTCTATACACCAGTTAACTTTCAACATTTATTGTTTCTCACTTATATTATCCCAGGTAATCAGGGTGGCACATTTAACAGATGAAGTCTTTGACTTTATATATTGCATTCTGCACGCCTAGGTACGTCATACATAAAAGCAGTACTTGTAGTTGAATGTATGCATGATGCAGATTTGAAGTCATAATTAGGTGCTTAGGGACTAGGATTTCTAAACTGATGTGTCCAAACTTCCATCAAAGCTACAGCCCCTTGTTATTATTGCTATATATTTTTCCATACTCTTATAAAATATTAATACTTTGGGGTAATGATGGGTCTTTCTTAGAGGAAAAATAAATATCTAGTTACTAACTCAACATTCCCTGAGAAGCGTTCACTGTTTATTTCCATATACATATCATTTAAAATAGAGTAATGCCTAAAATGTGTTTTGGGTGCAATTCTTCTAAGTCTTAAAAACAGTCCCTTCTAAGAGGAAAAATGAATATCAGATTACTAACCCAATAAAACCTGAGATGTTTTTGTTATATATGTTCAGATACATATCGTTTAAAATAAAGTACCTCCTGAAATGTGTTTTGAGTGTCACGATTGAGAGGAAAAATGTGTGCAGGTGACCAAAACTCTCTGGTTTTAGTGGCACAAAAGTAAATCAGAACTAAAATATCATCAGATGTGTGTGTCTGTATATGAGAGAGACCGTTTTGGAACAGCCTGTGTCATGCATTTCAGAGCAGACGCGGTAAATCATCATAAACTGAGGACCACCACTGTGTTTGTGGAGCAAAAACCCAGTCTTTCTGTGCTGGATAATAAATGATTGCAGGGCTAGAAAGGAGTCAGACATTTCAGGCTGGCCAAAGGCAAACTATCTTTGAGTCCAGTCTTCTTAATTCACCTGTACATATCCCACATTATTACTCAGGTGCTAAGCAGAAGTGCTTTTTGTCTTCCAGGCTGAAAGGCCCTTTAGTTTAAATTATGAACCTTCTCTGGTTTTCTTTGAGAAAGTAAAATAAATGCTGTAGTGGTTACTAGTTGTAAAAAGTTGTTAAAATACACAAGTTCTGCCCCATTTCCAGTGAAATGCTGTGACTCAAGAATGCCTGTTTATTGTTACTTGGTGTGCAGCTGAACTATGCAGGTAGATGTAATTGGATTCTCTCTCTCTCATTCCTTTATGCATTTCATTATCACTTATGGGTTGTTTCAAAAAGCAAGAGTTGAAACTAGCTAAGAGTAGTGTACTAAATAACATTTAGAATCTTTTGCGGAGCACATGGGTGGGGTGGGGAGGGTTAGAAGATCTGGAATTAAGTCAATTCTCAGCATTTTTTATTACTGTTATTACTAAAGAGAAATAGTTTCCAGAATGGGTTGCTACAAGACAAAGCAAAAAAATTGTTGTAATATTATGCCAAATAAACACGTATAAAATATATAAAATATTAAAACCTGGTCGGAGTGCCGGTTGTGTTAATAGCTCACTTCCATTATCTGTCATGCTAGATTTCATGCTCAGGCCCTGACATGCTGACAGCCTAGAGGTATAATTAAGATTACAGGGGTGGCCATCTTTCATTGGACTGCTAAGCTGGACAGTTGCTGAACAAAACCAACCATAACTTGGGTTTTAATTAATTGGACAGCTGAGATTTGTGGCAACATATTTGTAGTAATGATTTATGGAAGAAAAATTTCATCAACCCAGAATTTAGCAGCTCTTTTTCTTAATTCTAATTATACCAGGCAGGCAGATACTTGTATAAAACAGAAGTTTAAGAGGCACATACTAAATGTCACTTGAAAGATTTTTTTTAAAAAACCCACACTAACCTTTAGTTGGAATTCCTATTGCTGTGATTTATCTATGGGGTTATATATTTATTAGTTTTAATAACAGATAACACATGAGTTTATTTAAGGTACACTTAATTAAACTTAATTACACCACTCAGAACTGAGTGGGAGAGAGTGTGGTCTATAGTGTGAACTGTGGTCTATGGTTGGTGGCAAGGCTCCAGGATGTGTAAGTTCATTGAGGGTGGTGGGCCACACTGTGGGAGATGTTTGTGTGGTATGTGATGGGAGGTGTGGGAGGTGGGCAACATGGGAATCCCAGTGGGTTCCGTGTAATATTTTGGGTAATCTAAGCACTTCTTAAAAATATGTATATATATATATAAACAACATTTTTGTAAAATACACATATATGCATATATATTTATATATCATTTTGCAAATGTTTATATGTATTGTGAGAATTTTGATTTTTACCCATAATAAAAAAATAAATAAACTTAATTAATTGCATTTGATGTAACCGTGCACAATTTCTTCCTCTTACAATGTTAATGGCTATTTGGCTAGTAAATACAAAAATCATTTAGAAGCAAGAGGACTTAATTCTTGAATGTACCTATGGTTTGTGAGATCCCTGATACTGTTAAAAAAACTTTTAATACTGTATTTTAATAATAAACATTTTTACTGAATTAGTACAGTGTGAAAATAAAGAAGTAAATCTGCACCTTACAAACTTGTTTCATATGCTGTTCAAAATTCATAAGTAATGGATAATATCATTCTGCTTATTTCTTCTGAATCGAAGAAATATATTATATTATAATATATTTATATTATAATATAATTATATTATTTTCTATTAATAATTATATAATTTTTCTAATAATAATTATATATTTTATATTATATTATTTTTCTATTAACATTCTTGAGGTATTCACTAATTTATTTAATGACTTCATCTTCTACTGAGAGAAGCATGAACATCATTCAGATCATAGATACATCGTTGAGCTAGAGATCATGTTGTTAGCTCACTTGTGTGTATATGTTCAGACTTCTATTCAGATTTGGAATGGCAAGTTTGTTTTAAACAGGCTGAAAACAAGATATATCGCTTGGTACATGGTATCAACTTGTATTTCTACCTCCTTTCAAAGCAAGATTCTTCTCTTCAATGTCTCAGTTTCTTCATTAAATGAAGGTAACTTTCCTCACTGTCCACTGGTTTTGAAAGGATTATTGGAGCATTTTGGAGGGAGAATGGGTAACTATCTCTACTTATACCCATGGATAATCCCAAAGAACTGAAAAAGAATAATCTGGGCCAGGAGAAATAAAGTTTTGTTTGTCCTGAAAAGGTGGACTGATTAGGGCCTGGAGAAATGAACATGATTTGGCTTGTGTTTAGCAACTTTCCCAGGTGTGTTATGAAAAGGACAAAATGATGGTAAAGCTTAATTTTAGTGTAAAATTAGAATTGATTCAGACGAAAATAAACTGTGATAGGATGAATCAACTGAAGGCACTCAATCTAATTTTAGGACACCCAGTGTCATTTCTGTAGTTTGTTTGTTTGGCTTCTGAAATAATGGTCATTGTACCTGATAAAATCAGGAAATAAGGTAGGCTAGGAGAGAGAGAATCATGGAATTTATCATTGCTAATGAGGACTCATGTAAATTTTGTGGGCTTAGAAATACTTTACAAATGCATTCATTTTCTTGTGTATTAACTAGGACAATCGTGGTCACCTGTTCATGTCTAAGTCTGAGCTGGCCGCTCTTATCTCTGTGGAGCAGATGTCTCTCTCCTCAGGTTGTCTGGGGATCCCATCCCAATCTGCAATGTTTCCTCTTACCCTGTTTGTTCTTCTCCCCCATCACAGTTTACCTAATCCTTGCCATTTCTCAAGACTCGGCCACCTCCATCAGAAAGCCTTCCTTGATACCCCCTCCCCGCTCAACTCACACTTCAAGCTGAAGGCAGTTTCCTTCCTCTGGACTCCCATATCATTCTATCTGAGTCCACTTTGGCAAGCTCCTTTTCCTACTACTTATCCATTTATCCATGTTCCTCCCCCACCTACAGCAGGCTCTGGCTGTGGTTTGTCCTTGCCCCACAGCATGCTGGACCAGGGTCCTGCACATGAACAGGCATCAGGACATGTCCAGGAAACTGGCCAGATGTGGACAGAATCCCTATCCACCTTTACCTCTTCACCAAGGTCACCTAAAGAAGTACAGAGGTAGATACAGGTGATACGATTGGAGTGAGATTAGGGCAGAGGTTATACTTATATGAATTTAAGATTTCAGAGGGAATTAGTGGTATCCTTTGAAGGAATCCTCTTGCCAGTGAATTAAGACTAGTTTCTTTTTCCTTTTCATTCCTTCTCTTATAAATTTAGTGGTGATAATTTCATATCTAATATAAAATATATATTGCTATATAGTTTTCAATCACTTAATCAGACTTGTTATAGGAAAATAAGTTAGTAGGAGGTTTCTAAGCCAGCTTTTTAAACAAAGAATTTTTGCTAACAGGAAGGCATAGTCAGATGGTCTAAAACTTAAGTCCTCTTCTCATTTCTGACTCTGAGAAACCATTCTGACCTGACTTTGCAGTGCTCTCAGGTTAGATACTGTATAAACTGCACCAAGCCAAAGGGGATGGTATCACTGGGATATCTGATAGTTCCCTGCAATTTCACAGAGACGCAAAGTTACAAGGGGCAGTTCTTCTTGTTCTCTCATCTTGCAGCAAGGCAGGGACCTAGAAAGGTAGAAAAAGCCCTCCAGTAGTGTAATACTTGGAATAGTTCATTCATGTGCTCTGAAATACATTTTTAGATGTCTAAGGCATGCTTTGAAACAAACCCAAACAATTAGCTAAAATACTAGTTTTTAAAGCTTAGCATCAGTAAAGTATGTAGGGTAAGCCTTAGGCATAGGGTTGGGTTGAGTTATCAGGTTAATCCAACAGGATGAAAACAGGTTGCTCCATGATTAAAGAAGATGAGAGAAGGATTATTAAGAGGAAAGACTGAGTATATGAAACTCTCTTATCATGTAGTAACAAAAAATTAAGCCAACTATCTAAAATGATGTAACTTATTGATAAAGCAAACCTAGAGTAAGCAATGGGTACTTGGGTTTTGGTAACTCCAAATTTACAAGATCATTCTTAGCCTGACCTTAGTATGATTTGACCCTTCTGTGTCTCCATCATAAAATAATTACAAACCAATCCAAGAATGCCATGAAATAAGGGGTTAGAGGTAGTGAAACACTTACAGGGGCAAGGAATTAATCTTTACCTCCCAACGTAGAAACATATAATAAAACCATTTTCCCTCCAGAAAATCATAGAGTATCAGAGCTGGAAGAGACATCAGAGGTCCCTTGGTAGACTTAGCTAATGTCTGACTCTCCCTGGCAAGTAGTACTAATTCAGGCTTTGCTTACTCACCTTCTGTTGGGGATTTGTCTTCTAAAGAAGAAGTTCTCTACCAGAATTGTGCCTTTTCCAAAAAAAAAAAAAAAAAAAAAAAAAAAAGGGTTGGGGGGGTGGTGACGAAAATTTAAATTTGCCCCCCAAAAAAAAAAAAAAAAAGAAACACTGTGAAGGAAAAACAAAAATAGCTGTACCTCTTCACATAATATTGGCATTTGAAAACTCCAAATTTAGTGTCAATTGCTAGGAATAGTGTTTGATGATTTATGTCCCAAATATGGAGAGAACTTCCCAAACATCTTGTCACTTAATTTCATAAAAATCCTTTCCTTGGCAGAGACTAGATGAGTGTGACCAGATTTGGCAGACCATATCAAGAGAAGAGAAAATTGCACAATCCTTATTTTTGCTGTTATATTTTCACTGTAGCTAGTCTTGTTTCTCTCCAACACCCCCACCTCTCCAAATTTTCTTTCTGTCCTTGCAGAAAATTAAAATCATAACATTTTGTTGCATAGTTAGGATGAATTTATTACCAAAAATACTTTTTAAAATTTATTTTCCTTTCAATTGTGTGAGATAGAAATCATAGACTAAAATAACTGAAGTATGTTCTTTTCCCTGCATCTGAGACCAAGGTAGACAACTCTCCTACTGCCTGCCTTCCTCCACTAGATGCCAGCACAGTTCTTGCTGCCTGCTTCGTTCTCTTCTAGAGATGGTTATTTCGTCTAATCTTCTAGCCCCTTAATAACATGTACTTTACATGTGTGGATTTTTTTATAAAATTGTTTTTATTTTTGGTTTTGGTAATTTTAATAAAACCTCTGAAAAGATTCTTATTGTACTGTCTAATCACTAAGAATTTTAGTTTCAAAACCAAGTCAAGATAAAATGAATTTGTCGTTTGTACAAGCAGCAAAATATTGCTTGCTTATAAGCTAGATATTAACTGTGAAAGAATGAATAATATTCAAAATAATTGAAAATTAACTGTTTACTATTAATAAGTTTAAAGTGGAAGTGGTATATTTCCAAAGTAATATAAACAAAGTCTTAGATACTTTGGTATTTGAGGTTTATGTTTTCTTTTTTTTAAATTGATACAATTATTCCTCCTTCAGTGTTACATATGTAATTTGATGTATCATTTGTTTTTCTTCATCTATTTACATGTTTACAAATCATTTGAAAAAAATTCTTCTACATCTCAAAATGAAGATACTACTACCATATTTTCACTCTTTTACTTGTTATCATATTCTATATATGTAAAAACCTTTAAATTTATATATTTAAGTACTTTATTGTACACTTACTCTCAAAGATTTCATTTTAATTTATTTCTTGAAATGAAAAGGTAAATTTTTCAATAGCAGTTCATATTATGACTAATAGTAAAAGAATAGAATATAATATTATTCTGTAAACAAAAGTATATTTTTTCTTGTGTTTTTTTTTGTCCTATTTTCAAAAGTATATTTAATTTTGTGTCTTCTAAGCTCCATAGGAAAACACAATAAAATTATTCTATGCCATCGTTAAATATATACCAGAGAGCTTCTACCTTTAAATACCACCAAAATGTAAATTAATGTGTTGAAAGCAATTATTTAAATAATTTTAGGTATGGAAACATTTCGAATTTATTGGTGTAGTTATCTTGTAATATAAGTTAAAGTTACAGTCAATGCTGTTGCTGCAACCATCCTGTTTTTTGAAAAGGTTGAATATAAAGTCACACAATTCTCTGTACAACTTTGTGAAGCATAATGTTTGAAAATGATGAAAAGTATAAAATGTTGATGGCTTAACACTGTGTATTTAGGCTAATGGGATAGCTTGGTTTCTAAAACTGTGAGACAATTTCTTTCCTCTGTTTTATGGTATTTCATGGTTTAGGATCACTGATCCCAATGATGACATATCGTAGGAAAGACCTCTCTGTGTTCCCAGAGTTTGGTTTGATACTACTTAGTGTCAATATTTTGAGTAAAACTTTGATTATTCAAACTTCAGGAACTTTCTGAACCTATGTAGATTGATTACATCCTGCATAATTCTATTACTTCTATTCCCAATGTTTCTTTTAATCTGTTGAAGTATTTCTGTGTGTTAAAAAAAAGAAAAAAAGAAAGAAAGAAAGAAAAGGAAAGCAATGAAGTGCTGTTTAATCTGAAACAGAGGTTTTTAAGTTCAGTCTCAGAAGCAAGATCAAATGACTGATCCAGTCATTCTATATCTGTAATTCCTTCATAGTACTTTTCTCGAGTTTCTCAGATCAGCCCAAATCCTGGTTGGAACACTGTATTCTGTACTTTGTCCTTTTTCATTATCAGACAATCATATTATGGCCAGGGCTCTATCCAACTTCAAAGATGGTCATCTGTAAGTTTGACATTCTTTTTTGCAGTGGAGTTCAATAAAAAGATTTCAGCGTTGAACTCAACCCAGACCGCAGAATGATTAAATTCATTGTTTTTGATATGTTTCATGGTAAAATATTGTGTAATCAAGTTGCTTGCAACTTTGCAACTTATTTTCTAAAAAAAATATGATCATGCTATTAACTATATATGGCAATTAAAGGAAAGTACTCTGAACATCCTGGCAACATATCACTTTTTCTGTGTTTGATTTAGGCGTCTGTAAAGAGACACCACTCATGCCTTTATAGTTAAAATGCTGTCCTTTCCATCATAAACTCCTATTTTTGGAAGTTTTGGTTTATGACCCTACCATTTTTAAAAAATTCCAGCCTACACTCAGAGTAGTCAAGTTTTTTGTTTTTATTTTTATAATTTGAGAGTGAATTTTACTATGAACTTGGGGGAAAAATAGTTCCATTCCTGTTAATTTGGAAGCAAACAAATTAAAGAAATGTCAGTGGTTTCAAAATCATTTTCATTCTTTATTAACTCCAAACTAGCTTAGTTGTGTGGAAAAATAATGTTTTAGTGTATTAATTCCAAGAGACTGATGATAGTTTTAAAGTTGACTAAAATAATTCATAATAAATAAATGAAACGTTTGCACTATATTTTTAGAGTATACATTTGAAATTTTCTTGTTACATTTCCTTTCTATAAAACTACGTGAGAAAGTAGGTTTGCATGTAGCTAAGATGATTTTAAATTTACTTCAGTACACTGTAAGAAAATCTATTGGTGCTACATATCTCTTTAGTGAAGACTGAGGTGGAGGAAGAGTATACAAAGGATATACAAGACAATCAGAAACTAGATTTTCTTATTTCTTACAATTCCCATTTTCAGTGACTAGATTTATCCACCTTTTCTATTAACTCGTTTTAGATTTTGCTATTTAAGTGTAGCTAATGGTGCTGTTTCTTTAATGTTCTGTTTCTTCTGAATCCATTTTTATTCCCTTTTTATAAGATTAATGAAAAATAAGGAAAACTATATGTATGCACTTTATTTATATATGTATATAAATATTGAATACTCTCCCCTTAAAGAAATTGTTGGTCTTTTGTATATAAAAGGCATTTTCTTTTAAAGACTTCTGCACATAGAACAAGAACCAGATTGTTGTGAAGGTGTGAGAAAAGAGCGGGACTCGGTTCTGGGAGATTAGACAATGCTCCCGGTATCCTGAAGATGGTATGTCAGAAAGATTTAGGTGGACAACTAGGTTATAAGTAAGAGAAAGAGGGACGTAAATCAAGTTTATCTGACAAAGTAATTTAACAAAAAATGCTGGTTTAACAAACAGTACACATGAATATATTCTATTCAATCCTATGTAGTCAAATCTCATACAAAAAGAAATATGAATGATAGAGAACTTATATTTACATTGCCCCCCTCTGGTTCCAAATTATTTGATTAGGAAAAAGCAAGCTGACCCCACCTATTTTTTGAAATAGAGAAACATGGCTTTCTTGGTTTTTTTTCATAAACAAATCTACCACAAATTTAGGTTTACTAAAAATTGTTACAAATTAGCCAGGAAACAGAATTTTGCAACAAAACCTCACTTTCAAGCAAACCTATTGTATGAAATCCCAACTCTATATCAAAGACATGTTGAAGGAGACTGCTTTGATTACAAACGGATTCATAAGTTAACTAGTAAGTTATTTTAATGTATTTAAAATATAATTCGATTTTTTTTTTATTATGGGTAAAAATCAAAATTCTCACAATACATACAAACATTTGTAAAATGATATATAAATATATATGCATATATGTGTATTTGCTTACAAAAATGTTATTTATATATATATATATATATATATATATATATATATATATATACATATATTTTAAGAGGTGCTTAGATTACCTAAAATATTACACGGAACCCACTGGGATTCCCATGTTGCCCAAGTTCATTGAGGTTGGTGGGCCACACTGTGGGAGATGTTTATAATTCGATTTTTAAAAATTTTGTTTATATAAAACTTTTCAGAAATAAAGCTGAAAATAGACCACAGCTCTACTGAGCACAAGAGAGTTAAATCTGATTATATTATAGGTTGATCTATTTCAATGATGAATTAGAAAAAAGATTTCTAATGTGTTTTCTTTATAAATTTATAAATTTACATTTTAATCATTATATAAGACATGTACACACACCCTAAATTGACTATTTTTGGAATTTCTGTTTGAAATTTCATGAGACTGATGGCTGAGAAACAAAAATTCTTCATAGTTAATCCTGTTTGGTCATTAAACTGAATAAAATAACCAGATGTGATCTTGGTGATGAAATTGGATTGCCATGCAATGATCCAGTTGACTGTTTGGTAATTGTTTGTTATTATGTACTGAAAAATCAAAATCACTCAAAAAGAAACTGATTTGATCCTGTATATAGATAAAGGCTCAGTAGGATGCAGACTTAGAAGCAGGTAGCACAGATATGCCAAGGATCTCTACCCTGCTGCTCCATTAACAACTGGCCTGAGTTTGATAGTCTCAAGCAGTACTTTGTCCTAAATCACAAACAAGGTGCTCTTTCCCTGATATGCAAAGATGTGTGTATATGCATGTGTGTGTATTTATGCTCTGTCATTCTGCAACAAGTAAATCTCATATAACTGGAGTCCTGTAGAGTGTTGGTCTGGGCACAACCCACTTTGTGCCATGGGGACTTCATTTATTACATCCGTGAGTTGGTTTAAATTGAAGTCTTGGTATTGTTGGGAGAAGCGTTCTCTAAGAGAGACGAGAGTAAGAAAGGATTCAACACTAGGAATCTATATGTAGCTTAACAACATGCTTTCAGGGGGAGTGTCTGAGAAAAGAATCTAAATCCAGAGTAAAAACGCAGCCCTCTCAGGCACTGTCACAGCATTTTCCTGAGTACCCAGAGCCAAAGGAAAAAAAAAACAAGCCAAACATTATATTTAGTCCCTGCAAAAAGTCAAAAATAAAGTGTTCTTTCTAGAAAATGTCTGAAATAACAGATGAATTTCAAAACCAATTAAATATAGTTACCTATACTTATTATATACTTAATTTTTGTCCATTTATTTCTCGAATATCCACTAGAGACTCAATCATCAAAACAACAGCAGCAAAAAATGGTAATAAAACAAGTTTTCCCCTGTGCCATGAGGTTTTGAGCATGTTTCTCTTACTGCCTGCCTCATGGCCTTTGCATTTGCTATGCTCTCTGCTTGGATTGCTCTTCGGGCCCCTTGCATGCTAGTACTTCTTTTGCAAATGGACCATCCTATCTAAAACAGTCTGTCCCCTCTCTGCCCTGCTACTCTATCCTATCCTTTTTTTCTCTTTTTTTTTTCACAATTCAAAATTATGTTGACATTGTTTGTTTCCTACCTCTCTACCACTATATTTTCTTCACCTTGAGCAGTGCTAGGCACATAATAGGTGCTGAAAAAGAGGAAGGCAGATGAGTTGAGTACTGCCCTTCTGAATTTACACATCACATACTTGTTGCCAGTAGGCAGCTCACATCCAAAGGAAACCAGTGTCAGTCTCTACTCTGCTGTCCCAATAAGCCTCTTCCAGACTTGGGTTTTGAATATGATCAACATAGGCATTTTTATTTTTCCCTTTGCATTATCTGTGTAGCATTCCTGACTTAGTCTGGTGTACTTTGGCAGGAAAAGTTCAGTCAGGCAACACCTGTGATAACAACACTACTAGGTGTGCTGGGTGTTCATCGTCATCGTCGTCGTCTTTTTTTAATGTTTTTTTTTTTTTTATTAGAGCAGTTGTAGCTTTTTAGAAACATTGTGCAGAAAGTATGGACTTCCCATATACTCCCATCTTACATACAGTTTTCCCTATTATTAACATTTTTGCTTTAGTATGGTATTTTTATTACAACTCATGAAATAATATTAACTTTAGCTCACTTTTTAACCTTTGGATCTGCTCTTTGTGTTGTATGATTCTATGGGGTTTTGTGTGTGTGTGTGTTTTAACATATACAATCTAAAATTTCCCTTTTTTCCCCTTTTTGAATATACAATTCAGTGGTGTTAGTTACATACACAATTTGTGCCTCCATCCCCATCATCCGTTGCCAAAATTTTTCTCTCACCCCAAACAGAAACTCCATACCAATTAAACATTGACTCCCCATTATGCTAGGAATTCTTCATTAGCTGTCTTCTTTCTAGAAGCCCAAGGCAATGTGCCTTCAGCATCTTTCTGATTTAGTTAGACGCAGGGTTTTGTTCAGTGACAGGCTTTCAGTCAACCAGCAAACAAAAACTGAGCAGTGCTCTGAAATGAGGAGAATATTTAGCAAACTCCCCTGTCTTATTTTTCAGTTTCCTGAGTGTAAGTGCAATATCTGTCTGTCCTTGTTGTGCCGTAGAAAGAGCTCTGGCTATGTCCTTGTAGTTCTGCAGGTACGTTAGTATGATTGAGCCTCAAGCAGCATGGATATAAATGCAGCAGGGTGAAGAGAAAGCAATATGCTTTTATCTACCCTGTTGAAGCATTTATTATGTTTCTAAATGATAATCAACATTTAGCTATTCTTCTAGAATATCAAATTTGGAAATTTTATGATTTTATTATGGACAATCAAAAAGTGGAAAAAATGAAATTCCTTTAAAAACTATCACCCTGAAACAAACAAACAAAAGCAATACGGAGACCACCTATGTTATTGTTCTTGGTATTTCCACAATTAAATTAGGCCTTGCCTCACAATTCACATGTGCTTTGAACAGATCTGTGGGTGGAATCCTTAAGAAATGGTTCCCAGAGAACCTCTGGGTGATTTCCTTTCATTCTGAGAGGGTCTGGTCTGTGATTTAGTTCTCATTTTACATTGTCAACACTTTCATCACGAATCAGTTACCAAACATGGAAAAGTTATTAGTGGCTTTGAAAGCTAATGTAGGGTAGTAGTAATCATTTAAAGGGCTTATCTATCTGCCTTGAGCAACACGGAAACTGAGAAAAGGCAAACAGGACAGTGGCCAGGGTAAGGGAAATGGAGAGGGGATGTGGGAGGGGGGCTAGCTGAAAAGCATTCCAGTCTGTGCGGTTCCTTCACAAATCCCAATGAGATAATAGCTCATCAAGTCAAGCCCATTCCTTACCTTCAGGAAGTGCCACACAGGTAAATGAAGAAATTATTTGAAGAGGGATCATGATGGGTGTGGACTGTTTGTGATTCAGCTTGGAAGAAATGCCTAGGCGAGTTTCTTCACCCTGACTAGGATTGATTTCCGCTGGTGGGGCTCTCTCGACTTTTGTGATTGTTGGCCTGAGGTTTGCAAAACTGATAGAGTTTATAGATAAATACCCAGGACCAGTAGCTGAAGGACATGTGGAATAACTAACTCTGGAATAACTATCCCACCATTTAGAAACAAATTGTTTCTCCCCTGATGTTTAACCCATGTAGAATTCTACTCTTTAAATTTAGGACTCCATAAGGTGGTCCTTTTTAATAGAGGATCCAAATGGATTTGTCCTTTAAAAGGAAAGCATCAAGAAGAAATGTTGTTTTACGATGCTCTGAAATTAAAAATAGAGAAGATGAGAGAAATCTGTGATGGTACATACTTTTTTTTTTTTTTTTTGGCAGAATCTCAGAATTATATATAAACAACATTTATTACTTGATAGTACTTGGATGGTGCCTCCCTCTATCCCCAAGTTCCTTTGCTAGATGTATAATAGCTCCTTCAAAACTGTTTTGTGGGCCTTACAGATTAACAGTGTTTATTCTCTTTATTTATTTATTTTTCTATTTTACTTTTAGGAAGTACCAGGGATTGAACCCAGGACTTCATATATGCAAAGCAGGAGCTCAACCACTGAGCTACACACACTCTGCTGTTCTCTTTTGAATATGCTGTAGTATGCAAGGAAAGGGCAGTGAGGAAGACTTGGAATTAATCCATCCAACTGGTCAGATGTTAAACAATGACAATAATAATGTGAATCTATTCCATTAAAAATACTATCACGAAGAATGTAGACATTTGATGGCTTCCATATGAACCTATTTGCTCCTGAAAAAATAATTTAGTCCTCATTACTAAACTAGAGATAAGAGAATCCCTTCAAAAGAGTTGCCATATTGGTATGAGGTTGGGAGATAGAAGCGTCCTCTCAAAACAAGCTCTGGGTCAGCCCATGCCTGGCCAGGCTTGCTCATACCAGAGTAAGCTAACTGGGGCACTGGAAAGATATGGGTGATAAAGAAATGTAATTATAATTCAAAATTATCCTGTTAAGTGATGCCTATGGAACATTCAGGGACTTATACAGAGAAGCATTCTTGGTATTGTGTGGGCTGTTAGGAAATCTCCACCAGCACAGGGCCTTTGGATCATAAATACTTGTTTGGAGATGGCAGTGGCAAAATATGGGATTTATACTGGATTGAGATCTGGAATCTCTTGAATTATCTTCCTCTCTACTAATTAAAATGTGCTGAAAGGATCACTGAGAGTTTCCCACAGTTGCCTGGTGATAGCATTCAGGAGAAAGATGAGAAATCACAAGGGTTTTAGCTGTTGGATTTTTGGTGTGGGGGAGGAGGGCAGGGAGTAGTGTGTGGGAAGATTGTTTGAGGTGTCTTCTGGGATGAGACTCATGAAAAGGAAAAAGTGAAGGTACTAAGATGGAAATAGTACCTACAACATAGTAGGTGCTTAGTAAATGTTCTTTGAATAAAGTTTTGGGAATAAAAGACGTCAAGCATATTGGAAGTTTCAAAATCTCAGCCCCTCTACTTGTGCACATGTGTGTATGTAAAATCTACTTAGAAAGCAAGAGTAAGAATTTTAAGAACTGTATAAACCAAAGCAGAGAGTTCTACCACTTTTTTTTTTTTTTTTTTTTTTTTTACCCCATAAGTGCTGGATATTGGAAGTTAAGTGGAAAAGGCATAGGAACTAGGATCATTAATTTCAGTCAGTGGTTGGTAGCTGGTGAATTATAGCTTTATTATAAATGAAGAGTTAATTACTAAGGGATGACATAGTTTTAATTTTTTTTCTCTCCCAAGATTAAATAGATGCAGATTAGGTATAAGGAAGAATTTGATTCTAAGAATTTTAAGAGCCTGGACTGGGTTACCCAGAAAATTCTATAACCTACTAGAATTTGTGGGTTTGCTTTTACTTCAATTCTTTACTTATAGAGATTCACCATTGTAAAGAGAATTAGTCTCATCTTGAAAACAGTATGTGAGGTCCCTTAGGTTGTAATCAGTACTAAAAGGCATATCCTTTGCCTGAGATTCAGACAGTGGTTCTATACTCAAGTCCTAAAAGATTAATAATGTAATTTCCACTTATTATCTGAGTAGACCTCTTTTTGAAAAAAAAAAATTTGAGTTTAACCAAGGACTGATTTTCAAAACACTATTTTGGCACTTTATAAAAATCTTGTATTTTTCTAACTAATCTTTTCCCTTATTCACTCACCCTGAGTCCTAGTTTGTAGTCAAAAGCTGTTCCTGAAGATTTTCACTCAACTTTCAGCCATGCTTAGCATTGGAGAACTTTATGTCACTGGATTCTTGGGAGCCAAAAATCTCCTCACCTACCTCCACTGTTAATTGCCTCTTCTGGCAACTAAAAGAAGTCTTATGAGTGAGGTGAAAAGAAAAAGGAAACCCCACTTTGCTCTTTTTTATCCTCTCATCTACAGCACAGAAGCAGAAAGAGAAAGAAATACCATAATATTGCCCAGAGTTTATTGTTTTTCCTAATCGGGAAGTGTTCCATTCGGGACATGAGGAGAAGAATGGATGTCCTCACTCCTCTAGTGCAGACTGGGGCTAGGTCTATTGGAGAGGCTGCTGGAGGTTTTCTCTGTTTTGTGTTAGTGTCTGCTTTAGCTCCGTGTATCTTAGCGAGAAAATTTTCTTGAGAAATTATTTTCTTCAAGGGCTCGGGTTTTTTACAATAGAAAGTTTTGAATGGATCAAGGTTTTTTTAGCAAGGACAAACTAATTTCATTACAGGTGACCTCTCAAGGCTAAAAAATTGGTTCTGCTGTTGAAACTGGCATGCATCAAATACCTTAGTGGTGGAAATGGGGCTGTTCTGGCATTGGGGAGTGGTAGGAATATTGTAGCATTACCTTCAGTGGAGGCATGATCCCCACCAAGTAGGAGTTTCTCTCTGAAAACTGCAACCAGATGATTTATTTTTAAAAGCCAAGTGGTCAGCCCAGGTGGGGCTCATATTCCTCTTCTCCTTAGCGTCTAATTCAAATTTATAGATACAAACTGGACATCTTGACTTTATTTCTTGTCTGTCCTCTTTGAGGAACCGTCTTCCAGTCATGCAATTAATCCAGGTTTAATTTTAGTTTCTAACTAGATCTGATTGGGGTGTGCCCTGATTTTAATTATTCAGCTCACTTTGCTTTCATCTTGGGATTTAAGCTTCCATTAAAATAACTACAGCAGGCTTTTGACTTTAATGTGATTTTATGTAATGCAACAAAAAACTATACCTGATATTTATTTAGTGCTTTTTTTAAAAGCTCAAAGTTTTTAATGTGCTTTTACTTATTTAATCCTTATAATATCCTGTAAGGAATATTAGAAGTAGGCCTTATTATCTCCATTTAATAAAGAAATGGAGTCATAAAGTAGTCAGGGAGTTTGCAAATGTTCTATGGATTCCAAGTACACTCGTGGTAATTTTTCAGTTTTCTTGCCTTCTCTTCTCAGGGGACCTTGTTGTCTTGCTGTATACTATAAATACATTATACAGTATATATTTTACTATTCTCAGGCCCATCAAGTTTAATGGGGTAGCCTGGCGTGGTTCCTAGAGCAGGATCATGTACATGATAAATATTACTTTAGAAGATGATGTATTTTGGCTTGAATATGGACTATAGTTTTTAAAAATGCAACAAAAGGCAACATATCTCATTTGTTTCTCCAGCACCTAATATGGTACCTTGTACGTAGTAGGCACTCAATAAATATTTGGTACACCAATGAAAACACCTCATTAAAAAGTAGCACCATAAAGAACAGAGACCATTAAGACAAATAAAAGGAAGTACTACTTAACTCAGCAGGAAGTGCTTAAAGAGGACAACCTGCCTCTACCAGAAAGCTCTTGTTTTTTGCTGAGAATCAGCCACTGTCCTGGGTAGAATGTAGTTCCAACCAAGTGTTCTAACTTACAGAGTTATTGATCTTTAGAACTGAAAGGACCATTTGAAATCATTTAAGCCTTCTCTTAAAATTTTTTTAATAGAGGAGGTAATTGAAATTGTATTTCATCTTGCCTTTAGAAAACACCCAGATTTACTTTTAAATTGTTTTATTGAATTATCAGGGAGGGACATCTTTTGTATTCTTATGGAAGAATTTGAACCACTGAGGCACAGAAACTTTAAATGACGCCTTGGGATCACACAGAAAAATCACTGGCATAAATACATAAGAAATATATTTCACAACTATTTTATAGCAAAAAGACACCAGATTAGAATCATCTCTTTCAAAACAACATGCTCCTTGTATTATAAAACATCTCTAATTAGTTCAGGGTATAGTATGAAACTCTCAAGAATCCTTGAAAATTAAAGCATCTTAAAAAAAGAAAAAAATTTTGGCATCACCATCCACCCAAGTACCCAAAGCAAAGTTCCAAGAGTCATCCTAGTTACCCTTCCCTTATATTCAGTTACCAAATCCTATCTATTCTCATTCTTTTGAATTTATCTGAATTACTGCTTTAGACTCCTAACTGCTCCTTTTTGCCTTCTCTCCCTAGTTTAATCAATTCTCCACACTTAAGCTTTCTATCAGGTAAACTCAACAATGTTTCCCTTCTGTTTAAAGTCTTTAAGTGTATCCTTCTCACAGCATGCAAAGCCCTCCATTATCTTGCTTCTGCCCGTCATGCCAATCTCTCATTCCATTCTTCTCCTCTTTACACTCTAAGCAACAGCCACACTGACCTATTTATGCTTCTTGAACTCTTTCTTTTTCTCTTACTTCTATACCTTTGCAGAGCCTTCTCCTTTCAGATAGAATGTCCCTGCCTTCTACTCTGCCTGGCAAGCTACCCTCATCCTTGCTAAGGCTCAGCTCAGTATCAGCTCTTTGAGGATCTTCTCATTTCCCTCTGATTTGCATTCTGTACCCCTCCTCAGAGAAACAGTTTCCTACTCACAGTGAACTGTTCAAAGAATATTTATGATTGTCAATTGCATAAATGAAAATGCTAAGGCTTTCAATAATTCATTTATTCCTTCAAGAAATATTTATTGAGGACCTGTATTAGTCAGCTAAAGGGGTGCTGATGCAAAGTACCAGAAATCTGTTGGCTTTTATAAAGGGTGTTTATTTGGGGTAGAAGCTTACAGTCACAAGGCCCTAAAGAGTCCAACTCAAGGTACCATAAGAGGTACTTTCTCACCCAAAGTCTGTAGCCACATATTAATGCAAGATGGTGGGCGATGTCTATGAGGGTTCAGCCTTCTTTCATCTTAAGGCTCCGTGGTCCTAGCTTCTTCCAATCTCAGCTGTAGGCTGGCATAAGGCTCATCTCTTTCCCCATCACTTGTTTCTTTCCAGGCTCAGCTGGTCTGGTCTCTCCACAAGGTCAGCTCTATTCAGGCTCATCTCTCTTCCTGGGGCCTCTGCTGTATCTAATGAGCTGTCTCTATTCCTCTGTGTTCTTCTCCTGTGTGTGTTTACTTCTGTGTGAGGGTCTTTTTTTATCAACCCACCAAGGGGATGGGACTCAATACTGAATCACACTCTAATGACCTGGTTGAATCAAAGCCCTAATCTTAACATAATTTAATCAAAGGCATCTTAGCTGAATCTAATACAATCAAAGTGTATCATGCCCAGAGGAACAGACTAGTTTACAAACATAATCTCTCTTTTTGGAATTCATAGATAATATCAAACTGCCACAGGGCCTAATATGTGTCAGACATGATCCCCACCTCCCTTACTGCAAATAGGGGGAGGAAGGAAATTAACTTAGGGAGCACCAAACCCACAAACAGAAAAGCTCAGGAGTCTGTGGAAGCTCAGAGAATAGGTATTCACATTACATGGACTAAGGAGCAGATGTGGCTCAAGAAGTTGAGCTTCCACCTCCCACATGGGAGGTCCCAGGTTTGGTTCCTGGTGCCTCCTGGAAAAAACAAACAAACAAACAAAAAAACAATAAGCAAACAAATGAAAAATCCAACTCATGGAAGCCAATGTGGCTCAGTGGTTGAACTTTGGCTTCTCACATACGAGGTCCTGGGTTCATTCCCTGGTCCCCAGTACCTCAAAAAAAAAAAAAAAAAAAAAAAATTAGATGGACCAGGCCAGTAAAAGCTTCCAAGGAGAGGTGAATTTTCAGCTGAATCCTGAAGAATGAATAGGAGTTAGACAGTGAAGAAGCAAAAGGATAGGTTTTATAAGCAGAATGAGGAGGGTCTGGGAAAGCCAATACCTGAGGTACGTAGCTCCCTCTGGGAACTACAAGAAGTTTGATGTGGCTGGATGGAAATGTGGAGGGAGTATAGCAGAGGATGATATTTGAGAGATAGGTGGATGCCCGATTATGGAGCCCCGCATGTGCTAGACTGAGGAAATTGAAGATTATTGTAATAGTTATTGAGAGCCATTGAAGGATGGTTGGTAGAAGGGTGAGAGGTTTGAATTTGCTTTGAAAAGATTATTATGGTGGTCATATGAAGGATAGATGTGGGGATGGAGCATAGATGATAAGCCAGTGAGTTTGAAGGAAGGGTTACCCATTGTGTAATTTTAATAAGAAGTTAAATTTTGATATAAGACAGTGGAATGAGGATGAGGAGGAGTGGACAGAATCAAGAAATATTAAGAAGGTAGACTGTGAAGAACTTGGTGAGGGATTGGATGAAGGAACTGAGTGAAGAGGGGTGGCTAACATCACTTACAGTTTTCTGATTTTAGCAACTCATGATATACTAAATATTATTTAGGTTCCTACCATGTATTATTATAATGTCTCACTGGTTTTAAAAATATTCAGCAATAGAATAATGTCAAACATTATTCTGAAACCTTGGCTAATGATTGATTTGTGTGATGTTCTTTCTCTCTCCTGTTTCTGTTGTTGCATAACAAACCAAATCTTAGTGGCTCAAAACAACAATTTATTAATGTGTATCCTTATTTTGATAGGTTGATAGGCTCAGAAGGGAAGTTCTCACTTGAGGTTCCTCTTAGAGTGCAGCTAGATGGAGTTGAGGCCAGAGTTACCTTAATGTTCTTAACACACATGTCTGGTGTGAGGTTGCCATGACTGATTGGGCATTCCCCTCTCCAGGTGACTCTTCATGTGTCTATCTTGGGCTTCTTCACAGCATGGCATTCTCAGAGTAGTTGGACTTACATGATGGTTGACCTCCCCCAGAAGTGAGTGTTCCAAGAGACTAGGTGGAAGTTGCAAGGCTTCTTCTGACCTAATCTTGGAAGTCATATGATGTCATATTCTATTGATCAGAGCAGTCATAGACCAGCTTGGATTCAAGGGGGTGAAAGAATAGATTCCATTTCTCAAAGAAAGAATGGTTGCACATACGAGAAAGGAGAGAATTGGTGATGGACATCTTGGAGATAATCTATACTACCACCTCTTGCCACAGTGCTTCAGTGAATCAATATAACTTTCACCCTCCCCTTAAATATTTTTACGTGCCCTAATGGTAAAAGAATGATAGTATCACCTTTTGTTTAAAAGATACAGGATGTTTTCCAACTTTTGAGGGTATTTACATGTTTATTTTATTAACATTATAGCCAAACCTGCTACTTGTAACCCATGTGATTCCTATCACTTCGTAACACAAAAAAAAATTTCTCTTATTTAATATTCTCTAACTAGGAACAGACTAACCTTTTAAGGAGAAAAAATTATTGCAATGTTTACTCTTCTCATTCTTCTCCCAGTCAGGAATGGCCAATGAACTAAAGTAATAAAAGCACATTAAAAACGTTATTTAAAAAACAGAATATCTCTGTAAAAGTTCCTGTTAAAAATACTTAAGGTGAGAATCTAGTTCGATACATTTTGGTAGGAACGAAAGTCCCATGGACTGTGAATGGAATATTCCAGTATTCATTAGACAAATATTTTTTTACAGACCACTATACCCCAGATATCATGCTAGCTAGAGTAGTTTTACTCTTTTCCAGGGGCCTCAGTATATGCTTTCTTATTTAAAACAGTTTTTTTTCCAATTAATTTTTTATTAAGACCTTATATAATGTAAAGTACTATATTACCAGTACTTTGAAGATTCTGGAAAGTATGATGATATTAACGTAGCTATTCTTTTTTTTTTTTTTTTTTTTTTATTATGGGTAAAAATCAAAATTCTCACAATACATACAAACATTTGTAAAATGATATATAAATATATATGCATATATGTGTATTTGCTTACAAAAATGTTATTTATATATATATATATATATACATATATTTTAAGAGGTGCTTAGATTACCTAAAATATTACACGGAACCCACTGGGATTCCCATGTTGCCCACCTCCCACACCTCACACCACATCCCACACAAACATCTCCCACAGTGTGGCCCACCAACCTCAATGAACTTACACATCCTGGAGCCTTGCCACCAACCATAGACCACAGTTCACACTGTAGACCACACTCTCTCCCACTCAGTTCTGAGTGGTGTGTGCTGATTTAAAATGGCCTACATCCATTGCCACAACAGTACTCAGGACAACCTCCAACTCCCAAAGAAGCCCCTGTATTTCAACTGCTCGTAGCTATTCTTTATGTGTGAATGGAGTCATATGAGATTGTTTTATGGTGACTTGAAGTTTTCAAAAAATGCTCCAAAATAATGAATGCAACATTTCCATTTTCTGTGTGTAATTATTTCTAGCAAGTCTGCTAGACTTCTTTCTTCAGTTCCCTTTAAGTGTTGTCATTATATATAGTGTTAGTTTTTTCCTGCAAATAAACTCCTTTAACAGAGAGGCAAATTGTTTACATTTCTCAAGAATGTCTTTTAGCCTGGAAAACGGCATACATTTTAGGAAGAGGATTTTCTTTGCAGGGATTTTGTTATGAGAATACTCAGATGAAAAAGTCATGGATTTGAAAATGTTGGCTGAGCAGTTAGGCATTCTCTACTGGGTTCCACGATAGGATGCAAATAAAAATCACAATTTAAGCTGTTATGAATTAATGAGAGTCTGCAATACACATATCTACTCATTTCAGCCCAGACCTAAAAGTGCATGCATTGAGGATAAATATGTCTGAGGGTATAGAGATCTATAACGTACAACATTAATCTCCCATTAGTTAACCATGGTGAAGTTTAGGAAAGCGCTTTCAGTATTAAAACAAAAACAAAAACAAACAAACAAACAAAAAACATTACTTAGAAGCTTAATCCTTCCATGAAAATTTACTGAAATCTGGCAAAACTGAAAATAAATAATAATCAAATTAGCCACATTTTTTAAAAAGTAAAATTATCACTTTTATTGTTTCTGGCATTATTCCTTAAGTAAATCAGTCCTTTTTGGAGTACCTGTTAATTTTTTAGGGGTGACTAGATTCTATTAAAATGGGGACTATTCCAAGGACATATGAATTGTTTTGAGTTGTTTTTGAAATAAAGGTATCAACTCAGTGTTGTCATATAAGCCTGACTATATAGGGGGGAAATCCTCTCCCTGGGAAAGATTAGATGCTTAAGGAAATCAGTATTAATTCTTCAAGACCTCAAAGGTTTCATTAAGAAATCACTGTTTTAAAGTCCTACCTGCCATTACCTCAAGTTGAATGCTAGGTATCAAGAATACTAATGAAGCACTATTTTATACAAAGTAAAGGGAATAGGGAGTCTGTTTTTTTGTTTTTTTTCCAAGTAGCTGCTCATACTCTACTTCTGAGGCTTTTAGCTGCTGGAGCTAGATATTTCATTATTCATATTTTTAGGGCCTTGTACAGAGCTGGATTCAAGTCAATGTGATTGCATATCTGTGGTTGGTTGTTATCTCCATACATCGATTAGGCAAGAGCACTTGGATATAATGAAGTTATTTAAAAAGATAATTTTTTAAAGCCACCCAAGCCCTTAACATCTGTCTAGCTCTCATATCAGAGTTGCCTTTTCCCTGATCATCTGGACAGAGGTAGTATCAGAATTTATATTGAATAAAATAAGAAGACAGTGAGCATTTTCAATGCATGCTATTGCTGTACACCCCCATGGGAAAAGCCCAGACTTGCTGCAGACCTGTCAATATCCCTAGCATTTGCTAGGAAAATAAAATGAGAAAAACTCCTCTGTCCCTTCTTTCTATCTTTACCATATCTTTCTAAATCCAACCACAAAGGTAACCTTTGGAAGAAAGAATAGGGTCAGGTTATCTCTGATTCAAAATAGCTAAAGATCTATTGAAAATGTTCAGATTTGTCTGAATGTGTAAAATATGGTTTTATAAATTCAATAATTTAACTTGCTTTCTATGCCAGTGTCATTAATACAACCCAGGAAATACCTCCAATAGGCCAAAATGAAGAAATGAGACCTATTCTACAAGGGTTTGGTTATTGTAACTTTTTAGTGATATAGAATGACTATACAAATGCCCTCCTTACTTGAGCACACAGCAGATAGCTTTCACAAGTAATCTGGATTTTTTTTTTGCCACAAAAAGGTTTTTTTTTTTAATACAAAAAAGGATTACTAATGTATTCCAAAATATCTAGTCTACCAGGGTCAAAGTGGTTAAATACTGAAACTATTGTAGTCACCAGTGTTCTAAGTAATGGTCTCCTCCAAATCCATTGGGTTTTCCTCATACAAATGCTCTTTCATCTTCTAATTTTAGAGTGTTTCATCACCAGTGTTGTCCTCTCTGCTTTCTTTTTCACCTGACTTCTTGGTTTTGCTATTTGGCATCTTAAGATAGATGTCATTCCTCGTATATCCTTAGATAGTTCTGAGAAGTTCCCAGTTTTTGCCCTACCCACCTCTTTGATTTATCTTTCTTCTTCCTCTTTTTACAGTCTTCCTCCTCTGCTCCCCATCAAATGTCTTTGTTTAAGTTTATCATTTCTTTTTGTTTTATGGTTAGTATTTTTTGTGTCCTACCTAAGAAATTCTTGCCTACCCCAAGGTTGTAAAGATTTTCTCCTATGCTTTTCTTCTGAAACTTTATTATTTAAGCTTTTTTTTTTTTTTTAAAGATTTCTCTATTTATTTCTGCGCTCCACTCCCCAATTGTTTTGCACTTGTTGCCTGTTCTCTGTGTGTTCTTCTGTGCCTGTTTATCTTCTCTTTAGGTGGCACCAGGAACTGATCCTGGGACCTTCCAGAGTGGGAGAGAGGTGCTCAATCTCTTCCGCCACCTCGGTTCCCTGGTCTGCTGCGTCTCTTATTGTCTCTCTTCTGTGTCTCTTTTTGTTGCATCATCTTGCTGCACCAGATCTCCTCTTGGACCAGCACTCCTGCACAGGCCAGCACTCCGCCTAGGCCAGCTCACTCCTTGAGCCAGCTCGCCGCTCAGGCCACCTTGCCTTTCACCAAGAGGCCCCAGAAATTGAACCCTGGACTTCCTATGTGGTAGATGGGAGCCCAGTTGCTTGAGCCACATCTGTTTCCCTATTATTTAAGCTTTTATGTTTAGATCTTTAATCCATTTCAAGTTAATTTTTAGGTATGGTATGAGGTAAAGGTCGAGGTTATTTTTCCACACAGATGATCAGATATTCCAGTAAATTATGGATCTGTTTCTGAACTTGCTATTCTGTTTCATTGATTATATGTCTATACTTACACCAGTATTATATTGTCTTGATTCCTGTAGTTTACAGTATATCTCAAAACCAGGTAGTATAAGTCTTTTGACTTTGTTCTTTTTAAAAATTATTTGTCTAGCCTAGGTAATTAGCATTTTCACATATTTTAGAAGTAGTTTGTCAATTTATAACAAAAAAATCTTCAGGGAAGTTGGTTAGGATTATGTTGAATATATAGATCAATTTAGGGAGAACTGACATCTTAACAATATTAAGTCAACTAATCCAGAAATATGGTATATCTCTCCATTTATGTAGACTTTCAGTTTCTCTCAGCAATGTTTTATACTTTTCAGTAAAAGTATATTGTATTTCTTTTATTAAGTTTACCTAAGCATTTCATTTTTTATTATATTTGAAATAGAATTTTATTTTTAATTTGTTTCCAGTTGTCTATTGCTACCATATAAAAATACATTTATTTATATTGCTGTCATCTCCTGCAACTTTGCTAAATTCACTTATTAATTCAACTAGTTTAAAAATGGATTCTTTAGTATTTTCTATATTTGATAATGTCATCTGTGAACAAACATTGTTTAACTTCTTTATTTCCATCCCATATCCCTTTTATTTCATTTTCTTGCTATAACACTTGGTTAGAACCTCAAGATAATGTTGAATAGAAATGATGAGAATGAACATCCTTGCCTTGTACCAATCTTAGGGGGAAAGACTTTCACCTTTAAATATGATGTTAGCTGATGTTTGTGGTACATGTCCATTATCAACTTGAAGAAATTCCCTTTTACTTTTTAAATCATGAACAAGCATTAGATTTTTTTTCAAATGCTGTTTCCATATTTTTTGAAATGAACATGCAGTTAATATGGTGAATTATGATTTGTTTTCAATTTGCTAATATTTTAAGTATTTTTCCACTTAGCTTATGGGTAATATCTGTCTGTAATTTTCTTTGGGTAATATCTTTGTCAGGTTATTAAGGTTATGCAGCCTCGTAAAATAAGATGGGGACATTTTTCTCCTCTTCTATTTTCTCAGAGTTTCTATAAGATTAGGGTTATTTCTTCCTTACGTGTTTGATAGACTTCACCAGTGAAACTATCAGGGCCTGGAGATTTCTTTGGTAAAGTTTTTGATGACACAATTTCTTTAAAAGACATTGGGCTATTCAACTTTTCTATTTCATCTTGAGTCAGTTTTGGTAAGTTATATATCTTAAGAAATGTGTCATTTCATACACATTAATGAATAATATTGAAATTCATAATATTGTTATTGTTCCTGATATTCCCTTATGACCTTTTTCAATATCTGTAATGCCAGTAGAAAATAATACCTTTTTCATTCCTGATATTAATTTTTTCCCTCTAACTTCCTTCAATTTTTTGCTAAACTTACCTTCTTCTTTTAGGTCTCCCCACATGTATATGTCTTCTAATCTCAAAAAAAAAATATTTTTATGGCAAAACAGTTTTGTATGACATTTTTGAGCAAGTTATGTAGAGTCAAAGGGACCTAGAGTGAAAACCTAGCTTTGCCACATACTACTAGTTCTTGCTTCTCTTCTCTAAGCCTCTTTCTAAAATCATGATAACAATAGTATCTACCTCATAAAATTGAGATGATTAAACCACTTATGTATATAAAATACTTAGTACAGTGTCTAACAAATAATTAGCTCCCAAAAGTTGTATCAATTATTATTAAGATCATTTTCATAGCCTCCTTATACCACCCTAGCTCTTATTTTATTTGACCTCTTTTTTAACCTTCTCTTTCTCCTATTTTCCCCCAATATGGACATTGTCCCTAAGTTCAATCCCTCAGTTTTCACTGAGTAGGATTTTCCTTTGTGTGTTTTTCTTTTACTTTATTCTGCTTGCAAGTTCTGGAGCTTCTGGAATACATGATTTTTTTTTACACTTTTCCTTCAAAGTCTTGCTCACATTGATTATAGCTGCCTTGAATCCCTTGCCTGTTAATTTCATCATCTCTGTATTTCTGGGTCCATTTCTGTGGAATGATTTTTCTCCTAAGAGTCATCTTCTCCAGCTTCTTCCCAGGTCTAGTAATTTTCAGTTAGATGCTGGTCATTTAAATGTTACATTGTTGGGTTTCTGGAATTCACTACCTTCTTTTAAGTTTATTTTGCAGGATGTTAAGTTATTTAACACATAAATATCTCCTGACCCTTTGTAAGCTCTGAGAAATTTTTAGCTAGCTCCATCATAGTTATTTTATGGCCTTGTGTAATTTTACCCTATATATGTACAGCTTAGAACTTAGCAAAAAACAAAGTTACTCCCTGAAGAATTCTGGAGTTCCTCCTCTGCATAGCTGGTTCCTCTATGATATTCTGTTCCCCAAATTATTGGCCTTCCAGATATCAAATCTCAATTCAATGAGATTATTGTACTTTGGTTGTATTCCCCCTGCCTGCATTGTTTTCCATAAAATGTTTCCAGAAAGAAAGCTGAGGTGCTCATAGAGATTACTTCATCTGCTTCCCTTCTCCTAAGGAAAACAGCCTTGCACTTCTGGTTATCCACTGTCTTAAAACAGCTGCTCCATATATTTTTCCAGTGTTCTAGTTGTTTATGGTGGGAAGGCAAGCTCAGTTCCTTATAGTGGGAGGCCAAGTTATGACTAGAATAAGAACTTTCTATGCTGTAATTTTTAAAAGTTTGACTTTTTAATTAGGGAAGTTGTGGATTTACATCATGCATAAATTACAGAATTCCCTACTATTAACACCTACTATTAACACCTACTATTAACACCACCCTACTATTAACACCTTTCCTTGGTGTAGTGCATTTTTTACCATTGATGAAAGCACATCTTTATAATTGTATTGTTAACTATAGTCCATGGTTTAAGTTAAGGTTCACTGTGCAGTGCAATTCCACAGATTTTTTTTAAAAATTTTATTCTATTAGTATGGTGATTTGAAGCTGAATATATGCCAGAAAAGCATGATCTAAACTCTAAATCATTCCTGTGGTGTGACCCCATTGTAAGAGGGTAACCTTTTGGTGAAGCTACGTCAATTAAGGTCTGGCCCAGCCTAATCAGGATGAGTCTTAGTCCTATTATTGGAGTCTTTTATAAGCAGAATGAAATTCAGGTAGAGAGAAAACCACAGAACCTAAAAACTGAAATGCAACAGAACCCAGAAGAGAAAGGAGAGACTGCCTTGTCCCTTGCCATGTGATAAACTAAGTATCAAAGATTGCTAGCAACCATCCCCAGAATGCCACAGCCTTTGGGAAGAAAACATCGCCTTTATGACACTCTCATTTAGACTTCTTCTCAGCCTCAAACCATGAGCAAATAAATTCTTATTGTTTAACCTGATACATTTCATTGTATTTTCTTGAGCTACCGTGGAAACTAAAAAATTTTGGAAACAGAAGAGTGGGGTGCTTCTATTGCAAATACTAAAAATGTGGAAATGGCTTTGAAAATGGATAATGGGTATAGGCTGGAAGAATTGTGAGGTGCTGGATAGAAAAACCTTAGATTGCTTTGAAAAGATTGTTGGTAGAAAAAATGATGCTCAATTTACTTCCATGAGGCCTTAGAAGAATAGGGTGAATGTGTTATTGGAAACTGGAGAAAAGGTGATCCTTTTTTTAAAGTGACAGAGAACTTGGTGAAATTGAGTTCTGATATTGGATGGAAAGCAGAACTTGAAAGTGATGAACTTGGATATTCAGCTCACAAGATTTAAATGTGGAAAGTGCAGCCTGGTCTCCTTACTGCTTCTAGTAAAATGCAAGAGGAAAGGGATAAATTGAGAACTGAACTCCTGGGCACTAAGAAACCAGAAATTGATAATTTGGAAGATTCTGAGCTTCTGGAAAGTGGGTTCCCAGAAAATAGTGCTCCATATGAGGGTTTAACTGAGCATGGACCAGTCAGCCATTTTAGTACAAGTCAGGTTTGGAGGTGTAGTTATCCAGGAAGGATCTGTGGAAAGTTCTTTGGTCTGATGGTTTGGACCCCTGTGAACACATGCAAAACTGACAAGCTTTTTGCATAGTTTGTATGAACGGAACCCCTGCCAGCCTGGATGAAAGGAGCAGAAAAGGGACAAAGTGAAGGGAAAATCACTTCAAGGGAAAAACCACGGAAGCTGAGGTCTGGACCAAAGACATATTGGGCCAAGAGAGCAGACCCACCCGTGTGTGTGGAAAGAGTGAGCCTGCCCCGGTGCTTAGAGAGGGCAGACCTTCAGGCCTATTGTTCAGGAAGAGTGCTGCCACCCTAGTGCTCAGAGAGGATGGAGCCTGTGCCCCAGCATTTATGGGGAGCTTGGCCACCATCGCAATTCTTGGAGAGGGTGGAGCCTTCACCTCAGTGTTCAGGGAGAGCATAACCACTGCACAAGCACTTGCATAGCACGGGGCTGCCAATCCATCAGGCCTGGAGGACAAAACATCATTCCACAAATGATTTTCAGACCTTGAAATCTAATGGAGTGTGCCCTGCTGGGTTTCACATTTTTTTGGAGCCCATGACCCCCATTTTCCTTTCAATTTCCCCCTATGGGAATGGGAACGTTAATCCTATATCTGTCCCTCCATTGTATATCAGAAGTGGATAATTTGTTCTCTAGATTTCACAAGTCCACAGACAGAGGGAAATTTTGTCCTGGGACAGATTACACCCATAATGATTTTAATGAGATTCTTACTGAATATTGTTTCTGAAATGACTTAAGGCCTTTGGTATATTGTGATGGAGTGAATATATTTTGCATGTAGAAAGAAACTGCCTTTTTGGAGTCCAGAGGTGGAGCGTGGTTTCTTGAAGCTGTATGAACCCCAGAAAAGTTCTTAAACTTAATCCATAGACAAGACAGTTGAAATGAGTCAGACTGAATAGTAGAAAGGAAAAAGAATTATAAAAAGGGAAAATAGCCTAATAGACTTCTGGGACACCACCAAACATACCAATATACACATAATGCATATGCCAGAAGGAAAAGAAAGAGAGAAAGGGATGGAAGGAATATTCAAAGAAATAATTACAGAAAACTTCCCAAACTTAGCAAAAGACATGAGTATGCCCATACAAGAAGAACAGAGAAAACCAAACGGATACATTTGAAGAAAAATATGCCCCATTGCATACTGAGCAGTCAAATGCAAAGAACAAGGAGTACTGAAAGCTGCAATATAAAAGCAGCATGTTATTATTACAAGGGAGTCCCAATTAGATTAAGTGCCAATTTCTCATCAGAAACCATGGAGGCCAGAAGGCAGTGGGTTGAAATAGTTAGAGTGCTGAAAGAAAACAATTGTCAACCAAGAATTTTATATGCGGTGAGATTTTCTTTCAAAAAATGAGGGAGAGATTAAGACATTCTCAGTTAAACAAAAGCTGAGGGAGTTCATCACCACTGGACCTGCCCTACAAGCAATGCTAAAGGAAATTTTGCAGACTGAAAGGAAGATACAATAGACAGTGGTTCAAAGCAGCATAAAGAAATAAATACTTTCAGTAAGGGTAACCATTTGGGTAATTATAATTGCCAGTACTACTGTATTTTTTTGTTAATGTAACTTCATTTCTTACCTCCTGCAGGTGTTAAAATGCAAACAAAAAGTAATGATAACTCTGTGGTTTTGGATGTACAATGTACAAAGACATAATTTGTAATAAGTACAAAAAAAGGTGGGGTGATCGAAGGGTATAGGAACAGTGTATGTGTATCTTCATGAAGTCAAGTTGGTATCAAATAAAGTATGATTGTTATATATTTATTTTGTATTTTAGAGTCCTTTGTCTCTGAAAATTTTTTTTCGCAAAGTAAACATACCTATCTAAACCAGTATCCAAAATACAATCAGCACCCCTGAAGTCCCCTGTTGACTCCATCAAATCATTAGTTAATCCCCAGCAAGGGCAACCACTATCCCAGTTTCTACTACTCTAGATTACTTTTGCTTTATTTTGAACTTTATTAAAGTAGAATCATTCAGTATGTACTCTTTTAGCTCTGTCTGTTTAATTCAATATTATATTTATGAGATCCATCCATTTTGTTTCTTGTGGCTGTAGTTCATTCATTTTCATTTTCATGGTATAGTATTACAATATAAATGTATTTGTTCATTCTACTTCTAATGGTCTAATATAAGGATCTTACAAATGGTGCAGTTGTGAACATTCTTTTCAGCTACAACTGCTGGGAACAACACTAACTGTTCATCTCTTTCTGGAAATTCTTTGCATATGTCAGGGAACACATCATAAATAATGAGTGGATAGCCACATTTCATGAGATTTTTGACCATTGGATTCCCCATGTTGCCAGTCCAATAAATCCAGTTGGAGACTTAGAAGCTGTTGAACTAGAACACAGCTCTGCAAGACCCACCCTATGCCAGCAGCTGGAGGTGGCTCCTTGGAGTCCTAAGGATGTTGCCCTGCTGCATGAGGCCAACAGGATGAGGCCGCAGTGACCTCTGCGGCCACCTGGCTTGCCCCAGACTGCGAGTGTTATGAACATTCTCATACAAATATTTGGGTGAATATATATGCCTCTTTCTATTGGGTCTATTCCTAGAATGGAATTGTGTTATAAAGTATGTGTATGTTCAGCTATCCAAATAGTTTCCTAAAGTAGTTTTATCAATTTATAGTCCAGTGATATATGAGAGTTTCAGTTGCTCCACATCCTCAATAACACTTTGTAGTGTCTATAATGTTTTTCTTTTCCTTTTGGCAATTTTGGTGGTTGTGCAGTGGTATTGAATTGTGGGTTTAATTTGAGTTTTTGTAATGTCAAATGAATTTGAGAACCATTTCATATGTTTGTATGAAATGCCTGTGAAATCTTCTGTCCTTTCTTTTTGTCTTTTTCTTATTGATTTGTAAGAGTCCTTTACATGTTCTGATTAGGAGTTGTTTGTCAAATATGTATTGCAAATATCTTCTTCCACTCCATGGCTCTCCTTTTAATGATCTTCATTGTTCTTTTGGTAAAAAGTTAAAAAAAAAATTATGTAACCCAATTTATCGTTTTTTCCATTACATAGCACTTTCTGTGTCCTGTTTAATAAATCTTGTCTATCCCAATTTCATGAAGATAGTTTTCTGTGGTTTTGCTAGAAAGCTTTATTCTTTTGCTTTTGATGTTTAGATGTACAATCCATTTGGACTTGGTTTTTGGTTGTGATGTGATACAGAGTAAGGATTCTTTTTTTTCTATATATAGATATCCAATTGACCCAGATCCATTTATTGGAAAGACCTTTCTTTTCCCAATGTTCTTCAGTGACAGCTTTGTTATATAAGTCATGTGACCCTATATGCATAGATTTATTTGAGGATTTCTAAATTCTATTTCATTGGTCTCTTTATTATTATGCCAATATCACATTGTCTTAATTACTATAGATTTATAACAGATCTTGATATCTAGTGTGTAAGTTCTCAACTTTGTTCTTTATCAACAATACCTTAGCTATTCTTGGCTCTTGCATTTCTATATAAATTTTAGGATCAGCTTGTCAATTTCCATAGATATATTAGAATTTTTTTCTATTATATTGTCATTTCAATGAGGGCAAAGAACTCTATCTTTGCATCTCTAAGTCTGTGTACCCTGTATATAGAAAGTGATCAATACATGTTCTCTGAACAAACAAATTAAATACTATACTCTTTAATGGAAAAATCATGGTACATTTTAGGTCATGGTACTAGTATTATCTCCTTTGAGTATGGTACAGAGTATGACGAGCTGAAGTTCATATAAAAAGAGAGTTGACTCTTTATCAGTCTAGGGCAAAGTTCATTGGGCTAAAATTTCTAGCTTATATGTTAGGAAAAAGGTTGCTAAACAACATGAAAGGAATTCAAGGTTTAAGCACACATTAGACCTAAAATGTCAACAAATTAGTTTACAGGACAGTTGAAAGCAAACAGATCTGTTTTTCCATATGATTGCTTTTAAATCATGAATCAATAATTATCAATGTAATTTGTTTCCCCAGTACATAGTTAGTCTGTAATAAATATTTGGTTAACAAATAAATGATGAGTGAATTGACTTTGGTTAATTTTAGATTTTTTGTTGGATTTAGGGCCATAATATTCCTATGAGATCTGTGGAATTGCTAGTGTTCCTCTTTTTCTATTGCTGTAGCTTTTTCTCTACTGTTATTATCTGTGAAACCCAATTGCAGGAATGGAGTCAATATAATTAACATTTTCAGTCAGTATTGCATCACTATATAAAACACCTTTATCCTTCTTCTTCTGTGTCACTTTTCCCAGAATTGCTTATAGGAGGTGTGGTAGAAAGTCTCTGCTTGGGAACAGCCCAATATTTTTAAGACACTTGATATCTTCCCAACACATGGAGTCCCTTCAAATAATATTTACATGAGTTTGTTTAGAGATTCTGTTTGAGGAGCTGTCTGATTGTAAAGTACATTTAACTTCCCATGATTTTAAAATGATGTAAATATAAACACAGTTAAACCAACTTGAATCCATATTTTTAAAAATATTACATTTCTGCCACCTGTATGGGAACATAAAATTTCAAAGGAAGGCTGATTTATAATTTAAAATTTTCTATGGAAATTTAACTATAATTGATACCAAGAATTAGTTTACCTGGATCAGTAGTTTTTAAAGTATGTGTCTCTGTAATAAGATATTATCTAAGAGAATATTTTGGCCTGCCATAAGTGTAATTAGAAAAAAATTTTAAACTTAGCACAATATTGGGGAGAAATAGAGAGTAGAGAAAAAGCTACAGCAATAGAAAAAGAGGAACACTAGCAATTCCCAATGCAGCAAAACTTCAAGACCTGCTTATTCAGCTGCATTTTATGTGTTGGTATGTATTTGACTGATGTCCAAAGCTGAAATTAGCAATCAGAAAAGTTTGGAGAACTGACAAAACAAAATATCTTCAGGATATCTATACATAATAAGAGCTTTCATGTGAGTATAATTTCACTTACAGAGGATGAAATTCACTGGAAAGATCTTTACTTTCATTCATCACCATTATTTGTCTTTTTGTCTCTAAGTATGTGATATAACAGAATGTAGTCTGTGGTCTGTAGTAAGGAAACATTTTGATTGCAAATCAAGCGAGTGTTTAACTCTGATTCAATCAAAATTCCTACTGTCTGTTCTTTGGTCTCATGATGAATTACCAAAAATTCAGCCCCTGAATATTTCAAGTCATTGGACGTATTGGTTCGATGGATGGATGACTAGATAGATAGATAGATAGATAGATAGATAGATAGATAGATAGATAGATCCCATTCCATGTACTTTTTCATTGTAAATGATCAAAAATCAATACAACTGTAAATAGAGAAAAAAAACACTATTCCATGGGAGGAATAGCAAGCAGAAATTTTAAATTTTCAGGAACTAGACCATAGCAAGCCCCATTTTGAATTCCTTATACTGGAATAATATATTATCCCAATGTCAATTTGCTATACCTCTTAGCAGGTCTTCACACAAAAGTTAAAAATGCACTTTGAATTAATTAATTCTGTGCTTCTAAGATGGCTTAAGAGTTTTTACCCAAAAAGTTGACTCTATAAACAAATCATGTTCAAACATGGATAAAAAAGTCTAATGCAGATGTAACCTAATAAGCAATTCCCTAATTGCCATTATGGAAATAGCTGTTTAAATCTCACTTTAAGCAGTGTAAAATAAATAATTACACCTAATAGTACAGTGAATTTGGCAAAGAAATTTTGGTTTAGAAGGATATAGAGAGTATTTTAGCATTTGAGGTTGTAAGAATGGTAATTTTATCTTATTTATCTTTTTGAGATTAATATTTCTAAGAACAGGGGGAAGAACTCTTTCAGTCTTTTTTGTTAGACTTTACCTCTTTTTACTGTCTGTTTCTTTCTGTTTTAGTTACTATTTAGAAGTTCTGACCGATCACATAAAACTTTTTTTTTCACAGAGGAAGGTTGTTAAAAAAGGGGAGAAAGAAAAATTTATGTGTCTTACACTTAAAAGGATCTTTTGGGCTTTTTCTTTTACAGCTTTTCTCTTTTTTCCCCACTTTTTTTGTGAATGTTTTTCATTAGTTATTTTTAAAGGTAATAAAGATGTGTGACAGTTATAGCTTCTGCATTTTTTCTACTTTTATAGTTGTTGGTTTCTTATCATTTATAATGAGAAAGTATGAAATTTATTTATGTTAAATCAAAGGTGATTTACATAAATGGCTGTAGACTTACACAATTATTATGGACAGTATTTTCCCTGCCCATGATGAATTCCCTTTAAAGCCCTCTGTGTTGGGCTTTCTCATTCTGAAATTCTGAAAATAATTCTGATTCGAGTCCAGCCAATTCCCCAAGTCCAGGTTGGAGTCTGTAGTAAATTTTGTTTTTCAGGAAGGATTTAAATCAATTTAAGGATGATAGCTTTTCAGTAAGTTATTAAAAAAACTGGGGATGCTTGAGAAATACTCGCTTATCATTTTGAGTTTGGCATTATGGAGGAAGACCATGGCATCCCACAAATCGTCCCTTGATCAATGTGAAGATGTGATTCTGGGGTGAGTGATCCATAGGTCACTGTTTGTGGACATCTGGAGCTCAAAGTATGGCTAACATCTGCTATACTGATGTTTCAGTTTTTAAAAACTTTTTCAGCTCAATCACTATAGTAAATCTTAGAGTATAAGAAATCCATCCTGAACTAAGGAACTTTTGGGGCTTTTCATTTTATATTCCTTTTTAGAGAGTATATGTCTACATCACAGAGTCATGTAGGACTCTTTGTCTCTTTCTGGAGGTCTGAACTTGTAGATATTCATAAGCAAAAACGTGATGCTAAATCACATATGAAGGGCCCTAAAAACATTTATAATCATGTAATGGTAAAAAGTGAAAATAATTGTGTTGTCAGTTTCAGTTTTTCAGGTGAGAAATTTTAATTTTCACTTAGGTTATAAACTGATTGAAAATGAAATCTCTTCATTTCCCAAAACTTAACCATTATCTATAAATATGTTTACACTTTCTACTGACAGTAAACTGTATATGTAAGTTCCCTTCTGGCATTTTGTGTGATTAGTATTATGTTTCTTAGTGGCTTAATTTTCTTCTTTATAAATGATATTTCACTAATATTTGATTAGGAAATCTTTGGACCATAGATGCCATCACTTTGCCTCTATATTTCTGTCTATTGATTGAGCTTTCAATACAAGAATGGAAGCATCCTTCATTGCTTTATTGATTCATTTGTTCATTCACCTGTTCAACATTATTAAATTGCCTCTTATACACCATACATAGAGATAGTCGCTGGGGGAAAAAATGAATAGCACATGGATTCTGCTTTTTGAAGCGCTCACAGTTTGGTGGGAAAGGGCACAGATATGTAGAAAATTATTATAAGGAACTAGGTTCCTTATAACTCTCCTTGGAGATTCCTAGATGGCATTCAGAAAGCAAAGAATGCAGGGCATTCCAAACCCTTGGTGTCCAGAAGACTAGGGTCAGACAAGACCTGCAGTGTGTTTCTTGGGCCAGAAAGCATGAAGCCCACAGAGGAGGAGGCAGAGGTTGGAGGTGAAGTTCTGAACAATGAGAATGGGGTATGGATTGGTCTTTAGATGAGTGGTTGGTAGCTGCTGAAGGACTAGTTGTAGAGAAACAATATCAGACATGAAGAGTGAGGAGAAACTTGCAGCCAAAAACGCCATGATGAAATGGTTAAATTCAGGCAAGAAATAATGAAAGCCTGACTTTGGGTAAGGAAAGTAGAGATGGAGAGAAGGGAAAATATTTGAGAGAAATCAAGGAGTTAGAAATCCCAGAATTTCGAGACTGCTAGGATATGAGGCTGAGGGTATTCAGGATGAAATGTAAGAATTAAGGCATGAAGAATGTGTGGGGAGAGCCAAAGAAGGAGCAGGTTGATGGTAGGAGTGAGAAGAGAAATGAGAGATTCTGTGCTAGGAGCTGCATATATAGATCTGTAGGTCAACAGTGTAAAGGTAATAGTTATACGCTAATCACCTTAATGATTGCTATATTTCTGTCAGGTTCTGTGCCCTTTTTTTTTAGGAGGTACCAGGGTTGAACCTAGAACCTTGTACAAGGTAAGCAGGCGCTCAACCACTGAGCTACATTTGCTCCCCAATGAGAGTTGATTGGTTGATTGGTTGGTTTTGTTTTTAAGAGGTACCGGGAATTGAACCTGGGTCTTCGGACATGGGAAGCAGGCGCTCAACCAATTGAGCTACATCTGCTCCCCATGTGCCCATAATCAATTGCACTTTAAATTTATGCTATTGAAACAAGACAATTCATGCCATTGTGACCTACAGTTAGATAGCACCTTTAAAAAAAAAATGTAATTCAATAGACAACCTACTGTTGTTAAATAGTGGATTTAAATAAAACATCAATCAAAACTAATATTGGAAATACATTGTATTTTATTTTGTGTTTGAACAGTATGAGTAGTTTTATATGAATTATATATGCATGAGAAAGAATGAGACTTTTGTTCTCCCTGATAGAGGGGTATAAAATCAATTAATTTTTGAAAGGACAAAAGATAAATAGCCCAAATGAGAAATAACGTCCTCCAGAGATATCTGAGCTCTTCTTCATGTCATTTTGTTGATGACAGTCCAGATTTTTAGATCTCTGTTCATTTTGCTGTGAAATTTTCTCATATTGCTGAGGGTCCAGGAAATGCTTCACTCAGTTGATGTGTGTGTGTGTGTGTTTGTTTAACCTAAAACCACCTTTTACTTTGCTTTCTCTCAAGTCTTATCAAAAGTATTGAGCCTTTCTTTTTATTCTCATAATCTCTTCAAAGAAATTCTTCTGGATCCACTTCTGATCTGAGAAATGTTTCAGGTATGCAGGCAGCAATATCCCTTCAGTGTGTGAGTTTTGGTCAGCTTGACTCTGACAAATTATGTAGAGATGCCGATTAGATTACATAGGGGCCATGACCTTCAAGGGCTTTGCAGATTAGTCCTGTGATTACGGGTCATTTTTCAAGGTCAGTAGGCATGGGGCAGTGTTAAGAGAAGCCAGCAAATAGTATGTAACTTGGCTTGAGACAGAATGCTGACCTCTTGTTATTAAAGGGGCCATGGGGCAGATCATAGCCAAAGCTGATGCCTGAAAGTGTCTTGATGCCTCTAGGATGTCACAGCAGGAGCTTCAACAGCGCTTCAATAAAAGTCAGATATTCCCCAGAGAAAGGGTGGCATGTATCACAACAAGCTGAAGGGCATGATTCTTGCACTTTGGAGAGACAGAATCTTCCTCAGATGGCCATATGGTTCTTAATTAGAAGAGTTTGTTTTCTGGCAAGATGGACAGTATTATTTTCTAGTTCCTTAGTAAAATGCTCTTGATGGATTTTGTTTGATTATTTTATCTTTTGGTTATAAAATTATCTCTGGTCTTTTCCCATCCAATCCCTTCCATCCCCTTTGCTGGGCTTCTGCTCTGAGTTTTTAGAGAGAAGGGAGAGTATGGGAGTTTGCCCTTGTTAAAAACAGGTTAATTCTAGACATGGCTTTACATGTTGACATTTCCCAGTTAGCTCACAGCTCGTAGTAGAATTCTGTTGAAACTGTGCCATGATATACTGCCAGCAAGTGGGAGTGGTGAAAAATACTAGGAAAGCTAGTGACGGCTAAAATAACACAAAATAGTACTGCTGTCATCACCTGTTTCGACAACACAGACCTTACCAAAATTGCAACAAGAAGACCCCTACATATTTGATAGTATCTTAAGGAAGAAGAGTTACCTTGCACCGTTCTGATCAATTTTATAGTGAAAACAGTAATTTTTTTTTTTAAAAAAGGAAGTTAAGTGGTCTTCTTATAAGCTGGCCACCGGGTGGTTTACCTACTCCCTTTATTTATTTTTATTTAAAATGCCTTGTCTATTATTCCTTCCAGCTTGAAATCAACTTTCAGTTTCTTTCCTTCAGGGAAAAGACAATCATTTAGTCTTTTAAAGTACTTACTTTGTGTAATAGCCAAATTTTAGGCAAATATAAATTAAAACCACTTGCTGTGATTAAATCTGAAACTAACAAATACTTCCATGCGTGCACCATAACTTTTTTTTTTTACTGACATGATTATTTGGTGTAAGATGCCCTATTTGTAAAATGTTTGCACTTGGCTCATCATAAAAGGTGTTTTCTTTTTTTCCTCTGAAAAATACCAATTATCCCTGATTATATGTTGTCACTCATTTTATGTTCTTTTTCCAATGCAAAGAAAAAATAAACAAAACACACAAGTTGGTCTTAAATATCAAAGATCAAACAAGATGAAGAAAAAAATCCACTACCCTATGGACTCTTGGAAATTAAAATACAAAAGTCCCCTGAAACAGCACTGCTTTATGTAATGTTGCTGTGAAGCAGAGGCAAAATCCTGTTTATATTAATCATCCTTTCCTGTAGCTTCCATTGGCAATCAACTGCTGCGTTTCAGCTGTAAGAGCTTGCCTTACCAATGTTTGCTGTCACTGGGTAGTGCTGGAAAATGTTTTCACAAACCTTGAATATGCCAGATGGAGACTATACTGTCTCCTAAAGCACTAATTCATTTATTAATTTTCATTAGGATGATTAAAACCAATCAGGTATAAAGGAATCTGGAAGAAAATTAAACATGTTTTTATTCTAAACTGGAATATTTCCTTAAGGTCTTTCTGATTTTTAGAAAGTTTATATCCATTTGCTCTTGTTTGCCTTCTGTTGACGTCAATTTATTTAGCATTAGCTGTTAGGTTAGAAGATCTACCTTGAAAAGTTATTTGTTAAAGGAATCATTATATAATTGCAATTCTATTATATTATTATATGACTTATTATTACATGACTTAGCAATATACTGCATAAATACATGTGGAGTAAACCTTATAGTGCCTGTAGTCTTTCTCCCTTCCCTCCTTTCCCCCAGCATTTACTGAGAGATTCTGTGTTCTAGGCACTGTGCAAAACAATTTACATGGATTACTTCATTTAAAACACCCAATACACAGGCTTTTGAAGTGTGTCCTATTAGTTTTTAAAAATTTTTAGGGATGTTGTAGGTTTGCATGTAAAGAAATGCAGCATCCCACATACCCACCTATCGTTGACACTTTGCTAATGCAAATGTTACCTTTGTTACAATTGATGAAAGAATAATAAAATTGTACTATATATTAGTACTATACATTAGGTGTATTTTTCCCCATTTATCACTGTATTATTAACACCTTGTGTTAATGTCATATATTTGTTATAATTAATGAAAAAACATTCTTATATTATTAACTATAATCTATTGCCTACAATAGGGTTCGCTATGTTATACAGTCCTGTGTTTTATCTTTTAATTTTTATTCCAGTAACATATTCCCTAAAATTTCCCCTTTTAACCACATTCACACATATTCAGTGCTCTTAATTACACTCACTATATTGTGCTACCATCACCACCATCCATTTCCAAAACTTTACAACCCACCTAAATAGAAATTCTGTAGAAATTAAACATCAACTCCCCATTATCTACCTCAAATCCATCCCTTGGTACCTATATCCTAGATTCTAACTTTATAAGTTTGCTTATTTAATTAGTTCATAATAGTGAGATCGTACAATATTTGTCCTTTTGTAGCCTGGCTTATATCACTCAGCATAATGTCCTCAAGTCATCCATTTGCCACATGCATCAGGATTTCACTCCTTTTTATGGCTGAATAATATTCAATTGTATGTAGACACTATTTTTGTTTATCCATTCATCAGTTGATGGACACTTAGGTTGCTTCCATCTTTTGGAAATTTTGAATAATGCCACTCGATAAACATTGGTGTGCAAACATCTGCTTAATTCCTTGCTTTCAGATATTCTGGCTATATACCTAGTAGCAGGGTGTCTGGGTTATATAGAAATTCTATACTTAGCTTCCTGAGAAACTGCCAAACTGTATTCCACAGTGGTTCCACCATTTTACATTTCCACTGGCAATGAATGAGTGTCCTTATTTCTCTACATCCTCACCAACACTTGTAATTTCCTGTTTTGTTTTTTTTTTATAGTAGCCATTCTAGTGGGTTTGAAATTGTATCTCTTTGTGGTTTTGATTTGCATGTCCCTAATGACTAGTGATGTTGACCATCTTTTCATGCTTTTTATCATTTTGTATATCATCTTTGAAGAAATGTCTATTCAAGTCTTTTGCCCATTTTTAAATTGGATTGTTTATCTTTTTATTGCTGAGTTGTAGGATTTCTTTAAATATTCTGGATATTAAACTCTTATCAGTTATGTGGTTTCCAAATATTTTCTCCCACTAAGTAGGTTGTCTTTTCACTTTTGTGAAAAAGTCATTTGATGTACAAAAGTTTTAATTTTGTTGAGGTCCCATTTATCTATTTTTCCTTTCGTTGCTTGTGCTTTGGATGTAAAGTCTAAGAAACTATTGCCTACTACAAGATCCTGAAGATACTTCCTAACATTTTGTTCTAGGAGTTTTATAGTCCTGGTCCTTATATTTAGGTCTTGATTCATTTTGAGATAATTTTTGCCAGGCGCTTTCCTCTGTGAGTTCCCACCCACCAAGGGGGCAGGGATTTGTGGAGAAACTGCACCACAGAGAAGCGAGCTGGGAGTTTCGAGCTGGAGCTCGGGGAGTAAATGCACAGGAGAAGAACACAGAGGAATAGAGACAGCTCCATAGTCATGGCAGAGGCCCTGGGAAAAGAGACAAGCCATTTGCCTGATGGTTCAGAGCTAGCCTTGTGGAGCAAGCAGAGCAGCTGAGCCTGAAGAGAATCGATCACCGGGGAGAGAGACAAAGCCTAGAGAGCCTGATGGCCTATAGCTGATACTGGAAGAAGCTGGGACCATGGAACCTTAAGAGGAAGAGGAAGGCTGAACATCGACAGCTATCTTGCTCAAACATGGGACAACAGACTTCGGTGAGGGAGGTAACTTGTGCTTTATGGCCTGGTAACTATGGGCTTCTACCCCAAATAAATACCCTTTATAAAAGCCGACAGATTTCTGGTATTTTGCATCAGCACCCTTTGGCTGACTAATACAGGTATATAATTAGACTGAATGGCAATGGGGTAGACTGGGGTTGGTCAGCTGCTTGGTTCTTCGGCTATATACAATTAAGTGTTTATTCTTATAGAATTCAGCTAGTATCAAGAAAAAATCTCTCTCTGTCTCTTTCTCTCTCCTCTTTGGTATCAGTGTCCCATTGGCAGTGCAGTGAGACTGCAGACTGCTGAACATGCTCTACTGGGATTGATTTCCCATGGCTCTTTCTAATGAGCATCATCTATTGAGCTAATCAGTGAAATGTTGTGGTTTAACCACATTGCTGTAGACTTCTCTCAAAAGCAGTCTGTACAGTTTGTATTCTCCATTTAATCTCTGCTTGCTTTTGATGGCCTACTGGCACTTATATCAGTATAATTGGATATTAATGTTTGTGTATTAATTTTTAAATGATCTGATTATAAATTAGAGACTGTTAATTCAAAATTACTCTAGAATAGGTACTTTTAATGCTTTTCTAATAAGACTAGATGTTCAGTAACATTTTCAATCCAATTCTAGGACCATAATTGTCATAATCCAGTCAGATTTGTAAGTGCCTGCTGCTTATATGGCAGCACAAAATGTGGCACAATATAGGCAAATAGCATGGACTCTTTAGTTAGAGGGCTTGGGTCCAGGCTCTGCCACTTACCAGCTGTGACCTCAGGCATAGTTCTTTGTACATCCCCATTCCTTGTATGACCTTGTGGCTGTGAAGAACCAATGTGTGTAGGCTGCTCAGCATGGTTACTGACACATAGGATTAAATGTTAACTTAGTTGAATGATAAAGTGAATGAACATTACTGTTATATATTCTCAGCAGAGTTAGTGAAATAGAGCTAATCCTTTCTACAGATTGGTTCTTGTGTAAAACTGAACTTCCTTGGCAATGGTTTGGGAATTTTTTTTAATCTCTAGGACTCATTTTGGATTTAATGTAGAAATTTACAAGTATATGTAGTATACCATAAAGAGAAGACAGATTTTAAAAATGGAGATTTAAACAATGGGTAGTTATAATAATCACACAGTAAGTAAATTCTCAATAAATTTTATCATTATTATCATTATTATGCAGTTCAGGATAAAAAGTAAAGACCATGGACTTTGGAGCCAAATTGATTGGGTTTTGTTCATTTTTCTGCTGCTGCATAACAAATCATCCCAAAACTTAGTAGCTTAAAATAACCTTTTTTTTTTTTTTTTTTTTTTTTTAAATCATCCTTCATCATTCTGTGGGTTGTTTTGCCTCATGAAGGCAGTTCTGCTGGTTTCTGTTGGGGTCTCTCATGGCGTTACCATCAGATGGTTAAGACGACTTCCTTGCCGCCTGGCTCTTGGCTGGCTGGAACCAGAGTGCCTCAATTCTTCTCCATGTGGCTTCTCCAAGTAGCTTGGGCTTCTTACCACATGGCAGCTGGCTCCCAAGAAGAAGTATAGCAAGGCAGATAAGCCCCAATGTGCAAATGGCTCGTCAAGCCTCTCTGTGCATAACACAGGCTAATGTCCCATTGGCCAAAACAAGTCATGTGGCCAAGTCCAGAGTCAACATGGGGGACCTGGTTTATTGGGGTTATTAAGTATTATTTGTTGTAATGCAGCTTATTAAGTATTATTGTGGTTTGTTAAGTAACAGTCTACTGCAGGATTGGATCTCAACTCTGCCTTTTATTAGCAATGTGATCCTGGGCAAACTTCTTGTTCTCCCTGTGCCTCAGTCTTCTCATTAATAAAATAGGGAAAACAGTGGTACTCATTTTAGAATGCTGTTGTGACTATTATTGTGAATAATGAGTTAATGAATTAATACATGTAGAATACCTGTGTAGTTTCTGGTTCACAGTAAGCACTTAATAAAATAAGCCAGTTTTAGTAGTGGTGGTGGCGGTAGTTATAGTAATAGTAGTAGTAGCAGTAGTAGTAGTAATAGTAGAATTAATAGTAATAGTAACAGTAGTAACATTAAAGAAATATCAGCAATGCTTCATAGCAACTGCTGATTTATTTTCACTAGAGCTTTTAAAATCTGTGGTTTGCTGATTGTTAGAAAACTAACAAGTTAGATTCAATTTCCTTTTCTTTTGAACATATTAAAAACTGAAAAAAACTTTCCTCAAAGTTCAAGGAAATAGAAAATACACACTGAAAGATAGGCATTTCCATTTAGAGAAGCAAATTGGAGTTTACAGAATGCATTTAAAAAGAGCTTTGATTTAAAGAATTAATTTAAAGAGCACTTCCCGGTTCAGTTAAGAATTATACAGATCATTAACTACTTGACAGGGCTGTTCAATGAAGAAATGACTGTAATTCCAAAATAAGCCACTAATGAATACTTAGCACTTCCACAGTACTTCTAGCCACAAATAAAGGCTGAGATGTGATTAATATCTTGAGAGTTACCTCCTGAGATGAAAAACATCCACCTAATCTCCCCAGGTCATAATCTCACAATTATTTCTTAGTTCCCACATCAACTTCTAAATATCTTTCTGGTTAACCACTCTCTCTCCATCCCCACCACCTCTTCACAATATCGGGTACAAATCTTTCATCATTCAAATTAATATAAAAGCCTCCTACTTGGGCTCACTGAATCCATTCTTTCTCTACTCTAATTTTGCTTCCAGAGTTTTCCTCTGAAAATAAAGATATGATCCTGTCACTACCGTACCATATCTCATCTCCCATTACTTTGATGCCTTCCGTTCCATACCTGTAAAGCCCAAACTGCTCTGTATGACACTGAAAAGAAATCCTCTATATTTTGATACTGATTAGTAAGAAAGACTTGCAATGCCTGCTGCTTTTTATGAATATTTAAGGCACAGCAAGTAATAACTCAGTTAATTTACTAGATCTCCTTCCCTAAGTAAGAGCATTTGACAGTCTGATACACTTAAATAATTGGGAGTACCATTTACATATCTCTGCATTGCATGATTACAAGTTATATGTAGGAGCACAGGTGCCCTGTATTAATGCCCTGATTTGCATGGTAAAAATGGTCACTATGGCAAAGTAAACTACACTTCCCTGGAATGGTATCATCAGTATTTGTATTTACCTAGAAGGGTTTGTATTATCTTGCTACTTTATAAAAATCTGTATATTCTCTTATTTTGTGCTATTAGTTTGTTGGTTTACTGATATCTTGCCGGATGTAGGAAGGGCACTGGACATTTGATGATAAATTTACAAAAGGAAACGACACTCATGAACTTTTTTTGGCAACTGTGTCAGTTTTTAAAATTTCTTGTTTTTATTAACTTCTTTTGAAACATGCATAGTTAATGCAATCTCTGTTACCAAAAGTGCTTTTTTGTTTGAGATTTCACTCTAGTTTACCTAAAATTTTGTTCTGCGTGAAAAAAAAATTTTTGGAGTAAAACTTTCCATATGTCAGTGTGTCCTAAGAATGGGATGGGATAGGGGAAAATCCCAAGGATTTTCCTGTTAAGACAGAACTGTGGGATGCTCAGACTGTGAACTTGAGGTTTTTTATTTAGAAGACTCAAAACCAGTGTAGATTAATATGCAGGAATGAATATAAAACTAACTCAAACTCAAAAAGCAAAAGAACCATGCCAGGGTGTTGGTGCCCCTGAGGGTTCTGTTTTAGGCCCTCTTTTCTTCTCACCTTTCAGGCTTGCTATGGATGGTCCCTTCCCATCCCCACACAGTAACATGTCCCTAACTGAACTCACCATTGTTTCCTCAAATTTGTTCATCAGTGGATGGCACCACTATCTACCATTCTCAAGCTGGTCTCCACCGCCTTAATTCCTTACATCCAATCTGCCACTAAGTCCTTTCCTCCACTTCCAAAATGTCCTCTCAAGTCTCTACATTTCCTCTGCCACTCCCCTAAGCCGGGTGATGACACCTCTTGCCCAGATTATCCAATAGCTTCTCCCCTGGTGCCCCTGCCTCCAGGTAAATCATCACCCCATCCCAATCCCAATCCATTCCTTTCAGCCTGAGGCTAAAAGGCAAATAAATTGATCTTATTAATTATTCCCCTTCTTAAATCTTTTAATTGGCTCTTCATATCCCTTGGGATGGATTTAACGCTCCTTAACCTAACTGGAAGATCCTCTAGTATCCTGCTGTTTCCTATGTAACTCTCCATCCCCATTTCACATGACCCCCACATATCACTCCATGCTTTATACTGTACTGTCCAATATGGTGTCCACTAGCTACCTGTGGCAACTTAAATTTAAATAATTAAAATTAAATGAAAATTCATTTCTTCTGCTATACTAGCCACTTTTCCAGTGCTCAATAGCCACATGAGGCCAGTGGCTACCATATTGGGACAGCACAGATTATAAAACCATTTTCAGCTTTGCCTTCTTCTCTTATTTTTGATCTTGTATCCTTTGTCTGACATGTTTTCTAATTCTCCTTTCCTCCATCCTCAATCAATACCTTATGCATTCCCACCATCATTCATTTTACATATCATTCCACCTCCCTGAAATTCACTCTTTGTCTGTTTTCCAACAATATATTCTTCAGTTACAAATAAAAGCCAAGTTAGACTTCAAAGCTTTCTCATATCTCACTCCTCTGAAGACCTATGTAATTACAAAGGGTGACTATAAAATGTAACCAATACTTTTAAAAATGAAGAATAAATCAGAATTTATTCATTCAATTGTATATTGTCCTAAGCTAGTACCTTATTTCAAGGTGCTGCCTTAGTTCAAAATATTTTTTGGATATCCACTCTTGGAATACTCTTTAGAAACAATTTAGCCTATATACAATGTTGACTTTCATTATTTTGTGGCCATCTCTCTTCTGGTATCTAAGATGGTATTATCCAGTCTGGCCAGCCTCTGTATTCATTTGGTTACATCTGATACATAACTCTTTCCAGAAACAGAATCTATCTTCAAAAATACAAGTTTATGTTATTTAAAATTATGTACCAAAGGCTCAAGGGAGTCCCATAAAGTCCAAAATATTTCAACTGTGGCAGTGTTTTTTAATGTTTGTAGATGGACACGATAACAACTTTGAAAAGAATAACAGTCATTTGTTTTACTTAGTTCTGATAGGTTTCTTAAAAAACAAATAAGCAAACCAAAAATCTATGCTTTCAACTTTATAGTCCCTCCTCAGATTTTTTCAGTTGATGATTACCTTGCACACTGCTTGCGTTGCAATCTTGAACCTATATTCAAATCTTTTATTTGTTAACATTTTATTTGTTTATATCTTGTATCTCCCAGTTCGTGACCAAAACTCTTCAAAGGTAGGTCGTTATACGTTTTTAGTGTCCTCCAAAGCATCTTGATTACTGCTAGAAATTGTTAACAAATAATTAATACTTTGCAATTTCCAAAGCATTCTTAGAGATAGTTCCTTACAGAATCCTATGCATTTTCCTTAGCAGCTCCAATCTCAAGTCAAGAGAAAGTAGAAGATGGGACAGAGTGTGCCATTCTGGGCAAATAAGGGCAAATAAGTTTACATGCAAGAGACAGGAGCTACTTAATCACTTTCGAGATTACAAAGGATGCAGTGGCTTATCTTTTATCCATAGTGGAAATGCATTTTAAGGGGCCAGTGCAGACCCTGACAGCCGTTTCCCTGGGACTAATAGCTACTTTACTGCTTTTTTCACAGTTAGGTAATCAAGATTTTTCTCTTGTTTTTAAATACAAATCTGAGAAGCTGGGTTTTGGGGGAATTTTAATTTTCATTCTTATACTTTTCTAAAATTTTTGAGTTTTTAGAATAAACATGTATTGTTTTTAAAATTAGAATAAAAGTTATTCTTTCCTTTTACTTGAGTAATTTAGATATGAATAACATTTTAAAAAATATGGCCAATTGTAATTTTTTAATAATATTCAAATACTGGAAGAATATTCTTGGTCCATTTTCTTTTAAAATCATAGCTGAGTAAGTACTGCATTTCACCTCTCAAATGTTACCTTTTATAATCTAATTATCTACCTCTACTTCTTTATAACCTCTATTTTCAAAGTAGAAAAAGACTCAGAGCTTTACAATGGAAACTCCTGGTAACATCAGCATATCCCAGGTAACTCCACTTTCATTGTATTCTTTTTCCACATCACTTCCTCTTTCTAAAGCCACACCCAGAACATTCCTCCCTTTTTTTCTATTAGGATATAACTTGAGACATATCCATTTCTCAGGTTTGGCGACAGTTCAGGACCAAGGGACAAGGTCACAAAGATTATGGACTGTTGAATGTGTGACAAGGCGGCTCATAAAGAATCTGGTCAGATGTCCTTCATTTGCCTTTAATTAACTACAGCTGCTTTTTATGTTGCGCGTTGATCTTTGATCTGCTTTCCCCTTCAGACCTCTACACAAGGTAGTTAAAAACAAACTAGGAGGCCAATTTTAAAGACAAAAAAAAAAAAAAAAAAAATTGCTTCAGTGTAATCAAATGACAGTCGAAGCAGCCATAAGCTGTTAGCTTTATTCATTAGAGGATTTTAAACATGTCAAGAAATTGAATAATGTCCCTGCTGTTAGATCAGCCTCAACAATGAAGATTACAACAGCTTTGGAACGCATGAGTGGGCAAACTTCTTGTGAAAACAAGTTTATTGAGGAACATTTTACTATAGTGGCACAGAATAGCTTACACAGTTTCATAGTAGGAATATTGGTTCAATATGCATTGAGAAAGTTGGCCTTCTAAGAATGGCAGATTTACAGTGCAACCTCGCACTAACCCAAATGGCCCCTGCAGTTAGGTTTAGAAAAACTTCCTACAGACAATTCTTCAGGAGAGGATGGTCACTTTTACAGCATATAGCTTTTGCTGAAGTGTTTACTGTAGTGAATGATCCAGCATGAATTTTAGTGTGGTAATGACTGCATAAATCTTAGCTATTTCATAGTGCTAGGTAATCGATATAATCATCTTTTGAACCAAAATTCCAATGCCAATATCACGACTTACAAAAGAATAAAGTGTATCCTAGAGCAAATGATCTTGAACAAGAGTTTAAGAACTTTTGGAAGGAAATACAATTCCAATCCTTTCTAATTGGATTTCCCCATGCCATTTTTTTCTTCTTTATTGTAACCTACAGCAGCCTATACATGATTTAGGGGCCCTTAATAATATGAAAGAACAATTGATTTAAGAGGAAGAAGATAAAAAAACATCCCGATTCTAAATTATTCATCATACATTTTCAATGTTCATAGTGACGCTTTCTCCACATAAGTTCCAAAGAAAAGTCAGCAATGAAACCTCTTGTAACCTATGGAATTTAAGGGAAACAAATACCATTGTGTATTTCACAGTTTTCTTAACCTTAAAAGTGGCGTTTTTACTCAGGACAAAACTAGGAGGCCCTTTGAGTTGCTGATTCATTTCAGGCTCTTCCAAATGATACATGAGTAATCCATTTATTTCTCCCTATCTATTGACTTATACGTGGTCAAATTCTGAATCAGTGCCAGGACTTCCCATTGGCCCTTTCTTGTATATTATAATTATGTCATGGGTCTTGTCTGTCAACATTCCTGTTGGAGGATGTTCTTTCAAAGCACAAGAATTCACTAATAAGAAAAGCAGTATACGTGGAGAATGTAGACAGTTTGTCCCCAATCGTCTGAATGTTTGCTCTAAATGTTCTATTTTTGAAGTGAAAGAACACTCTACAAACAAAGAGAGGTGATCCCTCATTTATATATTTTCAAAGCAAAGTGTTTACAGTCAGTTCACGTTTAGGATTAATATCTACAGGCTAGGGGTGCCTCTGTGTCAAATCAGTTAGTCAAAGGGAATGGACGGGGGGAGAACAACAGGAGAGTCAGATTTAGCTCTAGAGAAAATATGTGCCTGTACTCAACTCTAGTCAGTAGTTGACTTGCAGGAAGGTGGCTCAGGGATGCCAGGTATTTCAGTTTTTCAAGAACCCTGGAAATCTGATTTTTTCACATGAAAACTCCTGATTTTTGAATGCTGACAACTAATTCATTTTTAAAAGAGCACTCTGGGAACTGAACAAAACACATCTGCAGACCATTTCCCGGATGCAGTGCTTCAATCTTCTTTTCAAGGCTTACTGCCTAGGTAAACTATGACAAGCTCTCAAAAAGTGAAGGTAAGATTCTGAGTGTCTTGAGGATGACACTATGTAATCAGAAATGTTCACACAAGCTGATAAAAATAATGGCAGCAAGGCTAGTCATAGCAAACATTTGTATAGTGATGACTTATGATGTGTTTTTACACTCTATTTAAATTGGTCCTACAGACAACTCTGTGAGACCAGAAGGACTGCTATTATTTTTAGTCTCATTTTACAGACAAAAAATTTGAATCTCAATGAATGATTCCTGAACATTTTAGAACACAGAATCTACGGAGAAATTGTTGAAAGTCATGGATTTCTCTTGCCATAAAAATGAACACTAAAAAATGAATGTTACTCTTTTACAAAGTGTTAAGAATATGGTGATACATGGAAAAATTACAACTAATTTAACTTATGAATGGTAAGTTAACAGTAATATTGTAATATTTTACAATTGTAATATTTTTGTGGCTATTGTAAAGAAAATATTTTATCAATTCTAAGAGACAACTATAAGGGGGTCTAAGGATGTATGGGATTTTTCCTTTTGAAGTAATGAAAACATTCTAAAATTGACTGAGATGATGACAGCACAACTCTGTGATGAAAATGAGAGCTAGTGAGTATACACTCTGAATGGATTGTACAAAACTTGAGGCTGTATAACACAGGAAATCCAGTGGTGGAAGATGGACTGTGGTTAACAGGACAAATATGAGAACATTCTCCCATGAACTATAGCAAATGTATAATACTAATACAGAGAGTTAATAATCGGGTGGGTTGGGGGAAAATACATCAAATGCAGGTTATGGACTATAGTTAGTAGTAATACTTTGACAATGCTCTTTCATAGTTTATAACAAATGTTTCACAAGGTGTTGGTGGTGGGGTGATGTATGGGAGGTTTTTATGATGATATGCATGTTTGTTTTGTAAGTTCACAACTTTCCTTATACACTTATTGTTTGTGTATGTTCATGTATGAATGATATACTTTAATAAAATTTTATTAAAAATAATATTTAGCATATAATTTCTGGGAGTTCAAGGAACGCTCTTCCTTCCAAAGTCCAACCAAAGGTTAAGAACCCCTGGAATAAGTAATTTGTGAGACTTAGCACAGAACTGAAAACCAAGGTTTGCAGAGCCCAGTTTTTGTATATGTATTTGTGCATGTGTGCATATTTTTTTTGAAATATATTTTTGTTACAGAAGTTCTGGACTTACAAAACAATTATGCATATGTGTGGAATTCTCATACAACATTCCTTCACCAACATACCGCACCATTGTGGAATATTTGTTACAGATTATGAGATAATATCATCAGACTATTACCACTAACCATGGTCCATAGTGTACATTTGGCATCTTTTTCCACACCCCCTATTTTTAACACAGTACATCTTTGGCATTGATGCAAAAATATTGTAGTATTGCTGTTAACTATAGTCAATAGGTTACATTAATTGTATTTTTCCCATGCTTCTCCACATTCCCACCACCCTGCAATAGTGACGTACATCCACTCTAGCTCACAGAATGACACTTTTGCATCTGTACAAGCAACCACAATTCTCATCCACCTCTGGGTTCACTGTGTTATTCTGTCCCTAGATTATTCGGTAGCTTTCTTTCAGTTGACATTTACATCCCTAGACTACCCTTTCCAGCCACACTCCTGTTTATAAACCAGCTGCTACTCATTATAATGTGTTACCATCAACTCTATCCATTTCACACTTTTACGGAAAAATTAATTAAAACTTCTACATAATTAAGCATCAGTACTCCTTTTCAGCCCTGCTCTTATTTCCTAATAACCTATACTCTAGTTTTAACTCCATGCATTTATTCTTCGTATTTAGTTCATATTAATGAGATCATGCAATATTTGTCCTTTTGTGTCTGGCTTCATTCACATAGCATAATGTCTTCAATTCATCTATATTATCTTATGTGTCCCAATTTCATTTCTTCTTAATTCCATCATATGTATATATCACATTTTGTTTATCCATTCATTGGTTGATGGACACTTGGGTTGTTTCCATCTTTTAGTAATTATGAATAATGCTGCAATGAACATCAGTGTGCAGATGTCTGTTCGTGTCACAGTTTTCAGTTCTTCTGGATATATTCCTAGTAGAAGAATTGCTGGATCATATGGCAGTTCTATATTTAGCTTCCTGAGTAACCACCAAATTGTCTTCCACAGAGGCTGCACCATTTAACAATACTACCAACAGCGAAGGAGTGTTCCTGTTTCTCCACATCCTCTCCAGCACTTATAGTTTTCTGTTTTTTTTTAATAATGGCCATTCTATATGGTATGAGAGGATATCACATTGTCATTTTGATTTGTATTTCCCTAATAGCTAGTGATATGGAACATTTTTTCATGAGCCTTTGGTCATTTGTACTTCCTCTTTGGAGAAATGTCTATTTAAATCTTTTGCCAACTTTTAAAATGGTATTGCTTGCTCTTTTATTGTTGAGTTGTATGATCTCTTTATATGGAATGGAAATCAAATCCTTATCAGATATGTGGTTTCCAAATATTTTCTCCCATTGAGTGGGCTGCCTTTTCACCTTTTTCACGAGGTCCCTTGAATCACAAAACTGTTTAAGTTTGAGAAGGTCCCATTTATCCATTTTTCTTTCATTGCTCATGCTTTCAATGTTAGGTTTAAGAATTCACCAACTACCACCAGGTCTTGAAGATGTTTTCCTATATTTTCTTCTACGAGCTTTATGGTTCTTGCTTTTATATTTAGGTCTTTTTTCCATTTTGAGTTAATTTTTGTATAAGGTGTGAGATAAGGGTCCTCTTTCTTTCTTTTGACTGTGGATATTTGGTTCTCCCAGCACCATTTTTTGAAAGATTATTCTGCCCCAGTGGGGTGGGTTTGAAAGGCTCATCAAAAATTACTTGATCACAGATGTGAGGGTCTGTTTCTGAACCATCAGTTTGGTTCCATTGGTCTATGTTACTGTCTTTATGCCAGTACCATGCTGTTTTTACCACTGTAGCTAGGTAATATGACTTAAAGTCCAGAAGTTAGAGTCCTCCAACTTTGCTTTTCCATTTTAAGATGTTTGTGGCTATTTAGTGCCTCTTACCTTTCCAAATAAATTTGATAATTGTGTTTTCCATTTGTTTAAAAATGCTGGTGGAATTGTTATTGGGATTGCATTGAATCTGTATTATCAATTTGGGTAGAAGTGACATCTTAATGATATTTAGTCTACCAATCCATGAGCATGGAATGATCATGTAATTATTTAGGTCTTTTTAAATTTCTTTTAGCAATGCATTGTAGTTTTCTGAATACAAGTGCTCTACATTCTTAGTTAAGTTTATTCCTAAATATTTGATTCATTTAGTCACCATTGTAAATGGAATTTTTTCCCTGACTTCCTCCTTAGATTGTGCATTACTAGTGTATAGAAACACCACTGATTTTTGCGTATTGATCTTGTAACCTGCAACTACTGAAATCGTTTATTAGCTCTAGCAGCTTTATTGTAGTTATTCTGGGACTTTCTAGGCATAGGATCATATCATCTGCAAATAGCAAAAGTTTTACTTCTTCCTTTCTGATTTGGGCACCTTTTATTTCTTTTCCTTGCCTGATTGCTATAGCTAGAACCCCTAGCACTATGTTGCAACAGTGGTGACAATAGGCATCCTTGTCTTATTCCTGATCTCAACAGGAAAGCTTTCAGTCTTTCACCATTGAGTACAAGGTTAGCTGTGGGTTTTTCATATATGACCTTTATCATGTTGAGAAAGTTTCCTTCAAATCCTTTCTTTTGTAGTATTTTTATCAAGAAAGGATGCTGTATTTTATCAAAATGCCTTTTCTGCATTAATCGATAGGATCATGTTATTTTTCTTCTTTGATATATTAATGTGGTGTATTACACTGGTTGATTTTCTTGTGTTGAACCACCCTTGCATATAAAACCCACTTGATCATGAATAATTCTTTTATGTGTTGTTGGATTGCTTAGCAAATATTTTTTTGAGGATTTTTGCAGCTGTATTCATTAGGGAAATGGTCTGTAATTTTATTTTTTTGTCATATTTTTATCTGGCTTTGGTATTAGGGTGCTATTGGCTTCATAGAATGAGTTTGGTGGTGTTACTTCTTATCTATTTTTTAGGAAAAGCTTGAGTAAGATTGGTATTAAATCTTCTTTGAATGCTTGGTAGAACTCACCTGTGAAACCACCTGGTCCTGGGCTTTTCATTTTGGGGAGTTGTTTGATGATTGTTTCAATCTCTTTGTTTGTGATTGGTTTAATTGAGGTCTTCTATTTCTTCTAGGATCACTGTAGGTTTTTCATACATTCCTAGGAATTTTTCCATTTCATCTACATTGTCTACTGTGTTGGCATACAGTTGTTCAAAGTATCCTCTTATTATCTCTTTTATTTCTGTGGGGTCAGTAGTAATATTACCTTTTTTTTTTTTTTAATTTGCATCTTCTCTCTTTTTTTCTTAGTCTAGCTAAGGGTTTGTCAATTTTGTTAATCTTCTTGAAGAACTAACTTTTGGTTTTGTTAATTCTATTGTTTTTTTGTTGTTGTTGTTGTTCTCGATTTCATTTATTTCTGCTCTGATCTTTGTTATTTCATTCCTCTACTTGCTTTGGGAGTAGTTTGCTTTTGTTTTTCTAGTTCCTCCAGTTGTGTAGTTAGGTCATTGATTTTTAGCTCTTTTTTTCTTTTTGAATGTAAGTATTGAGGACTATAAATTTCCCTCTCAGCACTGCCTTCAGTGCATCCCATAGGTTCTGATATGTTGTGTTCTCGTTTTCATTTGTCTTGAGATATTTTTTTATTTCTCTCACAATTTCTTCTTTGACCTACTGATTAGTTAAGATTGTGTTGTTTAATCTCCATATATTTGTCAATTTTCCCTTTTCCCACCTCTTATTGTTTCCAACTTTATTCCATTATGATCAGAGAAAGTGCTTTGTATAATTTTGATCTTCTTGAATTTATTGAGATCTGCTTTGTGACCCAACATAGTCTATCCTGGAAAAAAATCCATGAGTACTTGAGAAGAGTGTATATCCTGCTGTTTTGGGGTGCATTGTTCTGTTTATGTTGTAGGTTTAGTCCATTTATCACATTATTTAAGCTCTCTGTTTCTTTATTGATCCTCTACCCAGATGTTCTATCCAATGCTGAGAGTAGTGTATTGAAGTCTCCAATTATTATTGTAGAGACATCTATTTCTCCCTTCATGTTTGCCTCATGTACTTTGGGGCATCCTGGTTAGGTGCATATACATTTATTTTTTTTTTAAATATATTTATTTTATTTATTTATCCCTCCCCCCCCACCATGTCTGTTCATTGTGTGCTCATCATCTTTTTTTTTAGGAGGCACTGGGAACAGAACGTGGGACCTCCCATATGGGAGGGAAGCACCTAATTGCTTGAGCCACCTCTACTACCTGCTTTGTTGTGTATCTCGTTATATTTTCCTCCTTTTGTCTCTTGTTGCATCAGCTCACCATGCCAGCCCATTGTGTCAGCTCACTGTCTTGCTCCTCCTCTTTAGGAGGCACCAGGAACTGAACCTGGGACCTCCCGTGTGATAGGCAGGAGCTCAATCACTTGAGCCACATCTGCTTCCCTGCATATACATTTATGATTGTTATTCCTTTTGGTGAATTGCCCTTTTTATTAATATATAATGTCCTTCCTTGTCTCTAATAACAGTCTTGCTTTTAAAGTCTATTTCATCCAATATAAGTATAGCTACTCCAACTTTTTGTTGTTTACTGCATGCGTGGAGTATCTTTTTCCAGCCTTTCACTTTCAAACTATTGGTATTCTTGGGTCTAAGCTGAGTCTCTTGTAGACAGCATGTAGATGGCTCCTATTTTCTTATCCATTCCACCAATCTGTGTCTTTTGATTGGGGAGTTTAATCTTTTAACAGCCAATGTTATTACTGTAAGGGCAGTTCTTACTTCACCCATTATGACCTTTGAGTTTTATCTGTCATATTTTATTTTCACCTCTCTTTTTACACTTTTAGTTACTTTTACTGATATAATCGTCATATCTATACTCTCTTCCAAGCTTCTCTTTCTTGTCTTTTCTTTTCAGGCTGTAGCACTCCCTTTAGTATTTCCTGCAAAGTGGGTCTCTTGGTTACAAACTCAGTTTCTGTTTATCTGTGAATATTCTAAATTCATCCTTATTTATTTTTTTGAGCTACCGGGGGCCAGGGATTGAACCCAAGACCTTGTATGTGGGAAACCAGCATTCAACCATTGAGCCACATCAGCTCCCCTGAGTTGGTTTTTTCATTTGTTTTGCTTGTTGTTTGTCCTTTTGCTTTTTTGTTGTTGTTGTTTAGGAGGCACCAGGAATTGAATCCGGGACCTCTCATGTGGGAAGCAGGTGCTCAACCTCTTGAGCCATATCTGCTCCCCTCACCCTCATTTTTGAAAGACAGTCTTGCTGGATATAAGATTCATGGCTGGCAGTTTTTCTTTTTCAGTATCTTAAATATATAATACCACTGCCTTCTTGCCTCCATGGTTTCTGATGAGAAATCAGCACTTAATCTTATTGGGTATCTCTTGTATGTTATGCATCACTTTTCTCTTGCTGCTCTCAGAATTCTCTCTTTGTCTTTATCATTTGACATTCTGATTAGTATGTGTCTCAGAGTTGGTCTATTTCAGATTTATTTGGATGGGAGTACATTGTGCTTCTTGGATATGGATATCTGTGTCCTTCAAAGGGGTTGGGAAATTTTCTACCATTATTTCTTCAAATATTCCTTCTGCCCCTTTTCCCTTCTCTTCTCCTTCTGGGACACCCATGACATGTATGTTTGTACATCTCTTACTGTCATTTAGTTCCCTGAGATCCTGTTCAATTTTTTTCCATTCTTTTCTTCATCTGTTCTTTTGTATGTTCACTTTCAGAGTCCATGTCTTCAAGCTCACTGATTCTTTCTTCTGCCTCCTCAAATCTGTTGTTATATTCTCCAGTGTATTTTTGTTTAATTTATTGTAGCTTTCATTCCCAAAGGAGCTACTATTTTAATGTATGCTTTCAATTTATTCTTTGTGCTACCCAGTGTCTTCTTAACATCCTTAATCTCTTTAGCCATCTCATTGGATTTATTAAGGAGATTTGTTTGAACATCTATGATTAGTTGTCTCAGCTCCTTTATGTCTTCTGGAGGCATTCTTGTTCCTTTGACTGGCCCATATCTTCCAGTTTCTTGGTAAGGATTGTAATTTTTTGTTGGTGTCTTCGCATCTGGCTTACTAGATGTATTTATTCTAGGCGCAGTTTCTCTCTTTAGTTTAGGGCCTTCTTGCCCTTTCTCCCTTGCTTGTTGAAAAGTAGGAGCGAAGGATGTAGTTGGTGCTGTAAGCTGTGGAGGCTGAAACTGTCTGCATTGCCCTAGGAACCGATGAAGCTTCTCCCAATTTTCTCCTCTGCCAGGTAAGGACAGAGCCATAGCTGTGTGTAATAATCCAATTCATGCAGGCCAAGACCCTCTATAGTTGTCCAGAGAGACTGCTGAAGCTTCACAGCCCTTCCTGGGGGAGGGATGGAGTTGGAGGTGTAGGCAACAACCTATGCCATGCGGTTACCCAGGTAGACTGATGTAGCACTGGCCCCACTCCTCCCTTCCTAACGGTGGGGATGGGCCTTCTGGAATGCCCAGCAACCTAATCTGTATGGGCCAAATGCACCAGCAGTTGCCCTGAGAAGCTGAGGGAGTACTGTCCCTTTTGCCCTTTAAAGGGTGGGGATAGAACCCACCAATAGTTCAGTCCATGTAGGCTGAAAGTGCCTGCTGTTGCCCGGAGAGGCTAGGAAACACCAGCCCCCTCTTATCTTACTTACTATCCTATTCATGTGGGGTGGTTCCGCAGGCACCCAAGTGTCTGGTACGTGCAGGCTGAAAGTGTCTGCCATTGCCCGGAAAGGCTGAGGAAACACAGCTCCACTCTTATCTTACTTGGGGGCAGGGATGGAGCTTCAGGTGTCTGACTATTCAGTCTATGTGGGCCAAAAGCACCTGCAGTTACCCAGAGAAGCTAGAGGAGCACTGCCCCCTTCTTGTCCTATCAGGGATGAGGGTGGAGATGGAATCAAAGGTGCTCAACACATCAGTTCATGCGGGCCTAAAGCACCTGCATTTGCCCTGAGAGGTTGAGGAAACACAGCTCCCCTCATATCCTATGGGGGTGGCGGTGGGAGTAGAGATGGAATTGAAGGCACTCAACAAATCAGTTCATACAGGTCAAAAGCACCTGCAGTTGCCTAGAGAGGCTGAGAAAACACAGTTCCTCTCCTATCCTATTGGGGTACAGGGATGGAGCTCCAGGTGTCCTACTATTCAGTCTGTGCCAGAGGTTGGCTGGAGCCTAGGCTAGGGCTGCAGTCTGATCTGGGTGGAAAGAAGTCAGTTTCTACCACTCCTGTGATTTTCAGACAGCCCAGCTTCGCCTCATGCTGTGAGCAGAGTTAAAGTGGCGGCTACCAGCCTCTTTCCTATTTGGACAGGTTCAAACTTTAGCTGTTCTTAGGATTATATATACTTTTTTTTTTTTTTTTTAGGTACCAGGGTCTAGGGATTGAACCTGGGACCTCATATGTGGGGAGCCAGCACTCAACCACTGAGCCACATAGGCTTCCCTAAGTTGTTTTTTGTTTTGTTTTGTTTTGTTTTGTTTTGCTTGTTGTTTATTTTTGTTTTTTCAGGAGGCACCAGGAACCAAACCCGGGACCTCCCATGTGGGAGGTGGGCACTCAACCACTTGAGCCACATCCACTCACATAAGGTTATACTTTAGCCAGCTGAATTTACTAGGCAGTAGCTGAAGTTGGTAGCCAACTGTCTCTTCTTCCCCTGTCTTTGGGAAATGGAGCTTCCAACTCCAGCCAAGGAATAGCTCTCGAGGTGGCTTGTGCCACCAGTGGAGAATGGGCACCAGCCTCTGTGGCATGAGGTGCTCTACTCACAAATCTTCTCTGCAGATGGGTAGTCTCCTCCTTCCATTCTCTCAAGGATGTTGCAAGATACTCTTTTGGTCTCCTGGGCTCCTTAAACAGTGCTTTAGATAGCTTTGTTTAGATTACTAACTGCCCTGTAGGATGAGCTAACTCTTGCAATGCCTTACTCAGCCTCCATCTTGCCCCCTAGTCTTGTGTGTGCCTTTTTCTACTACATGATGCTTCCTTCCTTAAAGTAGGACACAGTTGAGACAGGAGCCACCACCAGAGTAAAGCCTGTCCAGGCTGCATAGCCATCCACAACCCCACCTGTACCATCACCACCAGGACGGCTGGATTCTGAAGAGGCTGGGAGGATGGCCTCAGCAGCGTAACTGTAACCCTTACTAGAATAGACCCTGGAAAGCTTCTTGGGATTGTCCATACACAGGAGGAGCAAAAATAAGAGTATCCACTATTCATCAAATGCTTGTAAAGTGCCAGGCACTGTGCTGAGTTCCATAAATGAAGTTCAGTACAGTCTTTATCTCCATAACACAGATAAGTTAACTGCTAAACCAAGATTTTCATCATGAATCTGGATCTGGCACTGTTAACCACTATGTTATTCTGCTTTTCATGTTAGGATGGACATACTGGGAGTGTTCATGGGAGGACCCTTTATTCTATGATTTTTCTTAAGATATATGATAGTACAAAAATCCCATCAAGAACACAGTGAAGTTTCTTTCCAGATAATATGGATTTAAGAAAATACTGTCCATTTCAGAAGGTAAAGACAAAACCTTAGCTGTGCTCAGTTTAGTGGCAAACTATCTAAATATATCTCTATATACGTATCCATTATTGCTAAATCCTTGTCAAGCCATCAAGATCAGTGATAATCTGTATAATTTTCAATGTTTCTTAAAGGCTCATCACACCAAACTCATCTACAACCCAAGAATTTTGGTGAAATAATATAGTGTGGACTTATTTTCTTCATTTTTCATGTACAGTGATATATTTTCATATGAAATAAGATACCTGCCAAATTAAAATGAGCAGATACAAAACATGAGTAACTTACACAAGGTACAGAGTTAACTATATGTTTATGTGGAAAACTCCAGTACTCAAGAGTACATCCCCTTAAAAGAACTATATAACTTTTAATGAGTTATGTTAATCCCTTGTTACATGGATAATCTTGGAGTTCATAGAACTTGTATGTTTGTTATATACAGAGTGCATAAAAGATTTAATTTGCTATGTGGATGATACTTGAAGAGAAAACTTAAGTTTCCAGTAAATATCCAAACTGGAGAAGTTCAAAATTTTTACTATTTCATTGTCAACTAAATGCTGGAAAATCTAAATAGTCAGATTTTTGTCCCTCTATAGTCTTAGGAATAATTTCTACTTAAAATAATTGATCTAAGTTTAAAAGCAGAATTTTATATTTAAAAAGATGTGAACCCAGGTTACATATACCAAACTCTGTTTTTCTCCATTTATTAAACACAATTCCCCATTAACCTGTACTGGGATTAAAATTAAATTAAAGTTGATATTTTATGGTTCTTTAAAACCAGGTAAGATTCTAAAAGTATGTGGTCTAATTGGTTTGTCTTAATCTTAAGTATATTTTATGAAATTCTGTATTTTTTAAATGCACAATCCATTCACACACGTTTGAAATTAGCTTTAACAGTACATTTCATCCCTAACCTTTCTAGATAATCGAGTTTTCCATAATTCAGGTTAACTCAACATAAAGCATTTTATTGCCTTTATCCCATTTGACTATGGGATTATTAATCCTTTCTAATTGTTCCACGACTTTGAAAGTGTATCAGTCTTCCCCTCACATTTTTTCTGTTTAACTGCTGCTACCACTCCTTTGAATCATATAAAAAAATTGTCTCACTCTCAGTATTGTCCATGGAAAAAGCATCTGATATGTCTTCAACTCATCCCAGATCCATTTCCAAATCTCAAAAATTAACATGTTTCTTTTTTTTATCAGTCTCTCATCTTCACCCTCCCTCCAACCCTAATGGTCCAGGCCTTTTAAATTCTCCTTTGGATTTTCATCTCATGACCTAATGCCTTAGGGTTTTTCTTTTTTTTCCATGAGGCAATGTTTGCACACAGCTGCTCTGTAATGTATAGCATATATTGGCTTCAGAACGGAAATTTCACTTCTGTAAAGTGGTTTGGGATACACTTTTACGCAAAATACGATGCCAAATTGAATTGTACACTGCAGCATGCAGCCAGAGCTACCTCTGCCCCTCCAGAAAGCAATTCAGAGTTTTAATAATCATGGTGCCCCATTGCAATAGCTTCCAGAGTTATTACGTAAACCTTCAAGCAGGGATATGTCTTCCCTATTTCTGCACATCTTTCCTGAAACAATAATTATTTTATAGATGACAAGTCAAGTAGGTGAGCCAGGACCTTATCCACAAGTTAGCATTACATCTTATGAATTATATATCTATATATTTAAAACTTGAGCCATTTCATTGCCTTTCCAAGTTTGCTAATCTCACAGGAATACAGACTACAGACCAAACTATAAACTAGAGCTCCTAATAGGAAAGTGTTTTTTGAGATGAAGTGCAATTAAATAGTTCCAATACCACTGTCATCGGATGGTTAGCAGTGTGGGAAGAAGTCAGTTCATTAGAATTAAATGTTAATTGTATAAAGGAGGAAGCAGCAAGAATATTGTTTAAATATTCCAAACCCAGTCTTATTTTCCAAGCTACAAAGAAAGATGTTACAAAAAGATTTAAAACTCTAAACTTCTTTATAGTCTTCCACCCAGAGGTACACATGTGACCAGAGCTCTACCCATCAGATTTCCCCAAGGTCCTAGCCACAGTAATTGGCCCAAAGATTCACATGTGACTGAAGTGAGGCCAGTCAAAGCCTTTCCAGGATTTTTTCTGCTGGAGTGAGTATAAAAGAGTCCTGCTTGCCTCTTGCATGTTGGTAAAGACAAGATTTTTTCCTCTCTGTGTTAAGAAAGCTCTGCAGCAAGAGTTAATGAAGACAAGCAGAGACTAGCAGATTTGAGGGAAGGGAAAAGAAAGTCTTGAAGCCAAGCATCGCTGTCACTTCCGTCATTTCAATTATGAGCCAACAAATTCCCCTTTTGTGTTTAAGTTGGTTTGTGTTGAATTTTGTCTCAAACAACCAAAGAGCCCTGAAAAATTATTTTTGTTGGAATTGACTACCTGCATGAATAAAAAAGCATTGTTTCTCTCATACAAATTCCTCCAGTTTTCACTGGCAAGGTAAAACAGAAAACATGGACTATGTATTCCCCTTGGAAAAGGTCATTTTAAAGCACAAATAGCACTTTTAGTAGTATCTTTCAAAGTGGGCAAAACAAATAGTAAATAAGTTAAACTCTGAAATGGAAGAAATAGAATCGTTTCATATTTTAGACAATGCCATTTTAGACTCCTTGCTCTTCTTAATAACTGTATTATGGCCAACTTGAGCCTGTTCCTGACCTTTTCCACATCAAGTTTAAATCTCTTGCTCTTAGACTCAGTTTTCAATTACTAGCACTCCAAAATCCAACCCAAAGTAAGAGAAGCCTTAAGTGCAACTTGAGTGAACCCACTATAACCTCACAGCTCCGGCCTGTGCACACTTCACGATACCATCCTTCTTCTTCCTCTTACTTTTTTTTTTTTTTTTTTTGACATAATCTTTCTTTCCGCTTGGTAGTCAACTGAATTGAATTCAGAGTAGGTGCCACTTTTCACTCACTTTCAGCAAGAATAACTCCTCATCAAGATTTGATAAGTGAAACTCCATTTATATGCAAATTTGGTTATTTATTAGGCATCATCATTTGTTTTGGGATTTTGTTTTCAGAATTTTGTGTTCTGATGAGAAATTTTGTTTGGGTACATAATGTATTAGCAACTCTGTGATGGAGCAATTTGATTTGGCATTTGTATGAATTAGGGTAAAACTTAACTGCAACCTCAAAAGACCCAACAATATTGGCTTAAAGAGCAAAGTTTATTTCTCTTCCATGTAACAGTCTTGGTGTGCGTGGTCCAGGTGAACATAGAATCGCTGCTCCTTATGGTCATTTTGAGACAGAGGTTCCTTACCATGTTTGCTTCACCATGCCCTAGGGCACTGTTTTATCATTGGTAAGGTGACTCTAGTTAGAGTCACTGCCACACTGAGATTCCAGTTTGTACAAAGAGGAAATTGGGTGTGAAAAAGACATACCCATAATCTTAGGTTTTCTGACTCTCACATTCCCTTGGTGAGCACTTAGTCACATGACCACCTGCAAAATAAGCTGGGAAATTTCGCTTTTCTATGATGTCATGGGCCATGGAAGAAAGGGGGACTGGATTTTAGTGGCACCACAGTATTGTTTCCCAAGATTATAGTTTTAGTTTCTGTCATTGTTTCACGCAAAGAAGTTGATCCTTGTAGCGTCAAAGTGGCACATAAAGAAATTAGAGTTAAAACAGAAATATTCCTCTCCAGTTTTGGCTCTATATATTAAGATAATTATCTGTTAATTAAATCTAGTCATTGAGTGACTAAAGAAGTCATAACTCTCCTATGAAGTCATCAATAGAATATCTAAAAAATCTGGAAAATAGATAATATTGGTTTAATTTGTTTTACAGATTGATGATACCCTTGATGACATTATGCTTATCTATGTTTTCAGACTTTATGGGCACCCTGTAGTATTCCAGGGGGAATATCATAATTTTAATCTTCATCTATTAAGAAATTATTTAGTGAGGACACATTTTAAGTTGCTTGACAAAATATTAGGGCTGTCTTCCCTAGAAAATATGACTAAGACCTTTAAAATATGTGTCATCAGTTACTCTAACCTTGCCTCAGATTATGAGTGTGAACTCGTCTATTTATTTTGGGGGACTTAATACTGTAGATTTCAAGTCTTTTACAGAGATGCTATAACTATATCTATGATGTAGATTTGCTATTAAATATGCTAAGTTCTTAAGCTGTACACGTTCTGTTGCTTACAGAATCTTAGCTGTCAAACTATAAACTCAAAATAACCTTTACGATCAAATTAAGACAAAGAGAATAATACCTCCTGAATCTAGCTTAGGGAATGGTGAATCTGTTATCCATCAATGTAGTTGGTTTTTACATAGTTGGTATTACCCAATTACATGATCAAAATTCTGTTTATTATTGACATTTTTATTTTATGTATGTGTATATATATGATGTACCATTCATTGTTCTAGATACTGGAGATATATAGGAACATAATTAAATTTAGTAGCCCTATCTTAATGTTAACTCCACATCTTAACCTTTCCAGCTATCTTCCTCTAGTATTTTGACTCCAACAAGACCAACAAGCCACTGGTCTTACCACTTTTTTACTCACCCCTGTCATGTCCTCTGTTACCTCCTTCCAAGTTTAAGTTTCATGGTCAACCATTATAATCACCTCTTGGCAAACATCCTCTCCTTTGCCCTCTCTCATTTCTTACATTCATTTAGCAAAACCTCATTCTAATTAAGTCCTATTCTACCTACTCTGTGATTGCACCTATACAGCTGAATGCCACTGGGAAAAATGACATAATTTAAATTCATGACCACTAGCTTCAAGTGAGCCCTCAATGCTGCCAAGCGACCATACTACATTTTCCTAGTCTGCAACCCCCCAATCCCACAGATGACTATTTCATACTTTCTAATGATCTCCTCCCTCATCCTCAATCTCAGTTGATGACTTGGCTTCCTATTCCTCTGAAAAAAAATTGAAGCAAGCAGAAGAGAACTGTTAGCATCTAGAATATGCTAGAAGAACTAAGCACACAATAGGCACTCAAAAAATATTTGTTGAATGAAAACTCTTCTGGATGTGTACTTGTCCAGTGCCTAGAAAACTAAGATAAAGCTAATTGAATGTATGGTAGCAAAAAAAAAAAAAAAAAAAAAAAAAATCTCACAGTGCTTGTTGGGATGGAAGCCATGGAAGCAAATATTGTTTCTAGTAATCTAGTAATTTAAGAATATTAACTGAAATCAAACACTGATTATTTAGATAATGTTTCCTATCAGTAGTAATATATTCAATGCTATAACAACTGACTATTTGAGTTATGAAATTTATCTGCCTTTCTGTTTATGTTATGTCTTACACTGTAGTATCCAAATATTGTTCTTCAGTTGGTACCTATTTTAAATGAAGTGTAATCAGTTTCATTTTTGTGAGTTTTTCATGTGGAAATAAAGATTAGCTTAATCCACACTTACTAGAAATCCTTTGTGATTAAACTGTATCAGTGCCTAAGTAATTGAAGGAGTCCCTGTAACTGAGTCACTTTCTCCTTTTTTTCCCACAGCCAGACCTTGATAAAAAATATGGCATATGAAATTTACAAGAAATACTTCACTGAATATGTTGGAGTTCATGGGAGCATGGCACAAAGTTGGTTATAGAATAACATTGTGAGAGTGAGAATTTGTATAGTTGTTGTTCCAGGTCATTCTCTCAGTGAATACAAAATTAAGGGCTAAGATCTTAAGGCAAGCATTATAATAGTGTGATTGAATAAACTGCAAGAACATCTTGGCTATATGATAATGAAGGGCAATGATGGAAAACGTTTTTAAGTCAGTCATTTTTTACTCTATCAAGTAAAAATTTACTAAACCTAAATTCTCCAGCAAGCAAGATGCTGTTTATTTGCCTGAGGCCTTCTTTCCTGTTTCTGGACTTCTATGGAATGATTAAGGGTGTAGCTGGCTTTGAAGGAACATTTCTTCTTGTTAGGTGCTCACAGCCTAGGAAGAAGGCACAGGAAGGAAGCTGTTTTCCTGAGAAATGACAGACTGTTGCTCTCATAATCAAACCTGTGTGTAAGATAATGGAAGCATCTGCACAACAGAGTGGCAAATCATAGGTCTGATGGGTGGGGTTGGTGGGTCAGTTGTTTGGTTTTCTTGGATATCACTTCCCAGGGATTTTTAAATTCTGAAGTATCATGATATTTTTTATTATTAAATTGTGGTGATCAGAGAATATAAGTTAAAGATTATCCTTTTGGAACCTTTAGAAATTTGTGACAAGCAAAGTTAAATAATCACTGGAAATTTTTTAAAAAGCCTTCCCTATACTATAATTTTAAAACTATTTGAACCCAGTAGGCTGGCAACAGGATTTGTGGTTAGATATGGGCAGTGGTTGGCTGGTAAATGTTTAACAGCTGGCTCCCTTGGGAGGAAATAAAAAAACCAACCCTGATTTCTAGCATTTGCCAGTCTCCTTAGTGTAAATATTCCCACTCTGCGGGATGTCAAGCTACCAACATGATGTCATTGAATGCAAAACTGGAAAGAGAGGCATACAATGTGGGCAGTGAGCACATCACTGGGGGTGGGGTGGGAGTAGAGGAAGGAAGGGACTGAGTTTTGTTCCTCATATTTGTGACAAATCAAGAGTTCCTTTTTTCTAGCAAATTCAATAAAAAGAAAGGAAGACCAGTGCTGTAGAAGTTATGAGGAAGGAGAATCCCTGGGCTGCAGCAAAAGCTTTATATTATCTTTCTGGTTGATAGAGAAGTAGAAAGCAGAGTTCCCAGCATTAACAAGTTTTCTGTGGTGTCAAAATAGAGGTTCTGGGACTCTGTAGGTCTGCCTTTCCCTATACCATAAAGTCCTGACCCCTTCTTCAACATGATTGTTTCGGGGGGCGGGTGTGGCTCAAATGGTTGTGCGTCCGTCTCCCATATGGAGGGACCTGGGTTCGATCCCTGGGACCTTCCGGTAAAAACAAAAAACAAAAAAAAACATGATTGTTTGGTGTTGCCTTTCTGGATTTTGATGAACTTCCAATGTTGAAATGCTTGCTGATTAGCTTGAACTTTTTTTTCACTTTAGATGAACATGTCCTAATACAAATGTTTTCTGACTGATTATATATAAAATATATATTATGTATTCTGTATAATACGTGGTACCTCTATTTATTTCTCTTTTTATACTCTTCTAAAAGTATTTTCCCATCTGCCAACTTAATCCAAAGCTTATTTCCCCCCAAGGTTTCTCCTTGCATTACTGATTGTGTTAAGGTCTATATATAACGGTTAGCTTTCCATAAAGGAGCAACACACCTAGAAATTGGTCCACTTACCCAACTGCACATGGAACTTGCTTGGAGTCTAAAATAGAGTTAAATAGAAAAAAGTAAAAAGAAAAGAATAACTTTGAAGACATTACATTGACTGAAACTGAATAAAGAATAATTAAAACTATGTTTACAAGTGAGATTTTCATTAGTTTAATAACTTTCAACCTTTCTGTCTTTTCATTGAAAGTGTGATTTTTTAAAAACTCACTTATTTTTAAACTCTACCTCAACTTTTCTTCCTCCCCTGGACAAGCTCAAGCTACCATGATATCTAGACCATAATGTGTGCATATTTTTATATCTCTGAAACATATTTCACTAAATCCTTAAGTCAATTGGATAGTAAACTTTGTGAGAGCAGGGAGTATGCACTGAGGGAATTACTTTACTCCCTGTAGACATAAACTAACTGCCTCTGTTTAGTATTAGTTTCCTTTAAATCAACAACAACAACAACAACAAAACTTGCTAATAGTAAACTAATTTGGAAGTATTTGCTCTAAGTTTTTCAAGGAAGGCTTTGGCTTGCCCAAAGCATAACTTTTAACAACATCCTTCAAACCTGCCAAATCACATTTCCTATTTGGCCAATTCAGTGTGCATAGTATTAATTTACTGTGCCACAAAGGTAGAGCACCTTAACTGTTATTGGGAGAAGGCATAATATATTTGATTTCCCTTTATGAGTCTTAGATTGCTTATAATTTATTAGGGCTACCACATTTTCTGGGCAGGCTATCAAATAAGATGTTGTAATGATTTGCTTGACTAGGAGAGTAGATGAAAATAATTCTGTCTATAACTGTTCTATTGTTTAATTCAAATTTTGCACATCCATTCCTCTGTGGTTCTCTTTAGAAAATAAAAAGATTCTTCTATATTTTAAAGAGTTAAACATACCACATAAAATAAGCTAGATAATGGTTAGAAGTTAGAGCAAGGTAAATGTGAAACAGCAAAAGAGAAGTCTTATATTTAATTTGGAAATGCCAAGGAAGGGGTTGTATTCTAATACAAAAATTTTTTGCTTGATAGTAGAAAAACAGAGGTTTTTACCTGTGATCCTTGAATGCCTAGTCCTCTGTCTATTCTGCTAACGTTTTGCTACTCAGAGATGTTGAACTGTTTGTTTCATAAAATGTTAACTACAAAATTATCTTTGGAATAATCCATTCTACTTAGAGGATAGATACTGACTCAGAACCTATTTCCTTTTTTGAACTCTATCATGGTTCTTTGAATAATCCCTTTCTGTACATTAAATTTTTAAAACTTCATCTTCTGCCTAGCCACTGAAAAGGAATAATTTTCCCATCATTGTTGCAGTTTTTTTTTTTTGTTTTGTTAAATGTACTTCTGTTTCTTTATTCAACAAGTATTATTTGAGCAACTACTAGGTGTCAGGCATGTTCTGAGTACTGAGTGCATATTGGTGGATAATACAAAGATCTCTTCCCTCATGGGGCTTATATTCTATGGGGGAGGCAAACAAGAAGCAATAAATATTATAAATAAGCAGATAATGTAGTATGTTAGAAGTTAATAAGTCTTACAGAAAGAGGAAAAAGCAGAGTAGCATGAGAGGCTTAGCAGTGCTGAGGTAGGGACAGGCAGGTCTCTGTGTTAGAGAGGTCAGGGTTACTCACTGGCCATGTGAAGGACTTTAGCCAAATGGAACCTGGGGACGCACATTCCAGGCAGGGGGAGCAGCTGGAACAGAGGCCGAAATGCTGAAGTACTCTTGGCAAGTTTGGGAAACAGCTACGAGGTCAGTGTGTCCAGAGCAGAGTGAAAGAAAGAGTAGTAAGATATGAGGTGATTATGTATGGCTTTTCTCAGACTGAAATGAGGAGCCATCGCGTACCAGAAGAATGACCAAAATGACTTACCTTTTAAAAGAATTGCTCAGTCTGCGGGGTGAAAACAAATGTAAGGGCTTAAAGATGGATGTAAGGAGAGCTGTTAAGTGGTTACTGCAGTTGGTAGCTGAGAAATAATGACCAGAGTAAGACAGTAGGAGTGAAAAAATGGTAGAATTCTGGATATATTTTGAAGGAGAGCTAATGAGATTTCCAGATAGAATGGAAGAAGGTTGTAAGGGAAAGAGAAGAGTCCAGGGTGACTCTAAATTGGAACAGGTTGAGATTTTGTTTTATTTTGATTTTGGAGTAGGAGTGGAGGTGAGGAGGGTCCAATTTTAGGTTTTCGAATTTTGAAATGGCTATTCAGTATCCAAGAGGAGATGTCAAATAGGCAACCAGATATTCAAGACTAGAGTTTGAAAGAGAATTCTAGACTGAAAATATCAACTGGGGAGTTGTCAGCATATAAATGGCAATTAAAACCATGGGTTGGGATAAGATTACCAAGGGAGCAAGTGTTAGGGAACTTCTTGTGTGAATTTCAGGTTTTTTACATTAATTAAATAGTGGCACATAAAGATAAATACTCCCTTTTCTCCAGGTGCTCATAGTGTGTATTTGCCTACACAGGCTGAATGCAAGTCCAGGGTTATGTGGTCACATAGACTACAATGTCTGGAGATGTACACGACAATGGCCAGCAGGGGAAGGGGCATAGCAGTGTGGAGAGAGAAACATTTACATGTTTCTATATTTCCCTAACCATAGTATAGTATGCTAAATACTATTCTTGGTACATGTAATGGAATTGTAATGTAATGTAATGTGATATAATGCAAGGTAATTGATGTATGTAATGGAATCATAGAGAAAGAATGGTGAATTGATAGTGATGAGAAGGCAGAGAAATTTAGAATGACCCACTCTCAAATAATATATCTTAGAACAGATTGATGTATAATCAGATATAAAAGCATTTTGTATAGTTAAAATCAAAATTAAGATGTTAACTGAAGCTTCACTCAACTTTGTCCTATAATAAACTATTTTCAAGGCTATTTAGAGGCACCCAGTTTATCTTCCACATTTCCTCATCCTATTGCGAACAAGATTACTGAAGCCCATTGCAACACTGTCCCTGGATGAAGACAGAGGAGGACAGGGCAGAAAGGCCCAGGAATGACACCAGCATTTTAGGTTTCTAAACTTTAGTATTCCATTAGGAGTTAGTGGGGGTGGGGTATGACCCACAGTAAGTCAGCCCATCAATGTGATATCACACTTTCCATTGTCTCCTTTCTATGGCCCAGGTTGTAAAGGGGTGAGTAAAATATGGGCCTTCTGCTTTACACTGTAAGCATTTTAAACCTCCAGAATTAAAAAGAACTACTGGGAAGTGATGCCTTTGATGTGATTTTTCTACTCCAGCTCTAAAGAAAAAGGATATTGCATTATAACATATCTGTCAGTGGTCTTTGGCAGAGTAGGTGAGAGTTGTAGAAACTGCTTCCTGGTGAAAAAAGTGTGTCTGTGTATGTGTATATATATATATGCACACACTATAAGATAAAGAGAATTACTATATAACTTATATAAATACTAATGTTCTTTAACTTATACAAATCAGCCTTGTGTTTAGGACAAGTAATCCCAAGTATAAAGAAAACACAGACCACAGATGAATTAAACTTTTAATTAAAACTTTTAAACTATTTCTATATTTTCTGTCATTAGTCTTATGAGAACCATAACATAGTTCTTTGAAGAAGGTTGACAATTCAGGGTAAAAGCTACGCAAAATTAGAATCGATACATGTTTTAGTTTCCTAGGCTGCTTAAAGCAAATACCATGAAATAGTTCAGCTTGAACAATGGGAATTTATTAGCTTACAGTTTTGAAGCCTAGAAAATGTCCAAATCAAGGCATCATCAAGGTGATGCTTCCTTCCAGAAAACTGGCTGCCGGTGATCCTGGATTCTTTTGCTACATGTCAAGGCAGGTGGTGGCGCTGGCTGGTCTCTCCCTCTCTTCCGGGTTTCGTTGATTTCAGCTTCTTGCTTCTGTGGCTTTTTCTTTCTGTGTGTGTTCATTGCTTTTATGAAGGACTCCAGTAATAGGATTAAGACCCATCCTGAATGAGGAGGGTCCCATCTTAAGTGAAGTAGCTTCATCAACAGGCCCTATTTACAGTAGGTTTACACTCACAGGAAAAGATTAACTTTAAGAACATGTTTTTCTGGGGTACATACAGCTTCAAACCACCACAATGAGGAAATATTTTGCACTAAATAGCAACTCTAAATCACTGAACCTGAAACATGATTTTATGCATGTTGTTATTATTTGCTCAATGTCTTCCCTTTACATGTGAGGCCTTTCTCAATGTGTAGCCCCTGTGCCCACCTTTGAAATCCTTCTGTCTTTCAGACACCATTAACACTGCATCAAGCTATGCTCCCTAGCACCTATCACATCACCCTGCATGCACACAGCTCTTAATATCCATCTTTCACATTTACATAGCAACTGAACATCTGGCTATGTGATCAGCAATTGCAATTCTGTATTCAAATACTTCCTGTGCTTTATTTCATAATACTTTAAAAAATATTTAGCTGTCCTTATCTGCTTATTTGTATGATGTTCAAACTAATGAAATAAATGTGGAATACACAGCTGCCAGTTTGGTTTTATCTTTTTAATGGAGAGTTAACTGACACAACGGCATGTGCAGAAACCCTAATCAGCTTTCATTTATTTTTTCAACAGGTATTTATTGAACTTACTGAGTGCCAGTCATTGTGCAAAGTGATGGTGATGCAAAGGTGAATAAGGCAGATGGAGTCATTGCCCTCATGGAGCTTTTGAACAATGAAATAGACAGTTGCAGTACTGTGTAATTAAATAAGTACAGGGTACTGTAGTAGCACAGGGAAGGGCTCCTGTATCAGTTAGAGTTAGGTCTAGCTACATGAGACAGAAAACCAAAGGAGTAGTGTAAAGGAGGTAGAAATTCATTTTTCTCTAACATAAATGTCTGGAGATAGACAGAACAGCATTCCACAGCATCAGGAATGCTGACAATGTCAGGGACTACTTCTGTCTTGTTGCTTTGCTGGGTTTGGCCTCCATGCCAAAGCCTCCAGCCTCATGTCCACATTCCACCAGCAAGAAGGAAGAAAAGCGAGGACAGGAGCAGAATCCCTACCTTTAAAGGAATTCTCAAAAGTTGCTTAAACCATTTGCACTTGCATCTCATTAGCCAGAAGCTACTGATGTGGTGATGCTAGCAGCAAAGGAGGCTGGGATTTGCAACATGAATTCTAGGCAGCCAGGAAGAAGGGATGAATGCCAGGGGACTACTAACAGTCTCTGCCTCAGGCTTTCTGGGAAAATGGTTGTCTAAATTGAGATCTGAAGGTAGGTAGAATTCTCAAATGAAGTGTCTGTGTGTCTTTCAGAGGCGAACAAAATTCCAAAGAAAAGGAAAAGCCCAGGGAATTGAACACTGAGAAGAAACTGTTCTTTCTCATGATTACAATCATTGCTTGCTACTGTCCCAAGTTATATGAGGGGAAGGGTGGGGTAGAGTTAATGTTCAATGCAGTTTCAGGGTTGAATAGTCCAGGAGACCTTCTCAGAAAAACTGGAGGCTGGGAGAAGTGCTTGCAGCAGGGTGGGGTTTTACCCTTTCCAGCAATAGTGGCTCTGGTGAAGGGCATATACTTGAGCCGGGACAAAGAAAGAGAGCATTCAGGGGATAGCCCAAGGTACAAGTTCAGGGGATATCCCATGCCTTTCTGTACCACTGATGGGGCCACATGACCAGTTTCATTTGAATCCTGCAGAAGTAGCCAGGCTCATGAGTGGCATCAGTCTGTAGGAACAAGGAAAATATTTACATATGATAAATTCATGATATCAATCTGATTTAGGGTTTCCATAATTTTTACAATGTCCAGCCATTAGTCTTTGGTATAATTTAAACAAATGTAATGACAATTCTTGTTCAGTTGTTATTGTGATAAATCTGCAGTTGCCTCAAATGAACATTTCAAACTTGATGATGTACAGAATGTTACTTAAGAAAAATATTATATGTTTCAAAATGTTTCTCTAATGGTTTTCATACTGTAGTTTGGGTAAGTTTTGATTCTGCCTTTTGTCTACAATATGAATGGAAGATACAAGTAGCCCAACCCATTTAAAATTAAGCAGACCTTGAAGAAGTTTTATCTTTAAAGTACCTATTGTTCTAGTTTTAAGGACAAACACGAAATTTAAATTTTAAATGAGCCAGAAAAAGAGTTTATAAGAAAGCACTTATTTGAATTCTCATGCATTTTTTTCATATTCCTTCTCAAATGCCATGAATTTATAGCTTATATTTTAAAGAAAGTGGTTCTGTGGTTGATGTTGGCAATACAATTTTTGTTTTATCAATGAGTACAGGAGATTAAACCATTTTATTGGCTGTTCATCTGTGGCTGGTGAGTTTAACAAATGCTAGATTGGTGACAGCAAAACTTCCAGATCTTACTTGCCTTGAGATCAATGTGTCTTGAATTGGCAATTAAGATGAATTGTTAAATGGACCCCAATATTTCAGTCATCTTCTTTCCTATGTTAGATGTTCAATTTTATGGGAAAAAATAAATTAAAATGTGTGCTCACCAACCCATTATTTAGTTTGTGACTCCATACTAGGTAATAGAACTGCCAAGAAGTACGGTCCAATTTAGTTTCTTGATTTCACTTGTAGGCCTATGGTAACATGACTCATCTGATTCTATTTTTATGGTTATCATCATAAATAATAAACAAAGTCCCACAGTCCTTAGATAGTCAGTGGAGGACAATGAGCATCCATTCCCAGTCTCAGTGAGTCCAGATTTAGCTCTGAGCTCTGATCTAATTTCAAAACCTCCATATCATTTTCAAGGTGTCTGTTCTCTCTGCTTATAATATATTTTGTTGCTAACTTGAATTCTACAAAATTGCTTGTTTTGATTAAAAACAACACTCAATGAATAACACAGAGAGATACTAGACCAAACTCATTACATTTGACAATTGAAGTCACATTTTCCTATCGGCCAAGTCATAGTCTTGCAGGTAGATTCATAGATGGGCATTGACTCTTTTTAAAGGCACATGTAGTTTATCATATATTATGTCCTTGGACACCAGGACATCCATATTGTGATGAGAAATGGTACTTTTACTGGTAACCAAAGTGGAGGAGGTGAGGCATTTTTGCTCATGTGTTTACATGTGAATAAATGTAATTGGCAGCCAGAAGATTGAATGAACAGATGATTAGATCATTGGGTGACATATTAACAGAGGTTAATATCACTCCTCTACTTATAACTCCTCAAAATGTCTTTAGTGAACATGGAGTGCATTAGTAATGAGGCACAACAATCAATAAGCTATTTTTTTAAAATTCCTTCAGTGTGCAAGGGCCTGAACATGTACTTGACCCTGGTCTGCCCGCTTCCAGCCTCATCTTTTGCCAGGTCTGCCCTCAAATCATAGCCTGTGTCAATGCTCAAGTGCTTATTTCCTCTTTCCTTCCTTTTCTGTGCAGTTTCTTTCCTCCATGCTTTGTGATCATGCTGTCTTCTCTCTGCCTGGACTCTCCATGCCTCCTCTACCTGACTAATGCCTCACCTTATACTTGGTGGGGTCGGGGGCCCCTCTCTGATGTGCTCCCATGAACTCTGAGTATCGCACCTTCTCCCATGCGTTATTGTTGGTTCTTGTGTGTGTGTTGCTCTCTCTAGATTCTCTCTTCAATGTCAGACACCTACAAGCAGCCAGCATAAGCTTGTTGAATGAATAAATGAATGTTTCAGTGTACACTAGAGGTTAGAAAATAATTTAAGTACCTGGACAATTATAATAATCTGATGTAGTGTGTGTTTACTACCAGAAATTCTAGTTAGCACACAGAAAACTAGAACAAATGTGCAAATAGGCAAATGGGTTTGTATAAATATGAACTAATTCTTCATGTTGTGCTATTAGCAGTTTTAATGTATTTTGGGGATTGATGTTTCTTTTGGCTAACTTTTTGAGGGATGTACCAACTAATGATATTTTGATGTTTAATTTTTGCTTTTTTTCTAATGCCAAGTTAGTAGGAGAAACTTTGTATATTTGATTTGGGAGACATTGTTAGTGTCTTATGCTCATGAAGGACTCAGAAGTCTACCTAATAGACGCCTGCTTCAGTGCTTGGTGAGAATGCTATTTTAAAAGTCTGAGTTTCCAGTATAAATTTTTTTTCTATTTATAAATTATTTTTAATCACATCCTTCAGAATAGTCAAATTTTGTGTATTTTTAAAATAAATTTTATTGATACATATTCATACAGCATACAAGACATCCACTGTGTACAATGAATGGTATTTGGTATAATCACATAGTTTTGCATTCATCATTTCAATATGATGTGGTTCTTCCATCTCAAGACAGTCATCCTCAGAGTTTTAGTATGTATTATATTTAAATCAAGCATCATTCTAACGAGCATATTACATACATGTTTGTATATAAGCAATACATTTTTAAATAAAAAATGTACAGGTGGGGCAAAAAAAAAATAATTATTATTATTATTAGAGCATTTTCATTACCCTACTAACAATAATAATAATAGAAAACAAAAAAACTGACAAACAACAACAAAAAAACTCTACCCCTTAATAATCACCTCTCAATCTCTCTATCATTCCCTTGCTGTTTGTAACTGCTATTCTGTTTCCATCTCTCTAATTTATTTGTATTTATATTTTGTATGGATGGAGTCAAACAATATGTAGTACCTTTTATCAATTTCTTTCACTTAGTATATTTCCTTTTTTTTTTTACCTTTAATGGAAGATTATTAATATATTTGTATATCCTACTGTCCATAGTTTACTTTGGTTCTATTTTTGCCTGATATTAACATCTTTTAACATTAATGTACATTTGTTCAGTTTCAAAGAAAACCAATCTTATATATAGAATATTACCCAAACTCATATTTCACATGATGTTTCGCTATGTTGTTCAGTCCCATATTCCACTTTTTAGCTTTCCTTCTAGTAATATATATGACCTTAGACTTTCCTTTTCAACCACTGTTATACACATATATTAGCACTGCTAGTTACAAACACTGTGCTTTCACCTTTTCTATTCCCTTCCAAAGATTTACAAACAATGTTTTACCAATTCTGCACAGATTAAACCTTGGCTTTCCATTTCTAATCTCATTCTATTTTCTGGTGACTTATATTCTGGTTATTAACTTCATGAGTTTACACAATATATTTAGTTCATAATAGTGCAATAATACAGTATTTGTCCTTTTGTGTCTGGCTTGCTTCACTCAACATAATGTCCTCTAGGTTCGTCCATGTTGTCATATGCTTCATGACTTCATTTCTTCTTGCACCTGCATAATAATCCATTGTATGTATACACCACAATTTGTTTATCCATTCAGTGGTTGATGGATACCTGAGATGTTACCATCTTTTGGCAATTATGAATAATGCTGCTATGAATATTGGTGTGCAGATAAATGTTCGTGTCACTGCTCTCAGTTCTTCTGGGTATATACGTAGTAGTGGTATCCCTTGGTCACATGGCAAATCTACAGTCAACTTCCTTAGGAGCTGTCAAATAGTCCTCCACAGTGGCTGTGTCATTCTACATTCTCACCAACAGTGAATAAATGTTCCTATCTCTCCAGATCCTCTCCAACACTTGTAGTTTTCTGTCTTTTTAATAGTGGTCACTCTAATAGGTGTGAAATGATATCTCATTGTAGATTTGATTTGCATTTCCCTAATCACTAATGATGTTAAACATTTTTTTCATGTGGGTTTTTTTGCCATTTGTACTTCTTCTTTGGACAAATATCTATTCAAGTCTTCTTCCCATTTTTTAATCTGGTGGTTTGTCTTTTTATCATTGAATTGTAGCATCTCTTTATATATTATGGATATATATTATGGATATGTGATTTCCAAATATTTTCTCCCATTGAGTCAGCTGCCTTTTCACCCTTTTGAAAAGTCCTTTGAGGTACAAAAGTGTTTTATTTTGAGAAGGTCCCACTTATCTATTTTTTCTTTTGTTGCTTGTGCTTTGGGTGTAAGATCCAAGAAACCACCACTTACTACAAGATCCTGAAGTTGTTTTCCTACATTTTCTTGTAGTAGTTTTATGGTCTTGGCTTTTACATATAAGTCTTTGATCCATTTTGAATTGATTCTTGTATAGGGAGTAAGAAAGGGGTCCTTTTTCATTCTTTTTGTTATGGATATCCAGTTATTCTAGCATCATTTGTAGAAGAGACTGTTTTGTCCCAGTAACATGGACTTGATAGGTTTGTCAACAACCAGCTGGCCATAGAGGTAAAGGTCTTTTTCTGGATTTTCAATTTTATTACACTGATCAATGTGCCTATCTTTATACCAATACCATGCAGTTTTTACCACTGTAGCTTTGTAATATGTTTCAAGGTCAGGCAGTGAGAGTCATCTCACATAACTCTTCTTTTTGGGGATTTTTTTTTTCTTTGCTATTCAGGTGTCCTTTCCCTTCCAAATAAATTTGGTAATTGTCTTTTCTATTTCTGTAAAGTAAACTGCTGGGATTTTTTTTAAAAGGACATACCAGAGATTGAATCCAGGACCTTGTACATGGGACGAAGGCACTCAACCACTGAGTTACACCTCCCTTCCCACCCCCCACCCCAGGAGAGTTGGTTTTTTAATTTGTTTGTTTGTTTGTTTTTAGGAGGTACTGGGGATCAAACCCCGGACCTCAAGCATGGGAAGCAGGCACTCAACCACTTGAGCTGCATCTGCTCCCCAGGCTGTTGGAATTTTGATTGGTATTACATTGGACCTATAAATCAATTTGGGTAGGACTGACATCTTCATGATAGTTAGTCTTCCAATCTATGATCGCAGAATGTCTTTCCATTTGTTTAGATCTTCTTTGATGTCTTTTAGCAGTGTTTTGTAGTTTTCTGAATAACGGACCTTTACATCTTTGGTTAAATTGATTCCTAGGTATTTGAGTCTTTTTGTTGCTATTGTTAATGGAATTTTTTCCCTGATTTCCTCCTCAGATTGTTCAATACTAGTGTACAGAGACATTATTGATTTTTGCATACTGGTCTTGTATCCTGCCAGTTTGTTGAACTCATTAGGTGAAGTAGCTTTTTAGTAGACATTTCAGAATTGTCTAAATAGAAGATTAGGTCATCTGTGAATAGTAAGAGTTTTAATTCCTCTTTTCCTATTTGGATGCCTTTTATTTTCTTCCCTTGTCTAATTGCTCTAGCTAGAACTTCTATTATGATGTTGAATAACAATGGTGACAGTATGCATCCTTGTCTTGTTTCTGATCTCAGAGGGAAAGCTTTCAACATGTCCCTATTGAGTATAATGTTAGCTGTGAGATTTTCATATTTGCCCTTTATCATATTGAAGAACTTTCCTTCTATTCCTATCTTTCAAAGTGTTTATATCAAGAAAGGATGCTGGATTTTGTTGAATGCTTTTTCTGCATCTATCAAGATGATTGTGTGTGGGTTTTTTTCTCCTTCAATTTGTTATTGTGTATTACGTAATTGATTTTATTGTATTTAACCACCCTTACATATCAGGAATAAATCCCACTTAGTAGTGGTGTATGATTCTTTTGATAGGTTGTTGGATTCTATTTGCAAGTATTTTATTGAGAATTTTTGCATCTATGTTCATTGGAGATATTGGTCTGTAATTTTCTTTTCTTGTAGTGTCTTTATCCAGGATAAATTTTGTTTATAAGATTAGGTCTTTTTCCTCTCCCAGTTAATATAGTAAAGCTTAAATTACAATTTAAGTAAAAAATTCTAAGAATCAGATTCAAAAACAAAAAATTTTGAAACATAGATCTCTATTATCTAATCTAAAGATATTACAGACCATTGCATTTTCCCTTTACAAATAAGGGAACTGATGCTCCCAGGGTTAAATTATCATCTCTGGGAAGCACCAGGACTAGAACTCTAGTCACCTGATTCTTACACCTAGGTGAATGTGAATTTTCAAACAAGGGGAAGAGTACTGAGCCCTTACAGGCTGCAGGAAGAGACCTGTCCAGGCAATCTTGTATAATGTAGCTTGTAAATAAAGCAAAAACAGAGGTCCTAAGAGGCTTTGTTGTTGTGCCCAGCGATTCTGTTGCCTTTGCTCCCCCGTGCCTTTCTCCACCCTTCTCCATGCAATATTACTGGTTGAGTTAGTGACTCAGTTACCAACCACTTCCCTGCTGGGAAGCCTTTGGCACAGACATCACTATTGGATCCTATTAGTTTTAACCAAAGTAAGATGCCTGCTTTTGGTCAATGCACATGACTTTGCAAACTACAGCAGGCTTTATGTTTGGAAGAACTCCTAAAGCTTCTGCACACACAAAGCGGGCCTTCAAGTGGGTATAGGCCCTTTAAGCTTTCTAGACCTAACCAGTATGTGGGGGTAAGAGACATTTGAGCCTGTGAATATAGGGATAGGGAATATGAACTAATCAGAGCTAAGCTCAGATAGAGTTTGTTTGAAAATGGAAAGAGAGGTAAATGCTCCACCCCAAAGAAGCTCCATACAAATACTGCTATGTGATCTTGGGAAAGTCAGTTAAACTCTCTCTTCCTCAGTTTCCTTATCCTCAAGTAAAGATGATAATAATACAGTAGTCATGCATATCAGTGATAATGTGTGTTAAATGACCACTGCTATATAGCGGCTCCAAGTATGAAATCTATTACCACTACTATAATCATTTTTACTACTGCTACTACTTACTATAACTACTTTTACTATTACAACTATTACATGCCAGTAGTTTGTGGTTGTGTGGTCTCCTCTACTCAGTTAGGCAATAAGAGAGAGGGTTTTACAATTGATTTGGAAGAAGCTGTCAAAGTTCTGTCACACTATGCAGTAGTTAAAATTATGGGCCCTGTGGGTTAAAATTAAGAATACTTCCTAGCTGTGAGATGTTGTACCTCAATTTTCTCACCTGTAAAATGGGGATAATAATGCCTCCTATCACACAGAGTTCTTGTGAGGATTAAATGAGTTAATTCAAATACTCCTTAGAACAATGCTTGGTAAATAAGAAGACACAATGCATGTTCTCTATTTAGCTACTAATGTACTGATGTACATATATGCATCAATGTAAATATATATCGGATCTCCATAACTACCTTGTTCAATGAAGCATCATTATCTTTACTTCATGGATACTAAACTGAGGCTCATGCCTCCTTCCCCTCTTTTTTCCCTCTTTTCTTTTCTTCCTCCTTTCTACATATATTTATTTATTGAGCAGGACTAGGATTCCCACCCAGTCAGTTGGGATTTAGGACACCTGATTCGTCTCTCTTTCCCGTACAGCCTCTCCTCCCTGCTTGTGCCAGAGCACTTATAAGAAAGTATTCACTCACATATCTTGCTTCCATTAAAATAAAATAATATTATGCTTTTGTTTTTTGCCACTAGCCTACACCTATTAGCTGTCATGTCCAAAGTTCCAAGTTCTTTATTTGAATCTTCATACTTGAGAAATCAATAGGGTCAAGGAAATAAGAACTGGTGTTTACATAAGTGTTTATGGGACTTTTCTTTATCATCTTTCAGGTCTTGTAGAAATTTGCCTGATGCACCCCCTCGATGTGGTGAAAACCAGGTAAGGTTCTGCATGAACAAGTTTTATTGACTTTGGCTGATATCCAAATTAAGATCTGTCAGAAAACTAAATGCTAGAACTTGTCCCGGGCCGGTAGCTTCTCCCCATTATGGCATTTATATTTACTTCTTAAAGAAAGCACTATTTGACAGATAAAATGTGAACAGTAAAAAGCATTTCTTGATAGAGGTCACCCGAAGGTATTTAATATTTTACTGCCTTCACATGACAACCATAAGGTATGATTTGTGGCTGTACTGGTAAACGAGCTAAATTTATCAAAATGATGTAAGAACTTAACTTTATCCAGTGAATTATGACAGCAGCCTTTCATTTGGCATTGCATATAACAAATTGCTATTTAATAGTATTTTAGTGTGAGGCTCCAAAACTTAAAGTAAGCTTCTTAATGGTGCTTAGAGAATTATTCCCACCACTGTGTGCCATTGCAAAACATCACATTTTCAGGAAAATGCATTTACTTTTAAAGGGAGATACAGATCAGGACAATTTACTAAATCTGTTTACCAAGAGCAAAAGAACCTTGTGGGTTTTCATATGATCTAGAGCATTTTTGAAAGTTAAACCTGTGGCCGAATTACTGAACACCCTATTTTTCAAATTAGAAGCTCTTAGAGTGGAGTGAGAGTTTCCATTTATTTGCCTTGTATAAAGCCCAAGAGGACCATGCCTAGTCTGGAGCTTAATAGCAGACAGGGCCTATAACAATGATGGTCAAGCAAACCCTGACTACCACAATTAGGAAATATTTTGTGTGTCGGTCTAGTCATCAGGTGGGTCATGTGGCTTCTACCTAAAGAGGCAACAGAATGGAAGGCTGGTTGCTGAAAGCAGGGAAGGTGACTATGACCTGCAATTAATATTACACTTCTAGTAGAGGGAGGAGCATTTTGTCCCAAGTCACTCATCCCAGACAGAGAAAGAGGAAAACCACAAACTACTCAAATGGAAATGTGTGCATCCCTGGACCTTCTTTTTACTGCATTCAGAGACAAAAGCAAAACAGACAGGCATTTCCTTCTTAGATTCCTTGTTAACCTTTGAAATGCCAGAACATTGTTACTAGGCTTATTAAGGAATAACATATCTTTTTTATTTAATGGTAATTTACTAGATATGAAAAGTGTTCAGATAAGCATAGAGAAGAAAGAAGAATCATTTGAAGATATGATGTTAAAATTAACTCATTAACTCAATCTTCATTCATTCATTTAACAAACATTTATTGAGTATCTAGTGTGTGAGGGCTCCAGGTTAGCTCTGTCCTGAAAGAGTTCACAATCTCATGAGCTAATAGGGATCTCATCAAAATGATTTTCAAAAGATTGTAATATTTCATTGTACTGGAATAGAACTGAATATTTCTTGAAATTGATAGGTCAAGTTTCTGGGGCTTTGTATCTTTTTTTTTAAAGATATTTTCATGAAAAATGCTATTCACTGAAAGGAGCCACATTTTTGTGAATGCAAATACTTAAAGGACCCATAAGACTTTAATTTAGCCAGTCAGAACTCAGCAATACTCTGATCACACACACATTGTTGGCTTACACCAGTTAAGGGGACATGGTATCCATATCATAGTTGTGGTTGATATGTCATTTTATAAAAATCATAGATCAATTAATACTTGGATTACCTCTGATTACTATCCCACAATAATAGATAGTTCTATTGTTCTAAGACATAGAAGTAAGTCTCTGCTCATCCTAAAATGTTCACAAACTGCAAAAGTAGAAAGGTGTACAATTTTGGAAGTATCCAACTTGCCATGGTGTTATGACTAGTATTCAGGGACATGCCAACTCCAGAGCTGCCACTGATGTTGGATGGTGCCATAGGTTAGATTCTCTAGAAGCAGAGCCTGAGCCGGGAATTCACTGTACGAGATAGGGAGAGAGAGAAGCACAATAGGGAAGGAGAATGAGCTGAGCAAGGATGCAGTCTCAGGTAAAGTCTACCTTTGGCCTGCTCCATGGGGCTGGGGTGGGGCCCTGGAGCATAAACCACACCACAGAGTAGTCCATCCTTGAGGCAAGAGTCTGAACTTTTGCACCCCCATATGGGTTAGCCTTCAGATGTGGGATGCCAATTGAGAGGTCATAACTTCCTGTGGGGAAGGACAGGTGGGGGATCTGAGTTGTCTATAACAAATGGGCTTCTAGGTACCTGAACTTCAGACACTTAGGCCATGGATAACATACATGGGTTTTAATAAATTGTATTAAGTATTTACTATGTGGAAAAACTTATTTAATCCTGGGTCAGCAAAGGAAAGGGGAATGCAAAGACAAATGGAGTTTATAGAGTAGTCAAGGGAATGTGAGAGAGTATACAAGTGTGGAAGAAGGGAAATGTTTAATGTGGAGTCAGGCAGTTTCAAATTTCCAAGCCGGAAGACTTGTGTTATGTGAGCACTGTATTTAAAGCCTTCCTCAGAAGTGTGTTTGCAAGTAGAGAGCCCTTCTGGGTCCGAAGGCAGGAGAGCGTCACTCAGTCTCTGTGTTCCCGTTGACCTCGTTCCACCCGTCATTCTGTAGCTGCATGCCAGCATTATTGGTATCCCCCGTGGCTAGCACAGGACCTGGCCTCCAGGAGGTGCCCAGTAAATGCTGTTGATTAAATGGGTATTTGGTAACAATCAGGAATATTAGTTCTGTGAGTTCTAAGACAAAACTGGAGTGGCTAGAAAGTGAATAGGCATTTGTCTTCATTGAAAATTATAAGGTTTTGTGAAAGGGGTGGGGTTTACAAATCTATTGAAATAAAGAGGGAGAAATTACTTTATACGGTGGTGGGCAAGTTTGTTTCCAGCCTATGGGCAAGTTTCAGAGACTGATTTGGGGAAGAATGAGGGGAAAGCGTTTTGAGTAGGTGTGCCCAGATGCGAGGGAGTTCGACTGAATTGGCAGAGGGGATCAAGGGTGGTCAGGGAGCGTGTGTGACAAGCTTTGAGAAAGCAAAATGCTAGGCTTCATCTAGAACAGCACTGGCTAATAGAAATAAAATGTGGAACACCTATATAATTTTTAGTTTTCTAATAGCCACATGTAAGAAAATAACATTTAATTTAATAATTTTAATTTTATTTAACCCATAACATCCAAAATGTTGTCATATCAACATGCAATCAGTATAAAATTATTAATGAGATATTTTACGTTCTTTTTCTCATATTAAGTCTTTGCAGTCTGGTTGCATATTTTATACACTTACATCACATCTCAGGTTGACTAGTCACATTGCAAACACTCAATAGCAGTGTGTGGTTAGTGGTTACCTTATTAGCCAGCACAGCCCTTGAGTACAATGGGAAAGGAAGATCTTCAAGGGGATGAAGGAGAGGTGGTCCCATGGTTCCTTAGTAAGAAGAATACTCTTGCTTGAAATGGGTTGGCAGTTGCAAATAAGCAGGGTCCTAGATGGGAGGGAATTCTACTAAACATGCATTTAAAGTTTTGTGCCTGTGTGAAGTCTAAGAATTTATCAGAGTTCCAGTGTGAGGTGGTTTTACCTACATCCTGTCATGTTTTTATTCCCAGGGAAGAAAAATGCCTTATTGTGCTTCCAGAAGAGAGAATTACTTAGGTGTCATTCTGTTTCACCCACACTCATTTTTCATCATTTTTGTTTTGTTTTCTTTTTGAATGGGACATAAATTGGGTGTAAACTAAGTAAATTGCTGACACGGTAAGGACTGATCTTTTTAAAGCTCCCCCTGTCAAAGAACCTGCAGGGCATGTTTTCTGGTGGGTGCTGTGAAGGTGAGAAGGGAAGAGGCATTTTCATATCTCATGTAAGACATAAGGTTATAGACTATTGGTGAGTGGACAGGCCAGTACATACCTTGGCTTTCATCTTTCCTCTCATCAGGACTTAACTTGCACTGAAAAGTCTTATCATACTTCTCATGAAACACATTCATTACTGTGTGAATTCTAGACTCACATGGGTTGAAAATACGGCATCCTCGTGTTTTTATATATGTGCTTATGGGGCTGTTGAGATTGATTTACACTGTGTATGGCTCCCAAACCCCAGACCTACAGAATCAGAAACTCTAGGGGAGGGACCTTTCAATATTTATGCTTAACAACCTCCTGTGTGATTCTTATGCAGCAAGCCCTGACTGGTCGCTGGGTCAGCCTTTGGGAACCATTGTTGAATACCTTATAGGCAGTTCTGTAAAACGCCTTAGTATAAAGAATCCTCTTCCCGGTTTTTTCAGTCTTAAGCATTTCATAACCTATAGTTCTCATTCATTTTGTTTATGTCAACTGCTTTGTTAGTGAGTGGTAATGGGAGGATAATAACTCAAGGCAGAGATATCCTTGCAGAGCTCATTCTGTGGCTTGTGAGAGTGATATGGGAATATATTATCTACCGTCAGCAACAACATATGTTGTCCTACTGAGTGGGGTTACATGGGAAAAAATCAGTGCCAGGAGGTGGGAGAGGAGTGGGGGTTGGTTGTCACAGAAGGAAGGTAAATGGTTCTGATGGGTAAAAATGATTTAAAGGCATAAGGCCTCCACAAACTTTATTAAAAAGAGAAATCTGAGGACGGTCTAGGGTGAACGGCTGCTTTGTGGGGAACCCAGCAGAGAATGAGGAGCCAAGTGCTGGGGAGCATCCACAGACTCCTTTCCCGGGGAAGGGAGGGGGGCAGTGGGAAACAGTGAACTTTCAAATGAACACTACATTTAGAGGTTGGAGAGGGGACGTTGTGCAGCTGTTGGGGCCAACGGAACAGCAGGGTGGAAACAAGGAACAAAGAATGTTTTTCCCAAATAGATCCTTTCTTTAAAAAAAGAACAATCCTTTTTAAATGGGGAGAGAACAGCGGGGAAAGGGTGGAGTATAAAGTGGAGGTAGTAGCGCCTATAGGATTAAAAAAAAATTAACGGAGCAGCTGGAAGGATTATTTCCATATGTTAATGATTTGTCAGTGGTATAAAACATTAAGATCACATTCGGGGTTAGACCATGGTTATGCTTGACTTCTCACCATGGATAGAAATTCAGGGTTAGACCACTGTCATATTTTGTTTCTAACATGGACAAAATGTGTCTGAAGTAAAAGCAAGCAAGGAGTAGAACCACATTTTTACAAACTATATTTTTAATGGGACTTTGTCATATTGCTAAACTCAATCAAGGGCAATATATAATGGTATGAAATGGTTACAGTATCCCCCAAATACATTATGAGTGTAATTTGAACTTTACTTTTGAAGTTGCATGACCATATTAGGGTTTTTCTGGGATTTATTTAGCTGAAATATCTTTTTGTAGTTACTGAGCCAACGCAAGAAAGTACTGTGTGGTATGCACATTGAAACTCTGTAGTGATTGTCATTATTTTTGATGCAGTCATCATTAAAGATTTAATTTTTTAACACAAACAAAGACAATGCACAAGATAGGTAATATATTTGGAGGTAACAATTAACTATGCTCTGCCTGGCACATCGTAAGGCTGTAGTGAATACCTGTTAAATGAATAAATGTGTGCTTTAAAATACCATTTGCTCCCACATGAGTGCTTGATTACAAATTAAATTCATCATTGCCTATACATTCATGGACAACTTTAAAATGTCTCACATTTGTGTAGTGATTTAACTGAAAAGACTAGTATAACCTAAGCATGACCCTAAAACTAAGAGAAAATAATCCTATTTTTTGCACTGTTACAGAATGCTACACTCCTATGTTCTAGATGTGTGTGACCTTCTGGAGAAAGCAGAGAGTTTGGGGATAATAAGCCATGACTCCATGAAGATATTTCATTAATATTATTTCTAGCGTTTTTACTTTAACAATGTTCTTCCTCTTTGGTATAGCAAGGGTTGTATCCAAACTCTGGAAAATTCTGAAGGGTCCACAGCAGAAAGTCTTGTCCATTCCCCTTGCTCACATTTTGGTGGTCCTTCCCACTGAACATAAACCCAGGCCCTAGGCTGTCTTATCCAGAGGGAAGGCTCCATGCTTGTCGGCCTTTGCTGCTACTAAACAGTTTAATCATCTCTCAAGTGGCCTGATAATGAAGAGGAGATAAAGTGAGAGGATGCCTGAGGAACTGTTGCTCTGAGGCCTTGGGGGAAAAAAAATCAGCCTTATGCAGAATAATTTTGCTACCATAGACTAAAATGATTTTTCAATTTTATTAATAAAGGGAAAATCCTTTCCTTAAAATCCAGACAGTTCTCAACACATAAAAGAGAAAAATTCTATTATGTTAAACCAGCTGTAACTCATGTAATAGTCTTGAAATGTTGTTCCTAACTTCATTCATTTTTTTGTAAATGAGATTCTATTTTAAATCGTTCCCTAGGCATGGATGCTATTTTTATGACTCATACCGTGGAACCTTTGAAAAGTGTTTAATCTCTCCTTAATTTGTGTATTGTCTAAATTTCTAAAATGAAGATTTAGTGTTTGTTTAAAGTATGGTAGCAATTATTCCTCAATAATTAAACAAGCTTGGAAAATTGTCCCTTAGCTAAAAGGTAAGTTCTGTTTTGATACTTCTCTCTTCCTTTACCTGTTTAACCACAAAGACCTCTTCTTCTATGACACCATCCCAGCCAGAGGATGTGAAGGAAAAGGGCCAAAGCATTTTTCAAGCCTGTCAGTGGAGTTACCAGGCATCTTTCTTTTTTAAGCTGAAAGGTAAATAATTCTTAAATGGCTTTCTTATCTCTGTCATGGGAAAGTGAATTACTTCTAATACGAGCATCAGTATGAAAACTGTTACCTCTCTTCTTCCCCCTCTCTCACCCTCCCCGGTTCCCATCCAGGGTTTTCTCCCAGCTGTTTAAAGTTTTTAGCAATTTCACTAAACTACTTATTTGGCCAATGCCCCTCACAGGTTCCTCTATAACAAGACATTTTGCCTAAGCCATAGCTTAGATTTCAACTTTGGGTTATTATAATTTGTTAAACTGTAAAATATAAGAATAAAATAATCTGGGGATTATTTTGAATGAAAAACAAATGGCATATTTTTCTAAGTATTGTTTGTTCAATTATAAACTTTTCTCAGATACTCTTCTATTTTAAGTGCAAGTTCTGGGGAGAGAATTTGCAACCAATACCATGTATATTTTCAGTTTCTGTGTCTACTCAAAGTCTGAGAAAAGCTCTAGCTCTAAATTCAAGAAGTAAGGAAATGTTCTCAAAATATGTGTTGCTGTTTATTTTGCTATTGTAATTATTTTAGTTGAAATGTCTTCTAGTTAAGCTCTAAGCAATCTGCCACCAGTAAAAATAAAGTTATCTTATCAGAGGTGTTTGCTCCTTGGCTGCTTCTCTAAGGTGCCCATCTCAAAGAGGTGGACTATTCCCTAAACGCCATGTACCATGGAGGAAACAGTTTAGGATAGTTACTTGGGCTCTTTCTATAGCATGAGAAAACCTGAAAGTGTTGAGAGGCAGACTGCTTGAAAAAAGAAAGTTCAGACTGTGAGGTGAACCATAAGAACCTCAGGCCATTGCCCATGGGAAAGCTGCTTTTGAGTTGAGCATATAGTGGGACTCAAGCCTAATGAAACCTAAATGGTTGGGACTCTAGTACAGCTGAAAGCTATGGTCATCATGGATATACTAGAGCAGGGGTTCTTAACCTTTTTTGTTCCATGGACTCCTTTGTCAGTCAGGTGACAACCGCGGACCCCTTAATAAGTCCACACTGTACTGTGTATTATTTAATAAATATATCATACCTGCACCAACATGTCCCCACAAGAATAACGTTTTTTTGAATTGCAATTCAAGCCCATGGACCCTTTGTTGAGAACCCATGTTACAGAGATTGTTTTTCCTTTTGTGATGCAAGAAAAAGCTCACAAAATTCTTTAGACAAATGTAAATTCAAGGCTAATAATATAATATCATAACTGTGGAACCTTGACCAAATATTGGTAAAAAAAAATTTTTAATATTCCTGGAAAATCAATTAATTCTCAGCATATTCTTGTTGAGATGGCTAAAATAGCCTATATTACTTTTGTATTGCAGTCAGGGCACAGCTGAGATTTAGTTTTGACATAATGAAGAAGTTTGCAGGATGATAAATAGAGCTGAATAGTCTCTGGATGCAATGCTACATACTCTGGGCCAAGTTCCTGCACGATAAATTTTTCTCATTTGGGGGTTATTGAATAATATTTTCTCCAGTGAAGCTTTTGTGAATACCTAATAGGTTACATAGTTCTCTTTTATAGCAAAAACAATCCAAAATTAAACTGAATACGATCAGGTTTGGGTAATAAAAATCTATCTGGGACATGCATTTCTCTTTTTTTGTAAAAAAGATAATAACATATCATGGCAACCTTTTCATTATCAGATCTAATTCGGTACTGCTAAATATCCAAGGGAAAAGAAATGGGCTTTAGAATTGATGTTATCTCTAAAGTTGGATCCTTTTAAAAGCTGAAAAATGACAGGTACACTTAAGGAAAAAAAGTATCGATTGCTTTGTTAGATGTTCTCCTACCATGAGAACTGGTTAGAATTTATACTTACCCATTTTCTTTCAGAAAGAATCTAGTATAGATGATCCTTTTGTGGACAAGCCGTTAGTGTTTAAGTGGGGATGTGATTAATCTGTGTCAACTCAGATAGGCAACAGATAATGCAGGACAATGCACTCAATGAAGACGTGGGAGACCAGCGCTCTAGTTCTACGTGTTGACCTAGCTGTGCAAGCCTATTGACCTGCTCTGGTGCTTGATTCTTTGCCTGGAAATGAAGAGTATTCTGCTAAATGATCTTGATGTTCTATGTTTCCAAAGCAGTATTTTCATTGTTTAAGAATAAAGTGTTGTTACTACATACCCAGCAGTGGTATTTCCTTGAACATGCTGAGCTGTTTCCTGTCTCAGGACCTGTCCCCTTGATATCCCTGCTTCCTAGAACGAACAGCTCCTTCTCAGCCTTCATAACTCTACTCACTTGTCATCTCCTCAGAGAGTCTGCCCTGCTCACTTCACCTAACGTAGCCTCCTGTGTTTTTCTTTCTCATTACCCTATTTATCTTTGCTATAGTTTTCTGATATTGTCTAGTTTATTTATGTACTCTTTTACTGTTTATCCATCTCCATTAGAATGTAGGCTTCTCAAGGCAAGGGGCCTTCTTTCTCTTGCTCAGGGATGTATGTGCATAGCATCTAGAAAGCAGTTTGGCCTAAAGTAGCTACTCAATAATTATTCAGTAAATGAATGATTGTATGAATGTAATTTAAAAATTGACACACCATGTATATTTCCAAATTATGTATTTTGAAAACACAAACAAAAACACTAAGACCATTTCTTGCTCTAATCATGAGCTAGGCAGTATAAATCATTGCACAGGGTCAATTCACATTTTCTATGAATTTTTCTTTGACTACATGATCTGGACATTTTATACAACATAAACTGTGTTTTCTTCAATGCTTAATACATGGTTAATAGTTTTATGCCACAGAGAATTATAAGCAATATTTATTCACTATGTGTCAGTGAATTTTCCAGGACCCATCCACCAATTGCTTTTTGACTAATCTCCACCTAGAAATTGTCATCTGGACCTGGGGTAGATTGAGCCTTTCTCAGTCCTGTCCATTCTCCCTTGATAAGGTTCAAGTCTCTTTCTTTCAGACCAACACCCACTAAATTAGGAAAAGGAACACTCAGCCTCCTGGGTGATGCTTGGATAGGTGGGCATGACATTGGTGGACAGGTGAGCATTATGCCTTGGGTATTAGTCAGGATCCCCTAGGGAAACTGTAAATATTATGAGATTTTTAAAATAGGAACTGGTTCACGCAACTGTGGGGATGGCAAGTCCAAAGTCCATAGGGCAGGACTCAAGCTAGGAGCTCTGATGAAGGTCCACGATGAATTCCCCAGGAGAAGCTGGCTAGCTGACATAGAGATGGAAATTCTCCCCCTGACTGCTGAAATCATCCCTTCTTTTAAGGCCTTCAACTGATTGGATGAGATGCCTCTCATTACTGAAGGCAACCTCCTCACTTGATGGTAGATGTAATCAGTCATAGATGCAGTCAACTTATTGATGATTTAAGTCCAAGTCCACACAATATCCTCACAGTAAAAGACCAGTGCTTTCTTGACCAAACAATTGGACACCATAACCTGGCCAAGTCGACACATGAATTTAACCAATGCACCCCACTGGCTCCATTAGACCAACCTGGACCCTCCTTAAGGATATGTCTTTTTAGTGCCCACAAAATCTTATTTTTACTTGCACAATGCATGAAACTAGTTATTTTATATCAATAATGCCAGATGGTATAGGCAGAGCCTGTTGCATTCCAGAAGGTAGCTAGCTCTTGTTGTTAGCTCAGAAGATTGGCCTCTTATTGAATTAGAAGGTGAAGAAATGTCTTTTTAAAAACAACTGAATTTTAAAGCCTTTTTTTTTTGGTTTATAAAAATTGCACAGAAAGTACAGAGTTTCCATATGCATACATACTTTCCTATTATTAACATCTTGCATTTGTTAAAATAGACTATAGAAATCTATTTTTGTCAGGATTTTTTGGGGTATCTTGTGCTTTGCTTTTTCTTTTTTTTAAAAGACAACCAGGATTAATAGGTAGTGTCAAGCAGGGTTCCAGCATCATCTCAAAACCAAAATAATGCACGACATCCAAAAGTTATATTCTCGAGTCTTTTCTTTTCTTTTTTAAAAAATTTTTAAAAACAATTTATTGAAGTATATCATTCATACATGAACATACATAAACTATAAGTGTTCAGTAAATATCGTGATCTTACAAAACAAACATGCATAGCATTATACAGGGCTCCCACACATCATCACCCGACAAACACCCTGCATTGTTGTGAAACATTTGCTAACAAATCATGAAAGAGCATCGTCAAAGTATTACTACTAACTATAGTCTGTATCTTCCTCTCCTATACATTTTTTTAAGGATTTATTTATTTATTTACTTATTTTTATCCATTTTTACCACTCCCTCACCCCCACCCCACTTTTTGCTGTTTCTGTGTCCATTCGCAAGGTAACTCTCTGTATCCATTTCCTGCCCTCTCTTCTCATCCTTCTCCTCCTGTCTTCACTGGGGTTCTATCCTTGGAATCTCCAATGTGGGGCAGAGGCATCCTACCACCTGTGTCACCCTAGTTCCTGGTTTTTCGGTGTGTCTTGTCTTGGCTCTCCCTTGTGTCACTCTCCTGTTACATCATCATCTTGCAGTGTGGCTCGTGGGGCCTGGAGGTGCACCTGCGCACAGGGCCTGGTGGCCCATGCGCCTTCTGTATTTTTCTTTTTTTAAGTTTTACCGGGAGGTCTCAGGGGTCGAACCCAGGTCCTTCCATATGAGAGATGGCCGCCCAACCACCTGAGCCATATCTGTCCCCCTGCTATATCTCTTAAGGTTGACCAAAGATACCCAAAGTTACAGTCTTTTCCCTTACAGGATGTTCATATAATAAATCAGGCCTAGTTTATCACCAGCATTCTAAAAACCAGACCTAGGGAGAAAAACTAGGTCTGGGGACACATGCATGGTTTCTAATATAGCGAATGTTTAACCTACCCTGATTATCACAAAATCAGGACAGCGAGAATATTTGCATCTCTAGTCTTTTCTATTGGAACCAGAGAGAGAGTACATGTACACATGCTTGATTAGGAAAATGTTAGTCATTGCTTCCGAAGCCATAATCTGGGAATAAATATTAGATTTTTGCTGACATATTTTGTCCTAAAGGATCCCAAATTAGTATTTCTACTTTCTTGTTACAATATTGATATCTTGGGTACTTGGACTTTCTTTTAGTACTGAAATAAGGAAACAGATTAAATAGAAAGAAAAAAACAATGAAATGTATTCTCGGATTGAAGAACTGGAAAATAACTATTGTTTTATGTTTTGATTTCCCAGAGTGTGAGAAAACTGTCCCTGTCCAGATGCTTGCCAAGTTCTGAGAGAACATTTGAGAGTGTTTTTGGGTAGCACAGGGAGATAGCCAGGGTCTTGTATGCGGGTGTTCCAGGTTTCAAACTGCATCAGGGGAAACAGAGAAAAGAGGAAAGGATTACCAAGTCAAACATAACTCTCAGGAAATGAGCCAGAACACCTGTGAGAGGTCAGAGGTCAAAAAATGCAAACCCAGGGTTTGATATTTTATCTCATTACCCAAAAGAAAATGGTCATAGATAGTGGACAGAATAAAATGTGGAATTTATAGAGAAGTTAGGAATTAAGGATTCTACTCATCTAAAATCCCTTTCTCCCATGATTCTCTGATGTTCCGAGAAACATTTTCAGTATTGATATGGTAACTCTCTGGTGGTCTCTAGTAGCTTAAGCATCAGGTTGAGAAGTTAATTCTTTCTTTCTTTTATTAACTAGAAGGTCACTCTGGGAATCTTCTGAGCTGGATTCTTTGACTAATGCTTATAAGGCTCTGGAAGCTGGGGACAAGTGTGGTCCAGCGGTCAGAGATGGGGAGACATCACAGCCCCGAATCACGGGTAATTCACTGCTTTGGAGAGAAAAGAGGTTTGCAAATGTTACTTCATGGGACCTCCTAGGGAAAGATAGGGTGTTTCTTTCCATCTCATTTTCCAGTTCTGAATTCTCTGAAATTTGCCCGAGTTTTGCCAGGTGTCAAATTATAACCCTCCTTGTCAACCACAAATGAGTAATGAGTAGCCTAATGACTATTCAAAGTTTGAAACAGACATTCACATTTTCACTTACTAGCTATATTGTTTTCATAAATTGTAAAAAAATAAAATAAAATTCCATAAAAGCCAATAAAAACAAAGTTTTAGAGGCTTAATTGCCATGTTCACTTGCAGTTGTTGACCCTGTAGGTGCTTGAAGAGAAATAAAATGGGGCTGGCCCATCTTCAGGCCGCATAACGCCAGTGTTCCTCTCCTGGGGAGAGTTAAGTGATGTCAGCACCACCGGGCAGAGCAATATTTGACCCCTATACTGCTTCGTATACAAGCAGCTGTTTTCCTCTTTTTATCATTCCCCGAAGGAAGCAGGAAAGCCAAAATATCTGATATTTCTTTTTATCCCTCTAGAAAAGTAAGTTTAAAACTTAAATGAATGATGACCACTTTCCTCACTGGTCATTTACAGTCATGTAGTAATTCTCATAAAATCTCCGTATAACTTTCTTTTTTACACATTTTGTGAAAGAGAAGCAAGGTCTCAGGCAAGTTTTCTTCATTTTTGCGCCTGGCCCCCTCTGTGTGTCTTGAGAGCTCATAAAAACAAATCTGCCTCTCGGGCCGGGCAGCCGGTAATGGGATCTGGAGCCTCGCTCGGCAAGGTCACCTGTTTAAATAGACTCCTGCAGCGCTGCCTGGAAGGTGTTTCCATCTGAGGGTCACTTGGTGTCTTAGGAAGTGAGCTTCCAGTGTAGGTCCTGCTCACCAAAGGAGTTTCACATGACAAATCTCCATTGCAGTTGATGAAAAGAAAGGCTAGAAACCAAAACTGGGCAGATTAGAACCCAGGTCCAAAATAAAGCATGTTTTAGACTTTAAGTTTGAAGGCTTTCCTTTAAAATAAAAACAATTGTATTTCTTTTGGCTACTGGAGTGTGATATATCGTCACCAAACAGTAGTAAATGTGAAAAGACACCATGAAAATGTGAAGGCTTTAAAATCATTCTGTAAAAAAGATGCCAAGAGTCATTCACAGGAATTAAATTTCCTTTTGCCCTGGCAGGGAGTTTCTTTGGACAGCCCAGCTGACAAGCTCCCCCCAAATTACAGGAAAAGCAGACAAGCCAAATATTCATGACGATGGTTACTCTCAGTTGTCCTTTCCTTCTGATTTGAAATTTTCTGTATGAGACACAATTCCAGTACCAATCTTCCAATCCCTCCTGTCCCTCTACCCTTCAATCGAGCCCAATTCCTGTGTCGTTCAGAATTCACTCAGTGAGTAGCCCTTGTGTGCCCACCTCTGCTGTACCAGCAACATGCCATGTTGGGGAGCTCCGGCTTCCATACACTGTTCACCCACATGTTTGGCACAGCCCTTACTAGCTGCATACCTCTCCGAGGTGCTGCCAGCAGCCATCTTTCCCCTGGCCTCTCCCTGTTTAAGGAGGCAGCAGTAGCTGGGAGGGCCAAGAAGTGCTCTCTGGCATTTTCGTATCAGTATTTCAGTGAGGTTGTACTCCCAGCCCCCACGACCAGAACGGGCAGTCTTCAAAACCCCCTGCTCTCCTTACAAGCTATGTCTGAGCAGCCAGGCTTTAAAGCTTCAGATCAAGATCAGGACTGGCCTGACTGCTTTGGAATCAAAGAATGAAGTCAGGGTAGAAACAATATACAGAAAGACAAGCTCAAGAGAGGGAGAGCAAACAAAGCCGACAGTTCCTGGTTAGGGTCATAAAGCTCCCACTTCCTTTACGGACCAACAATAAACAGAGTCAGTCACCAATCAGTAAACATTCCTCACCACACGAGTGGGGATTTGTGTTCAAAGACACCAGACTGGATGCCGGCTTCCCCACCTTGCCTTTCCCTTCCCCCAACTTAATGAGAATCCTAGAGAAACCTTCCTCCTTTGTAAGGTTAACCAGGGTTTCTCAACCTCAGCACTACTGACATTTTGGACCAGATAATTCTTTGTTGTGGGGGTTCTGTCCTGAACATTGTAGAATGTTTAGCAGCATCTATGGCCTTTGCTCACTGGGTGCCTGTAAACCCCTACCCCCTGCCCCCAGTGTGATAACCAAAAATGTCTCCAGACACTGTCAAATGCCAAAATCAAACCTTCCCACCCACTGAAAACCACTGAGCTAAGCAAAAGAACTAATCATTGGTCTTAACTATAATAGGCATAATATTGATATGTAACAAATGTTTTGTGAGGCTCAGAATATATCATAACTCAGAAGACAATCGTGTTTCAGGGAGCTGCTCTGCAGATGGGCTAGACCAAGCTTTACCTGAGTCAGAATCACTTGGAGGGCTGGTTAAAACACAATTGCGGGGCTCCACCTTGGAATTGCTGATTCATTCAGTCTGGGGTGGGGGACAAGTAATTTGCATTTCTGTCAAGGTGATGCTGCTGCCAGTGGGTCTGGGACCATATGTGAAAACCACTGGGCTGAACCTTTCTGGACTGTCCCTGACCTACAAATGGTAAAGTAGCTACAGTTGAGGAAGGTATATTGTTTTAAGGCTTCATTCTCCCATCTTTAATTTTCTGTGTCCACATTTTCCTCTTCACTGCCCCTGTCTAGTGTCATTTGACTTCTTCTTGCCAGGACCCCCACCACCCCCCTCCCTAAAGTGCCTCCCCTTTGACTTGTTTTTCATGGGAGATGCCTTGAACTTTTCCCAACTACTTGGCCCTACTAAAGCTATTTGGCTGTTTGCTCCTCAGGGCAGCTTCCTGCTTCTGAATTAAACCATGCCTAATATTTAGAAAGTACTGACAGGATACCCACCTCCTGGGTGCTTGTTAGTCCTCAGATTTCACAAGAAAAACATCCAAGCAGTGGCATACCAAGGGGGTGCCTTGCCCAGTGGGGAAGAGCATATTTTATCACTGACATTGTTTAGAATTACCAGGGCATGGTGATAATAAAAAGCAGACTAACTTTTAGTTGTTTTATCGTTTTTTGATTTTTTTTTTCAATGCTGTACAATGTGCCCCCTTATTACCTGCACCTGGGGCAAACTGTTACCACCACTCCCCTTTGGTATTTTCCAAGGATGGCAAAATGTCTCCCTTGTCGCATACCCTACAAAAGTACAAAAAACACTAATTACCCTCCTACACGGCAGGTTTCTTAGCAGGTGCTTGACTGAGCTCTGTGACCTTCCATGGTTCCCCTTTGTTGATGAGATCAAGTCCAGACGTCTTAGCATGACATACAAGGTCTTTGATGTAGGACCCACATACCTTTTCCAGAATCCACAATATCTGCTATGCACATACCTTCTGTCCACAGCAGAACACCCTTTATTATTTCCCAAATACAACCTGTAAATACATATGATAGTGGTAACAGTAAGAAAAATCATTAGCAACTATTGTATCAAGGATTTAATATGTGCTATATACCAATCTTTACCATGTTGTCTATTTTAGTCATTCAAATAAGTCCATGAAGGAAGCACTATTATTATCCTCTTTTTCCAGATAAGGAACCTGGAACTTAGAGAGGTTAAGAATTGAGTAAAGGAGAGAGCCAGGATTCAAACCCAGCAGTCTGACTTTGCAACCCAGATAGTTTACTATATGTACGCTTTGTGTTTGGAATGGTTACTCTCACTAGCTTCTCCTTCAGGGGAAATTCTCTCATCCTTCAAGACCCAACACAAATATAACTACTCCTGAAAGTCATCTTCTCTATGTCTCTGTGTAAAATTACCCATCCCTTTCTCTGACACTGGAACATGCCTATTAAATGTATATAAAATATATTTCACCTCATAATATATTTAGGTTTTTTTAATGTTCCCCTCTTTTAAAATGTGAGCTCATATCATATTTATACTGATACTCCTAACACTTAGCCCAGAGCCTAGCATCTAATAGATGTTATCTAAGTGCTGCCCAATGAATGAATGTAAGAATGAATGAATGAATGAATGAATGGGAGTGAGTGAGTGAAAGAATGATATATCCCAATTTTAAATGTTGCTTTAAGTGAACACAGGCCCCATCAATCTACCAGTTGTCAAACCTGAATTGAAAGAAGCACTTAAACATATACTTCTGGTTTCTATCATTTAAGAGATTTTCACCCTACCCACTTTGTATAAAAATGGGGGAGGGGGAAGAGAAATATATGTGTTGTGCTTTCCAATCCAAGTGGAACAAAAGCACAAGATGCATAATGCAACAGTGTTTGTTGGAGGGTCTCAGAGGGCACCTAAGACCTCTGAATAAATAGGGTGTTAGCTGATGAAAGTCCCAGGGGTCAGATCATTAAAAACCTGTGGCATTTGTCGCTGGTCCAGCAGAACCAAGACAAACCAAGCTGGAGCGATTGCAGCTGTCGAAGCTTGTTTCCCTGTATAAGCAACTATTTGGTAGTGTAAGCTCACATTTGCATGACAAATGGGCAGCGGGCTGTCAGGAGGTGGAGATCTATGGGATGGCAGCCGGGCTATGCTTGGGAGCTGGGTGCTGAGGATGTGGGCTGAAAGCAGGAGTCCTGGGAGGTGAGGAAGTCAAGCTGGCCTTGGGACTATGTAGCATCTTAGGAAATGATTTCTAGAAGTTAGAAAAGAATACTCAGATATAAAAAGACTAGGTATCTTAATAACACTATTATTCAGAGACGGCAGACTGTTTCTATGAGTTTATAAATTGAAGTAGTGTGGTGTTATACTGAGAAGTGTTCGATCTGCTGTAAAATGCTTTGAGTATAACATTCACTCAGGCATCTTCTCAGATTTTGCAACTTAAGGGCTGTTCTTAGGAGACTTAAATAAGAGGTCAGCCATGCCAAAACATTTATCTGGAATATGTGATTCCTATCTTATCATTACAGTCTTCAAATGAACAACTTAATTGTGCTATTTCCCCCTTGAACAATTGTTTTGGTTTTACTGCCAAATTCCTTAGTAATATTCTGCTTTATTTTGGCTACTGACACCATTTACAGTATAAGTACTTTGCAGCACTCTTGGTTTTCACAATAAGAATGTCACAAGTTATCACCAGGGATATATGTTCTAACAGATTTACAAATTTCCTATTTCAGTGCATGGAAGTAACTTGATCCCATATCATGCTTATGATATTATATTAAAATTCAGTATATTTTGTTTCCATGTAAAATTTTAGGAGTATTTCCTGTGTGGATTTTTTAAGATAAGTATTTAAACTGGATATGGCCCATCGTATGTTTGTCTTGGAAAGATCAGAGTGACAATTTTGTTATCCAAAATGTCATGTATTATGTCTAACATATGTTTGTAGACTCCCAAATAATACTATCATCATGCTCTAAGCACACACACACGAGCCAATAGGAATTTATAAGTTTATGGGAAGATATGCTTCAAATTTTCTAAGTTTATTGAAGGGCATATGCAGTATACAAATTCTTGGCACTCTGAAGGAGTCTCAATTACATAATGCTAGGAACTATAATTGTACCTTTAGCTGTTATAGCTACATAATGCACAAGAATTACATTGGCATTTCAATATGCTGTCACTTTAAGATACAACAGGAAGTGTGAACAAGCCACAGGGCACTTTAAGCAGGTGTGTCTAATTGTTAGGGGTTTTTTTTTTTTTCCTAAATAGCAATGTTAAGAGACTGTAGAATCCAGGCAGACTGTGCTAAAGCCAACTAACCAGGTCACTGCTGCTGGCTGGTGGAAACAGATTGGACCAAGTAGTTGCTGCTGCTGCTGCTGGATGTGGATGTGGAGGTGGAGGTGTACAGGTGGTTTTTAAGTTTAGGCTATGCCTTTTTTCTTGTTAGGTCTTTCCTGCTCCATGCAATAGAGGAAAGGCTTCATAGCATGTGGATTTGGATCAGCAATGAGTGTGTTTCCAATACCTTTTGGCTTTGAATTAAAGTCTACCAAAGCAAAAATAATCCTAAATTTGGGGAGGGGGAGGTCTATTTTATTACTTAAAACGTATGTAACAGTGTTTTCATTAACTGTTCCAACTGTTTAATATGCTTGGTATCCTTTCAGAGAACCATGTTCATTATTTAGGGATAAGGAAAACCTCCTTTAAGTAGCCAATCTGTCCCAGAGAAGGAATTTGTTTTTGGACATGGTCATCAAAACCTGTTGGTGAGCAAGTGAGCAAGCAAACATCAGTACATATATATATATATGTGTGTGTATGTGTGTGTATATGTATGTATGTATATATATATATATATATATATATATATATAAAGCAAACCTTCATGGGGTTCTAGAAATTAACAACTCAGAAAAGCCTTAACTGCTCATTTGGAGAATACACACTAACATGTCCGTCTTTTTTAAATATGGGAGACACCACATTTTGAATACCCAGATATTATGCCATTGAAAGTAATGATTTCCCAAGCTTTTCTGTCCCCATATTTTACCGTTTATCAATTTATTATAAAAGCATGCAAATTCAACTCCTCCTTTCTCCTGACACCAAAATATAGCACTTTTTTCATCCAGAAAATTATATTATTATTCATAAAAAATAATCTACCTTATCCCTATCTAACAGGTGTCCCTGTTCCTTAAAACGACACAGGTTAGAGCTATTGAATATTCCAAGGTGACTTCCCTTACTGGGTTCCTAAATTCTTGCTGCCTGATTATAGAAACTCACGGGTATCAAGTTGTTAGCTAGGCTCTAGTTAAGGTAAAGGAATTCTGATCAATTTGCTCAGAATTGTCTCCAGCTGTGCATGTTTCCGTCCTTGGTTGAACAGAAGCTGACCAAACTCTCCCTTAATTGCTTGCCTCTTTTTCTTCAGCCACTGAAATTAGGTGTCATTGGGCCCTAACAAATCATGTGACACATACAGGTCCCAGGTTATCTTATGTACTTTATTTTGTATGTGGTAAAGACGAAGTTTAATAACCTATTAATGACCCCATCATCTGTTATTCATAATAAGAATATTTTCCTTTAAATTCAAATATCAAGTAATTCCCTGCACAGAACAAGCACTGTACTTTAAAATCTTATATTGCTTCTCTTATTTAAAGAGGACTGTGGACTGTCATAATCTTTAGTCACCATTTCCATGACTAACATTTTAGTAGACGGAAAGAACAGGTAGAGAACAGGATTCATTGCCACCTGCCGTAGCCCCTGTGTGCGCTCCCTATATTATGCATGAAGTCTGAATTTCTAGTAGTGAATCAAGGAGCCCCATGGAGGATAATCAAGGCCAAATATTGCTTCTTAAATAGATGCTGAATCCCTGCTCTCCTTTTTGGCTGAATGGTGCTAAAATCTATTCCAAGAATTTAGTAGGGTTTTTTTATCCTGTACTAAAGGTCGATTAGGTGGGAGACAATGGGGATTGAGAGGGGGATGTTGTCACGGCACACCAGACATCCCATAACACAGTGATAAAAGGAAAGGGGAAAAAAAAAGAGAGAAATGAAGAAGAAGAAAAAAAAGAATATATATATATTTTAAAGGCATTTCTTTTGCTTTTTTCCACATTTTTTTGAATGTCCCAATCCGCTAATTATGTTTTGTTTTGTTTTTTGTTTGATTATTTGTGTTTTTTTTTCTTGTTTTTTTTTTTTTTCTCTCTCTCCTTTTTTTTCCCCTGAGTTTCCTTATGTTTGTCTCTTGCATGTAAGCTTATCATAGCTGTTTCATTTTCCTAGGAAGTGAATTTGATTATTTTATGGACTACATGTTCATGGAGGATTTGGATCACAGAAGGGTTACAATGGGTACTGCAGGGAATTATTGGTGGGGGGTGTCTGGGAGGGGGGTTTCATGGGAATTAGTTCATCCGAATATACATGAAAGATATACAAAATCATTCAAAAGATCAAAAGATGGGGCATGGTCATGATGGGTGGACAATCACACAATAAATGAAGGAATCTGAATTCCTAGCCTGGAGAGCTCTGCTACAGTCTCCAAGGGAGCAGCAATAGTCCTCTGAGTGCAGGAACAGTGTCTGTAATAAGAGGATGATCCACTGCTGTGTTCTTTTTATTGATGACTACCCTTGTGAGTCTTTGCTCTTGTAACTGAGACTTAGCCTGCAGTTGTGGGGTGCCTAAGGGTTGCCACCTGAGAGCCTCCTTGTTGCTCTCTCTAAGCCAAACTCAGCATATGATTGCATTACCTTCCCCCCAACGTGGGACATGACTCCTGGGGATGAGCCTCCCTGGTAACGAGGGATTAATACCAAGTGCCAACTGGCAACACAACTGGAAAAAGACCTTGAATAAAAGGGGGAAAAGGTAAAGACGAATGAGTTCAAGTGGCTAAGAGACTTCAAAGAGAGTCGCAAGGTCATCCCAGAGGTAACTCTTACGCACACCTCAGTAGGAGCTCATGGAACATCTAAGTGCCTATCACCCCATACAGAGGGGCTCCTGAGAGCTCTGGAGACACCCAGGTTCTATATAAGGGGGGATAGCCCCAGAGGCTGACGCCTTATCAGTGGGCTCTATTTTGGAATCTGTGCTCCTGAGAGTGACAGAATTGGACTCAAATAAGTCCTCCTGCACATGGTTCATCAGTCCCTTCTATTCAAACCTATATGTGATACTGGAGTTTTTAGGTATACTTCCAGAGACTGGAGCCTCCCGCCTACCTATGTGCCAGGTGTGCGTGGAATCTCGGTGGAGCTGCAACTCCTACCCTACAGCTCAGTGGACTCATCCAAGTCACCTGGTGAGGAGACAACGATGGGCAAAGGCCAGCCCAGGGAATGGAGAGGGCCTGCATCTGCAGGCAGGATCATCCCACCCGCCATATCCATGGGATATAAGCCCTCTCTCACTTGGAGGTGGAGTGGACATTACCATCTTAGTCCCCTCAGGATTGGGGGAAGAACTATGGACTAGAGTGGACTTGATGGTATTCTGTTGTACACATATGGTGAATCTAGCAATGGAAGAAATTATAACAATGAGGTGGAGCCAGTGGCCACTTGACACTTTTGGGGCAGGGAGGGGACGAGCAGTTGAAATACAGGGGCTTCTTTGGGATTTGGAGGTTGTCCTGAGTACCATTGTGGCAACAGATGTAGGCCATTTTAAATCAGCACACACCACTCAGAACTGAGTGGGAGAGAGTGTGGTTTACGATGTGAACTGTGGTCTATGGTTGGTGGCAAGGCCCCAGGATGTGTAAGTCCATTGAGGATGGTGGGCCACACTTGTGGGAGATGTTTGTGTGGGATGTGGTGGGAGGTGTGGGAGGTGGGCAACATGGGAATCCCAGTGGGTTCCGTGTAATATTTTAGGTAATCTAAGCACCTCTTAAAATATATTTATATATATATATAAATAACATTTTTGTAAGCAAATGCACATATATGCATATATATTTATATATCATTTTACAAATATTGGTATGTATTGTGAAAATTTTGATTTTTACCCACAATAAAAAATAAATAAATTAAAAAAAAAACAAAAAAAAAACGTTGATTAGATGCCTAGAGACTACAGGTGATATGGAGAAAGTAGTATGTTATAACAAAAAAATGAACTATCAATCAATTTCCCAGGATGGTTACAAGGTACCATGATGAGCATCATTTTTGAGAGATTGAAAGGAAAGGCAGTTAAATCTTAGGTCTGATTAAGTACCTCTCCGGGATTATAAGTTTTTTCCTAACAGAGACTGCAGGCAGGAGCTCTCACCTTCTTGTCCTGCTTTCTGTAGCTGGCAAGCTAAGGTATGGAAAGAATTTTAAATTATGGTGCAAGACAGGTCTGGGTTTGAATCCTGGTTCCCCAACTTTCTAACAGTGTGACTTGACCAATTACCTAACATCTGATCTCCAATTTTCTAGTCTGTGAATTAGAAAATTAATTTTTCAGTATCAAGTGCTTAAATTTTTTTTAAAAATTGAATTTATTTTACGTACTTCCAGTTACTTATTAATTCATTGGTTAATCTTAAGTCATTGGTTAATTACCCATTAATTCAAACCTTTATTGTTCTCCAGCTATGTGCCAGTCTCTGGGGATAAAGTGAATGCAGTGCAGTTCTTATAGTCACAGAACTTTTAGTCTAGTGAAAGTTCTTGAAGGTAAATGAAGAGTTAATTGGCAACAGGTTGTGTGTGAAGTGTTGTGATAAGGGAAAGTTGGGATAGGGACCCATAGAAGCTAGTGGGTACCTGACCCTAACAAAGGAGGAAAGGGAGGCCTTCCAGTGGAAGTGGTGTGTAAATGAAGACCTTAATAATGAGGATTTAGCCACGGGCAGGGGAAGGAGTGCGGTGGAGGGAAAAGGGTGCTCTAGGCAGAGGAACTACTGCAGACAAAAACAGAGAGAAAGACCGGTGTTTGAGTGCAGCCTTCAGGGAGAGAGAGTGGTGAGAGAGGAGGAGAAGGAGGGAAATTTATAGGGGGCCAGATTCTGACAACCCTGTAAATAGGCTGAGGAGTGTGGGGTTTATCTTGAGGACAAAGCAGAGTCAAGTCCCAACTTTAAACAGAGGACAATGTCTGACTCAGTGGCTCAGAAAACAGAGTAGTCACTCATACTTCTATTCACACTAATTCATAAAATAATTTATATCTACTGGAGTTAGATTGCTCTCAATTATTCTTGGGCTAGTAGTGATCATTTTTGCTTATTATAAAATATAAATATATAAACCCTTTTCCTTATTATCAGGTTTGTTGAATCAGGGTGTCACTTCACAAATGTGCAGTTATTTCCCCGCTGTCCAAAAGACCCAAGCTTTAGAAATAAAAGCACTTATGATGCCCATGTTTCACAAAAATATTCTCCAAAGTCCTCTCTACATCAAATGAAAGGGAAATAAATAATCTTTTTAAATGTATTTAAATGTTGCATTATACTTCATAATATATCGATTTTTATATTTATCTCAAATCTTAGAATAAATTAGAAACTCCGAGATTATTTGCTATATTTATTTTGTGACTTTACTACCCCCCTGCACCCTAGTTGGAAAAGCAGGGATTTAGAGAATATCCTGGGGGAATTTACTATGAATCTGTTTCCCTGAACTAACAGGGTAAAAGAGAGATATAACGTTGGTATTTTATCAGGTTACAAAAATGACCTCCAAGTCCCCAAACTTAGATGAAAAAAACAAAGTGGGGTTGAGCACATGAAATTCCAGACAGCCTGATTCAATTCAATTCATTTCCACAATTGTGTACTGATCTCTTACTATGTGAAAATGAAATTATGTTCCTCTTGGAATCACCATGCCTTGATCAACTGTAGGGAAGGCATTACAAAATAAGAAATGTAATTCAAAATGTAAAACTGTAATTGTGCAAGAATAGCCAGAAATAGCAGCTATGTACAGCAGGGGAACCCGAGAGATTGAAAAGTGAGGAATTTTCTTGTTTCTTTGTCTGTTTTTTTATTATTATTAAAATAGTGAAAATGCTTTAATAATGATTGAAGTGATGAACACACAACTATGTGATTATACCAAATACCATTGGTTGTATACTTTGGATAAATCGTATGCTTTATTAATATGTATCAATAAAATTTATTTGTTTTTTTTTTAAATGTAAAACTGATTTTCTCAGGTGCAGAACTAGCATTGATTCCATTCACAGATATCTTTTGTAAGAAAGAGAAATCTGTTGACCCTTTGGGGATAATATTGGCTTTACTGCATTTCTACCAAGAATAGATGAGACGGTTCTGGGCCAAGTTCCGTTTGGGGGAATTGCATTCCACAAACCTAAATGCTATAAAGAGTTCCATGGAGATTCTGCATTCTCCCTCTCATTCTGTCCCCGTTGCAGAGTGCTGCTGACAGCTGTTGGACAGCTGAGGCAATTCACCTCCAAAGTTGCATAATTTGGAAAATGCTTTGGGATCCATTCAGTTGAAAGGTTGTTAATTATGATGATTTACGACACTGGAAACAAATCTGGGGCTTGACAGTATGGAGAATATACTTAATGTATAATTCTTGTACTTGTCCCTCTGGAAAGTCCCTAAGTAAAAGAAAAAAATTTGTATTCTTATTGTACCTTATGAATAAGGTTCAAAGTTGAGTGAAGCAGAATATCATTGACCTTTTGAGTTAAGGTGATACCTTAAAAAGGAGAATATCTAGAGTTTGATGGATGATATTTAGTAACACCTTATGATTTGCTCAATTATGGCATTTTTCTCCACCTAGTCTTCCAGGCTGGGCACCCTGACTCTTCTCCCTCCCTTGCTGCACATATCCCATTCCCTTTCCGGTCTACCTTGGAAGTGTCTCTCAAATCTGTCTTCACTATCCGCCTCCACTGACCTTGCCTCAGTTTAGGCTTTATTGCCTTTTCCCCTGGACTTGCTTTCTACTGTCAGTCCACATTCAGACCTGAACTTCTCACTGCTTCTCGAGTTATTTTTCTGAAACAATAAACGAAACAAAGCAAAAAGCTTAGCATGTCACTCTAGGAAGTGTCCTATCGGAAATGTCCAAGCTCCTTTGCAAGGCTACAGACAGGCTCCACCCACACACACACACACCCCGCACCCTCTGCTACTGCCACAGTGACCTTCTCGCCTTCTCCTCAAACATGCCATGCCCTTCTCAAATTCTGTTAGCCTTTGAACACATAAATCCACCTCTTGGAGGGTCCTCCTCACCTTCTCTGCCTGGCAAACACCTACTCATCTTTCAATGCTCCTCAAATGTCACCTCCTCTACAAACTCTGCCCCGATCTCCCAGGCAGAATAAGCTGATTGTAGCATTTATCACAGTGTGTGGCATTCTATTTTCATGTCTATCTCCCCTACTAGGCTGTAGTTTTCAAAGGCAAGGAATATGCCTCATTCACTTTAATCTCTTCAGCAGACAAAGTAGGTAATAATAAATGTTATTAAAGGTATAAACAGGTAAATGAACCAATGAATTTTAGGGCCAGTAACTACCCTATAACTTGGTTTAGAGTTACAAAACATATAAATCTACTAATGACAATATTTTAATGGAATTATCAGATTCACCTGAAAAAAAAAAATCAATCCTAAAACACTATTTCTTCATCCATTCATTCATGTATCTATCCGTTTACTACCTGGCATTATGGTAGACAGATTGAAATTCTTTAACCAAAACTCTGGGGAACAGATATGTTTCAGAATTCAGAAATTTTTATGTTTTATAAAAATACATGGTGCATTTACTATCACATATACTACAAAACACTTTAGGGTAGCACTCCGTAATCAAACACTAATTCTATAGCTAAACATATAAATGTTCACACTGAATGGAACAAAGACTACAGATAGCCTCTCTTCTTCCCAGGTAAGGTTTGGCCACCAAATTAGTTTGCCACAAACTTTGGAAAATTATAGTTTTTAAAATTTTATCTTAGCACTGTGAATTTGAGAATTGTGGAAAGGGATTAGAACCTGTACATATATTTGCCTAGAATTTTTGACTGGTATACAGTATGTGCTAAATAAATTTTTTGAATGAATGGCTGAATGGATGGATGCATGAATTAATAAAAAGTCTGACTTAATGTAGAGATAGTCTAGCAGAGAATATTATGTGTTTCTAAGCATTAATTTTTTCACAGACTAAATTCTTATGGGTCAGGGATACTTTGTATAGAGATAATTCTACATTTAAGGAATTATAAAAATCCTTTAACGACGAGAAACTAGGAGTTTGAAATTTTTTTGAGAACATTAAAATTCCTTTAAGAAATTTCACGAAGTTGCAAGGCAGAATAATGTGATTTGGGGGGTTTTAAATGTAAACACTATCAGTCATTCTTCACTGGAGCCCTGGGTATAAAGAAGCAAATAAATATCCTAATCACTATGTTTTAGAAATATATTGCTTTACACTCCAGTTTACTATCCATATCCAGTGCTGAACTATAAACTTTTATTTCCCTCAAATAAACCCCCAAACGTTTATCACATTAAAAATGAATCATCTGTTATACTCCAACTATAAACTGAATAATAAAGAGGTAGGAATTATGATCTCTGGAGAACTGGAGAAGCGCTGGTGTGCGATCACAATATCCCGCCCCATAAATCTTCAAATCCATATTTACATTGAATTCCCAGACTTGCCTGTCACAAGAGTGTCTAAAATCCCAGCTAATTGTTTCACAAGGCTAGCTGGAAACCAATAGCAAGTCCCATTTGTTGAAAAATAAATTTAAGCAAATACGAATCTCTCCAAGTGAGAGTTTGGCCGTCAATTGAATCATATAAAATTTCTTCTACAGAAATTTTATTAGAAAGAGTTCAGTTTGAACCATGCCTCAATATCCCAATTCCTCCTATAGAGCTTGGCACATTTTAGACCTCTGCTATCTATACGTAAGAGCTTTTTTAGAATATGGTTTGTTTTGGGACATATCTAAGTCCAAGTAGGAGGTAACTGGAACATAAATTTTATTGCATTTTAAATGAATCTCAAGGATGTAAGATTTACATCCATCTGCATGAAAAGAGCATTAGATCTTTACATTTTTCTATACTTTTTCATGTACTCTGAAAATATGTACTTTTTTTCAGAAATATACCCATTTCTGTGTTGCTATATACTAAGCAATTAGGATACTCAGATTTTAAAATTAAATACAAAATAAAGTCATGCTTGATGCCGTGGGTGATGTGATTTTTTTTCCAGGGTCAGTTTCAGTTAAATTGTTAGCATGCCTTATATGTGTGTGCTTCTAGAAATATGGAGAAGCTACTTTGCAACCCGACTTTATACCATGTTACATTATTGTAATAGGTCAACTCTGACATGGTGTTGAAAGAAAGTTCCTTTTGGAGATAATTAATGAAATGCAGCACAGAGCATGCCATCACCTAATAAAAACATCAGCTTGTGAGAAATGTTTACTGCCCTTTTCAAAAACTTCCCCTTGGGTTTGGGCATATGGAATATTATATTTCATGTACGACTCTGGCTTCCCATGAAGCTTTAGAATTCTTGCTGTGTCCCAGCTAGAGGAGAGATTCTGTAAGGAAACTATTAGCCTTTGGCCAGTCTCTCAGGCTCATGATTCAAAATGACCAGCATTCATTAAACTTTATTACTGAGCTGCATGAAGTTTCTTTGGATTAGGAGATGGAATGACCCTCTGTCCAGGTTTTCAAACAGTGCTGAAGCTTTTCATTAACCTGGAAGCCTTCTATTAACATGGTTCACAGCCTGGTCTCAGCTCACTTGGAGGTAACAAAGGGTGTCGGGACAGGAGGGCAGTGGGGCCCCTGCTCCTTCTAGGGCTTCCATATGAATCTGATCAGGTCAACATTTTAACGTCTGCATCATTAGGTAAAAATAATATGGAAATGATTGTGCACCCATGGATCATATTTCAGGTTCAGCTTTGTCTCTTCCTCAAAACTTCCTTGGGTAACACAGTTTTATGTGATGTGGCTTGCTGGATTCTCCCCTTGTGTGCTGCTGGAATTGCTGGGTATTCACTTGTACCCAGCTTCTAGAAAGGGTGAGTGATGCTATACCAGTGTATTATCTGGAGCAGGAGAAATTCTCTTTGTTGGGAAACTCTCACTTATTTCTCTAGTTGAAGAAGAGAGGTAAATTAGGCAAGCTGTGGTCTTAAGGTATGACAAAAAAATGAATCGAATGCTAAGTGAATTGTTCGTAACCTGATTAAAGCTGGGTTCGCATACTATGTTAGATGCCTTCGAAATAGCTGACTTCTGTGGTACTTCCTAAATGTCTGTAAAGCATTACATCTGTATCCTTGCCACCTGTAATGGGACAAATGACATATGTGCCTTCTGTGGTGATGCATGAAAAGGACACAATATCACCGATGCAATATTCTTGTCAAAAATGTGTGTGTTTAACCTGAAAAATAATGACAAATAAGAATTTTGCCAGACAAATTCAATTTGTGGGCCATTCTACAAACAACCGGTTTGTACTCTTCAAAAACGTCAATGTCTTGAGGGGAAAAAAGGTCAGGGAGCTTTCCTAGATTTAAGAAAGATGAATGAGGCATAACAATTAAATGCAATATATAGTTCTGGATGCAAAAAAACAAACTATAAAGAATTTTATTTGGATAATTGGTGAAATTTGAATGTGGATGAATATTATATAACACTATTGTACCAATGCTACATTTCATGGATGAAATGATGGTATTTGTTTGTGTTGGAGAATGTCCTTGTTCTTAGAAGATACATACTTAAGTATTTAGGGATGAAGTATCATGATGTCTTCAAGTTAATATCAAATGATTCAGCCAAAGATTTTTGTTATATAGCTATATCTATTGATGCGTAGATCAATACACATACACATATATATGGAGTGAGAGAATGGGAGAGGAGGAAATTGTGGAAAAATGTTAAAAATTGGTCACTGCATGAGTTTTACAAATGAGCTTTATAATGTTTACCTCATAGGTAATAATTAAATAAAAATAATATGTGGCAAATGGATATGGCTCAAGCGATTGGGCTCCCGTCTACCATATAGGAGGTTCAGGGTTCAATTTCCAGGGTCTCCTGGTAAAAGCGAGCTGGCCCGAGTGGTGAGCTGACCCAAGTGGAGTGCTGGCCCATGCAGAGAGCTGCAGCAGCAAGGTGACGCAACAAAAAGAGACACAGTGAAGAGACAATAAGATGTAGCAGACCAGGGAGCTGAGGTGGTGCAAGAGATTGAGTGCCTCTCTCCCACTCCGGAAGGTCCCAGGATCAGTTCCCAGGGCCGCCTAAAGAGAAGACAAGGAGAGAAGAACACAGGGAGCAGATAGCGAGGGCAAAACAATGGGGGTGGGGGTGGGGGTGGGGGTGGGGGTGGGGGGTGGGGAGAAGTAAATAAATAAGTAAAATAATCTTTAAAATAATAATAATAATAATATGTGCAAAATGAGAAGTATACTGACCAGCTCAATGAGTGATAGCTGCTGCTGCTGGTGGTAGCAGTAAAGTCTCATCTTCCTTAGGTCAGCCATGGAGTTTGTATCATACAACATCCTACCTGATTAGGATTCTCAGACAATTGATAGCTATTGTAAATGTTGCTACTTAATAGATCTTTTTTTTTTTTTTTTTTACCAAGGACTACTTTATACTATTAACCAGGCCCCAACCCATTTGGCCCTGACAATTTCTTCCTTTTTAATATCCATGGGCCAGCCCACCTGGCAAGACTGAGAATAATGAATCCCCGGGAATCTGTCCCCTCACTCCACATCTTTCTGCCTTCTCCATCCCAGGTTTCTATTTCTTTGGTACCTGGATGGGAGTGTCACATGGGTGCTCCCCTTGATATCAATTCTTAAACAATTCCTCCTTTGTTCTTTTCCTGCCTTTATCAAAGATTGTAGTTTTCTCCTCCCTTTATACCTTCTTACACCCAAACTTCCTTCTCCTTTGTTGGCACCAATATAAGTTAGGAATTGTGCTTAGCTGCAAATAATAGGGAGTCCCCTCTTCCCAGATAAACCATAAGTTTTATTTCTACAGTACTGTCTGGGACCCAAGCTCCTTCTGTCAAATGACTTCTTTTGACTGGCTTCTAGCATTTTGCAAAGTCACCTCATCACACAAAATGGCTGCCAGAACTCCCCCTATACATTCAACTTCTAGGCAGGATGATAAAGGAAAGCAGGAAGGGCAAAAAGAACATGCCTCTCCGCTGAGTCTGCTCCCTTTGATGTTCTGGAAGCCTCACCTAATAATTTCTGCCAGCACCTCACCAAGTTGCAAGGATTTCTGATAAATGTAGTCTTTCCCCTGGGCACACTGTTGCCCCAAATAAGATCAGCAAATTTAGTAGGACAAAGAGGAGACAAAACACTCGATAGACAACTAGCAATCTGTGTGCCAACATCTATTAGTATATCATTGAATCGGATGCTTATTGAGTATAGACCCTGGGCTGAGAGGGGAATAAATAAAATATGACACATCTCCCACACCATCTCATTCCCTAGGAGCTTACAATTTATTTAAGAAGACAAAATATGTGGAAAAATTAGAAGAGAATTTGATACTAATGTAAATGGAACTCAGAGAAAAGAAAGAGCCAAAATCCTCAGGCAAGTTTTCATAATATTTCAATATATTTTACATAATATTTGGACAAGAGATATGGCAAGAGAATTTTTCATGGGGAAGAAACAGTAGGAGAGAAGCAAAGAGAAAGAAATGAGCAGTCAGTGCCTTACCCTCACTTGTGTGGAGAGAGAATATGCTTTGTGGTAGAGCAGAAACTACAGTGATAGGCAGAATGGGGATAGATTGTGGAGGATACTGAACCCAAGGCAGTCATGTTTGGCCCTGATGGACGAGGCAATAGGGAGTCATTGTAGGTTCTTGGGTGAGTATTAACTAGATAAAAATGGCATTTTATAAAGACTGTTAGTAACACATAGGAGTGAGTAAGAGTCTAGAGTTAATAAAGGTATACAGATGTAAAGTAATAGTGACCTCGTGTTAAGAAAACAGTGGAAATGAAAAGGAAAGGGCAAGTCAAAGATATTCAAAAGAAAAATTGATGAGGAATGATGAACAGGGAAAGAAAAGGCAAGAAATATATAGGATGATTCTAAAGTTTCCTTCCTGGAGAACTAGTGTACCTTTTGGTCATAGGGGATAGTTGTTAATTCTGGAGGATTTTGTATGTTTGATGAGGAACTGTAATGAGTAGATAGAACAGATATAACAAAAGCCATAGGTAATTCCTATAGAGTTGAAACCTCCAAAGTCATTTCTACTGAGCTAATTGAGACCTAAATTATGCTTTTTTATTTAGCTATGTGTATTTTCCAGTTAGAAAACACCCCGTAGATTTTTAAAGAAAGGTAATGTCTACTATTTTTGAAATCCATTTGTGGTAATGTCTACATATGAGACAAACTAAAAACATGTTGATACTTTGATTATACTTCAAGAAACTCAAAGCTAACTGTTGATTCCTTTTGAAAGGAGACAAGGAAATTTCATTTACTCAAAGTTCCTGAAAGGAAAATAGTAAACATTTATTTAGTGCTGTTTTTTGTCAAGCATATTGCCATATATAATTTCATTTCATCCTCCCATGCTCTTATTTTAGACTCAGAGGAGTAAGTACTGTCCTCAGTTACAGAGCTAAGTAGTAAAGTTAGCGTGCAAACCCCAAAATACTGACGTTAAAGCTACTTCCCTTTTCCATGCTATCCCACTTATCTTAGCTTTCCCTCTCTGCTTTATTCATTCACTGGATATCAGCTCTATTGAAAAATTATTCATCTACAAGTTTTGGAAGTCACAACTTATTAAAATTTATTAAGACTTTGAGAACCTTGTGTATTACATAATTCTATTTTATAACATTAAATGGGCAACCTTTGGCTAACAAAATTTGGTTGTTCAGAACCTAACTTAAGGAAATCGATGTTATCAAGCATTTGAGGACAATACATTTTAAGAAAGTTTATATGAGTAAAGTCTGTCCAAAACAAACTGATTTTTTTTTTTTCTTCTTTCACTAGTGAACTACTAAGGAATTTGCTGTTACCCATTTGGACAGTTGTTTTGTTTGCTTTGTTTTTAATGATGTTGGGAACACTGAAACAATTGGTAGATAAAATATCATTCCAAATAGGGATAGCATAACAGTTATTATTTTGCTTCAGAAATAATCTCATTTCAAGTGATAAAGACAAACATATATATTTGTGGTTGAAATAAACTCTTCCTTTTGTTATCCATTGGAAAAATCTCTTCTATCTAATCACACTCAGTTGACTCTCACGGTCTTTCCCAATGACATCTTTGATAATTTTTCTTTAAAACCTTTTCCTTTTATCTTGACCATGAATTCAGTTCTACTCTGAGATGTGACAGTGAAGACTAACAAAGAATGTTCTCATGGAGGTAGTTCTACGAGCCCCAGTTTCCTCTGGAAGGCTACCCCTGTGGCGCCACTGTGGGAAAGTTTAGGACTTGAGTCATCTCTTTCCCTTCAAATCACAGTTCGTTTTTCACCAACTGTTGAACCATCTCCCCAAAGTTAACTAAATCCCTCTGAATCTCCAGCATATACTTCTCCATTTTCACAGGAGCTTTTCTCCTAGTTGTATTTTGTACCATTTGACCAGACTCAAGGGCAGATGGGGGAACTAGATTCAGATAGGTCAAATGAACTTTTTCAGAGCAAAAGGGTGTTGTTTTCTGTTACAATGTGGTCTTCTACTAAATTGAGCCATAGGAAAGATCATGAGGAATAATGATCAGGGAAAGAAAAGGCAAAAAATATATGGGATGATTCTAAAGTTTCCTTCCTGGAGAACTAGTGTACCTTTTGGTCATTGGGGATAGTTGTTAATTCTGGAGGATTTTGTATGTTTGATGAGGAACTGTAATGAGTAGATAGAACAGATATAACAAAAGCCATAGGTAATTCCTATAGAGTTGAAACCTCCAAAGTCATTTCCACTGAGCTAATTGAGACCCAAATTATGCTTTGGCCAGCATTTAAGTTATGGAGATGATGGAGATGATTTCTGACCAAAATAAAGTCCATTCTTTAAATGAAACTGGTTCTTTGCATTACCAGTTCTGTGTTTCCTGAGAACAATATCCACTTCATAATAAATACTCAGTGAATGAATGTTCTCCCTAGTATATACATAGGCAAGTTCTATCTGTTTCTGAAATTTAGTTTGAGGGATGAGTTAAGTATGTTAAGGCCATGGGGATTTGTAATACGATTTGTCAATATAATTTTAAAGAGAGCCTCTCAAGGTTGACTGTGAAATGCACTTTAATTAAGGTTCAATAAACTTCATATGGAAATGGAAAAGTTATAAGTAAGTAATGTTGGATAAACTTCTAGTGACTCCTTTAAAGAAACATCAAATAAAAAAGGAAAAATAGTATATTTATGCTAATTTTGTAGATTAAATAACATTATTCAGCTGAATGCCCTTTGGCAAATTGTAGAGTGCACACTCCACATAAAGTGAGATGTTGAACAAGGTAATGTTACTAACTTTGTCACAACTTGAAATTACCATTAGGAGACTAGTAGATACACTGGTATAATATATTTAACCAACTAAAATAGTTAATAAAAGGGAAAAATGTGTTTCTTCTGGCAACCACTAATAAATGAATAATACTTCCTGCTCAATAACTTAGAGATAAGCAACATCTTATCACCCTGCCATGAACAGGAGTGTTGGCTAATGTGCCAAATAATATTTCCCTGAAACCATAGCCTAGAATTTCAGGCAATGCAATGTAAATTGCCCCTATCAATGATTTTTCCTCATTTTCTAGCAGCCCTGAAATTTACTTTGTCCGGTCCCTAAAACTGATATCTTAACATCCAGATCATCTCCCTGGAGTGCCAGGCTTATGATGTCATATCCAGCCACATTGCCTCAAGTAGGCTACAGCTTGGCAGGAAGAGACCACATTCTCATGCTCTGTAAGACCAGATTATAGTCCCAATTTATTTAGCAAAAGATACACAATTTTAGTGGAAGCGAGGTGGCCACCAGAGGAGGACATCAAGATGTCTCAGTAAGGCTTCCCAAAGAACCCCAAAGACCACAACAGGGCTGTGCAGCTGCCACTACTAGTGTTTGGAGAAGATAGTGTTGTGCTGCACCTTTTCTAAGTTCTGCTTATTTCTGAATGAAGGTAGGAGATCTTTACCGACCTCTGTGCTTCTCATTCTCCAGCAGAACTCCACATCAATACCCATACAGTCTCACCCAGAAGGGAAGCAGAGGGAGGGCCCCGGGCAGCTGTGAGCACTTTGCTAACCTCTGGTCATCTCCATTTCCTCAAAGTCCACCTCCTGACTCTAACTTAATTCCCTTCAGATTGATGTGGGTGTTTCTGGTACTAGTTTGATTCAAAGACTATGATCGTAAAAGCACTTGCTCACTTCAGCCTTTCAAGTGGGAAACTGTGGCAGACCTGTATTTGTAAACCTTACAACTGACTCTGCGATGATAACTTGGTGCTCATTGCTGACGTAGCCCTGGAGCCCATCTGCCGATTCTACTGCCTGGGGACTGGGTGGTGGAGATAATGATGAACTCTGGGTCACAGAATTAAAGAACCTGCTTGCTGGAAAAATTCGATGGGCAAGATAGCAACAAGTCATAGTGTGACTATGGCACCTACCCTAACCTTTCTTGCCATGCTATCTGTTGGCAAGGAGGTGAGAATTTCAAAACTGAAATGTCTCCCTTCCTGGCCTCCTACTGCTCCCCTCTCTTGCATGTGTTGCAACCTCTCTTCATCCCATTTGGGACTCTCACTGTTCAATTCCTCCTTACTCTTCTAGTTCTGCACTCCCTCTGACTTCACTTGGCTCCCAATCTGGATACCCATAGTCAATCGGTTATGGGCTTGTCCCTTGAGTAACCCAGTACCACATTCTCCAGTCCCACTGCTCCTTGCCAACACTTCTATTAATTTCTTTTTGCGTCCCCAATTCCTTCCCTGCAGCAGCTTCTCTAGGCTTCCTCCCACTCCACGAACCCCCAGGCATCACTCTCTGAAGATGAACTAGCCTTTCTCCACTAAAGAAACTGTAGCCATCTGACATAAATTCCCTCAAAATTCCTCTACTCTGGCTCAAACCTGTGTTACTGCTCTTCTTTTTTCTTTGTTCTTTCCTCCAAAGAGGAACTTTCTCACCTCTTTCCTAAGACTAGTCCTTCATGACCCTACTCTTCTAAGACTTACTCTATCCCTTCTTTCTTTTGCTTCTTTAGTTTTTCCCTCTAACTTGATTTTTTCCCTCTAACTACAAATATACTCATCTCTCTCATCCTCTTAAAAAAAAAAAAAAAAAAAGTCCTTCCTATTAATCCCTCTTGTTATTACTCTATTTCTCATTTCCTTAACTACCAAACTTTTCAACAAAGAATTCTACATTTACTGCCCACATGCATTTTCTCTGCCACCCACTCTGTTCCTTACCCAGGTACCCTGATGCCTACTTCCACCACTTTACTGAAACTTTCTTCTCAAACATGGATTCATGTAGTGCTTCACGTTACCAGGACTCAGAGATTAAAGCTTATATCCCTCTATATTTCTTACATAGCACTTTCATATTAGCTTTCAACACTTCTGTGTTTGAGAGCTAAGACTATATGTGAAACACAACAATATCATTATGGGCCCAATTCTAAAACCTTCAAACTGGCAAGTGGGAATGTGAGTTTATAGAAACATTATCTGCCAGTCACAAGACATTATTTTGAACAAAGATGTAGCAATACATCATAAGAAAACTGTATCATGAGACTCCTGCAGGATTTGAACCAACTCAGGGTTGTAGCAAATGCCAAAGTTTCTCCTAAAATTCCATGTTTGCTCTACCTGCTGCTTATCAGCAAGTTCCAGAAGTAACAGGTCTCATTCTGGAAGTGGTTGGTCCACCCAACAACAGAACAGCTTCTAAAAAGAGCATTCTAATTTAGACTAAATGCTTCAAATTTATAACTTTCCAGATGATAGGAGCCACATATTCTGCATATATGTTAGATTTTTCTTTGTTGCAAACATTGTACACTATAATCAGGATACGGGCCAATGTGGAGACCAGTAAGACTCGATTTTGCCAATAGTAGCCAAGTGTCCACTTTGTGACGATATTTGCTCAGACTCTAGAGGGGATGCAAAGAAGAATTAAGGTTAACTCCCTGACCTCAGGGAGCTTACAATCAAGTCATAGAAACAAGACAAGTACCTGGACACCATAATTGAATGGTGAATGCCATTGAGAGGAGGGAGAGACCACTCACCCTATGGTGTGGCAGGACTCTACTCTAAGCCCACACGGAGCAGCTGATCCTAGGAGAATGAAGACTGAGGAAAAGCCAACAGATTTGATAGCTATGAACATACTGGTTATTTAAGAAAGGCTCTGCTGAGGAAAGGATATCTTTATCTGAAATATCAGGAATCTCTCTGAACATTTTGTATTTTAGCAAATGCTAAGTCATTAAATTCTTATTTGGAGATATTAGGTTCCTTGTGAGTTTGTCAAAAATGAATTGTGTCAGTTGTGTTTTCTGGAGAGTTACTTTTCTGTGAGCTAAATGTTTGTGTTAAGACTTCCCTACCTCTTAGCATTGTGTCCGTTTAGAGTCTTTATGGCCAAAGAAAGGTTTCTGCAGCTGAAGCTGGGGACCTATGGAGATAAAATGCCTTGTGTTTCCCTGCAGGAGGCCTGGCTCTCTCAGACAAGTTTAATAGCCATTCATGCCCTGAGAAGATCTTATCTCATGTCCTATTGGTTCGGGGTCACTTGTTGGCTCACGTTATATTGAAATGTGGGCAGAGAGAGGGAGTAATTTGTTAATGTCATGTAGGATGAACTTGGTTAGAAAGGGAAGTGTACCCGCTTTATAATAACACAAGTGTTTCCTTGCTAATCCCTTGGCAGGTTCATTATCTCTGCAGCCCCAGGCAATGGTTAGCCTATCGTGAAAGTGAAATTTAACCCTCAGCATGAAATTAATCCTCAAAGACTATGTCTGCTCAGTCTAGCAATAATACATTCTAAGTGATTTTATAATCCCTGACTCTTTCCTTATGCATAGGTGCTAAATTGTTAGCAAGATGTTTTAGAGTATTCTAGGAAATCGATTTTTGTTTACCTAAGAAAGATGGACAAATCTATAAGAACAAAAAGACTGATTTCCTAGTTAAAGTTTGCAGTTGTAAACCTGACTTGGTGGAATGCTATTTTTTAAAGCATTAGTAGGGTTACCATTTGCTGGTGTTCATACTCATGCGTACACTGTGTTTTAGCTAATACATGGAAGAGAAGAATTTATGTAAAATGCCACTTGACAAGGAGGCTCTTTCGTTCAGCTTATTGACGTTTGACATGGAAAAACTGGGAAACAACATGAGAATGCCAAATGAGTGTGAATAGTTCCTTGTAGAGTCAGGAAACTTTTAACAGTATTTAAGAGTAAAAGTGAGGCTGTACGCCTTTTACTATTTCACAAGACAGGGCTTTATTCTTAGTCCATTCTTGTATCTTTCTTTCCAAGGTGTATAGGCAGCTAGGAAGGGAAAACGGAGGTGAGGGTAGGAATAAGATGAGAGTAGAAGGAGCCAAAATTTACTGAGAACTAAATGTACTGAGCATTTTACACATACTGTCTTATTTAATCCTCACCACAATTGGCAAGGTAGATTTTACTTTTCCAGATAAAGAAACAGAAAGATTTAAATTTCTTGTCCAAGTTCATGCACTGGGTCATTGGCATAGCAAGATTTAAACACAGCTCTGTCCGACCAACACCTTTTTTATTTCTACTGTTTCAAGTCTTAAAAGATTTGAAAAATCAATGAAACTCTGCCTGATTGAAAATCAATCTCTTTTTCCAAAATACAAGAGACTCTTTTAGTTTACCTAGCTGAAGTTTTACAGTATTAATTTCCCCTATGTTAATTTTTATTTTCTTTTCGTGCATCGTGATAACTTACTTTTACTATATTCTTGGCTTGCCATTAGTTCCATCTACTGTATGATCACAAAATTAATCCATACTTTCACTCATAGCACTTTAAAAGACAGTAGTGAGATTAATATGCAAAAGGCTAAAAGGCAGGAGATAAGTGGGCATTAGAATTTACAGAATTCTTTATTCCTACAGATTTCAAAGAAATGGAGCATCTCCTTAATTTAAGAAATATATCTAATTTGCCATTTTAATTTATTAGTAGTCTAATAAATGTGCTACTGCTTCGTTATCTACCTCACACAATTTTAAATTATTTTTTCCATAGGGAAAGTTGGACTTTTAAAAGAAGTTCAGCTATAACTGTATGTATTCTTATCTTGCCAAATCCCTTATCAAATTTGTGTTCCAGATTTTGGTTCTCTCATGCCTGGCCTATTTTAACTTCCTTTTTTCTACTGCTTCCTGTTGGTTGACATAGCCTGTCACTGTATTGTGGGAGGAAATTAAATTGCTCTGGCACAATTTTCTCTTCACAGAGCCAAGTTCAGTGGAAGCCAGTGCCCATTCCTTCTAGATAAAAATCCATTGTTTGATAATTTACTCTCATTTCTGCCTATTGTTTAGGTACTGAGTTTCTTTTCTTTCCGACTCTACAAGTACTTTTCCCCTAAATTTCTAGAACTTTCCCCCTAAGCTTTCAAAAATCATTGAGTGTAGTTCTTACAAAAAGGTCATCAGCCCTTACTGGTGTCTACATATCTGTTTTCAAACTCTCTAACAAGGCCCTTTCCTGTACTGGTTTGACTTGCCACCCACCCTGCTCACTGCCCCAGAACTTGTCCTTCCTGGCATCACAAGTTAACTGCTGCAAATACGTTTTCTCCATTTACCCCCATCTATTCGACAGTTCATCAACTCAGTTTGTATATCCCGTCTCCTTTAAGCATTTATTTATTTTGTGTGTGTGTATGTGTATAATTTATTTTAATGGTACTGTGTATTTACTTTGGATTCCCTTCTCACTGCCTCTGATTTTTAAACTTCCTTGTATCTAATCTTTTTGGTCTCCTAAATGCCTGATGTGGTTGGCTATATACTTAATAAATGGACTGAAAAATTAACTTTTTGTGGAAGTTTTAATGAAATTTATATTTTTGTCTAATATTAAGCAAAGTGAGAGTATTCAAACTCTGATAAACAATTAGCATTATTTTAGTTTTAAAAAAAAGAACTCTGATAAGATGTTCTTTGTTGTTTAATCAAAATGAGAAAAAAAAATTGGATGACACTCTGGAATCCACTTTGTTTTCTGTGATTTGTTTAGTCATTGTGGAGAGTGCTACAAGATGTTCCTTTGAAGTGATGATTTTCACAAGGTTAGAAACAGTCATTTATAGTGTTTAAAACAATAATCTTAAAAAGGCATAAAGCTGCAAACAAGCAGTAAAAGTTTGTTACAAAGTAGATTCTTTGACAAGTCTGAGAGTATCTTCCTGTTGGCATTTGTTTATAAATTTGTTTGTTTTCTAAAATTACTTCCAAATTAACAGCCCGCTGAAAAGTGTGAAAAAGTGTAATAATCACATTTCAGATCCTTTATGTTGGGACAGAATATTATGGAAAATGGTTTTAACTCTTGAAAATCCCTCTACAACTATAAAAGCACAAATGAGATTGTCCCTGCTGTTTTAGCCAGGTCTGTGAGCCTCAAAGCAATAGGATATTTATAAGAAAATTCCAGACATAGCAATGGTGCCATGCTCCATATGAACCAAACTTTCCAGAGAAAACAAAGAGGCATAAACTTTAAAGTTGAAAGAAATCATTATGATTCATTATAATGAAGATATGTGCATTATTTTTTAGATTATTAGGTTGACTTAGAAAAGTACTTTTTAATTATCACTACACTGTCGTGATTTTCAAGCCACTGTCTCTCCACAAACAGTTCCAACTTCTTTCCAAGACTGTCTTGAGAAACTGGCTATTTTTGTTTTCCCATGAGAGATTTGGGGGTTTTCTTGAAAACTGTATTGATAATCTCTTATGTTCGAAAGATTCTATTTCATTTTTATCAAACTAACAGATACAGGCATGGAAAGGACTTGAGCATTTCTCTATTTTGATCTTTCTCAAACTTTTTACTTAGAACAGACTATACTGATACCTTCAGCTGTGACTTAGACAGGAAAAGAACATTGTGTGTTTAACAGGCTATTCGATGTTCTTAATTTGGTGTAGAAATTTAATTCAGTGGATTCCATTTGGATCTCTCAGAAAATATTTTTGCTAGCCTTATAGGCAGTGTGACTTCGTTCTAAGGGTGGGTGCATCTCATAAAAGACTGAAGAACATCTGAGAAAGCATTTTGATCTTTTCAGTTCAAAACTATACAATAAAATTATCCTGCTGTGGAACTTAGTTTTATTTTAAATCTATATGCATAACTGAAATAATGAGAGACTATACAATTAGTAGCACTGTTTATATGTGGAGAATTGAGTTTTGAAAATCAGGATTATTTCCTAACTCTTATCCCTACTTTAGTGTTAGAGTTGTCTCCCCACACCCTCATAATGCTACGTACATTAGGGTGCTGCTCTATAGATAAAACTAGCATTTCAGCCTTAAATCTTAGCTTCTAAGACAGTGCTTTCAAAAAGAAATATAATGCAAGCATATAAATATAATTCTAAATTTTCTAGTAACCACCTTTAGGAAAGTAAAAAGCACATGCTTACTACAGTACGACAGTATATTACAGGATTTGACAGTTAAAATGAAATCTAAGCCTATCAAAACAATTGTTATGTCTAATAGAAAAAAATATTTTACATTGCTTTAGTTCTTACATTTAAATCTAAATGAATTAAAATTAAATTAAATTAAAAATTCAGTTCCCCAGCTATACTAGCCACATGTCAACGGCATTAGCCACATGTGGCTGGTGGCTGCCATAGTGAACAGTGTAGTTTTAGCCTTCGTGGATTTTACTCAAAATTTTAGTAGTATTTTAATGTCTTTTGTTTGTAGTTGTCATTGAAAAGACACATGATAAAATGAAAGTAAATCATATTCCATAGATCTATTAGAAAGCTCTGTAAATAAAATGCTCTTGTGCTGGACTTATTTCTAAGCACATTTATTTCCCTGATTTTAGCTATGCACATGTGTATGCTGGGAGATTTGGGAGTGGAGGAAGAAACTGTGGCATTGGATCAATCTATGACTTTTGAAAACAGATGACCATCTCCCATTTTGAATCCCATCATGGAATTTCTGCCCTGGGAGGCTGATCTGAACTGATTACTGCCTCCTATGAGGAGGGATAGTGTGGGTTTCCCTATGTATGGTAAAGGACAGTGGTAATACTCCTTAAGAATACATTAATTTGGAAAAATAAATACCTTGCAATCTTAACCTTATGGCAGCTTATATAAAACATGCAGCTAGTGAAAAAAAAAAAAAATATATATATATATATAAAGTCTTCCACTTTGTTTTCTCCCAGGGGAGGAATGGGAGTGCTTTCTAGTTCCCCTTTTCAAGAATAAGAAAAATGACACAGTTATTACCAAAGACTTATTAGAATACTAGGATAAAGCATGTAGAGAAAAATGAGCCCTTAAAAATTGAGTGTTTGGATTCTGTACCTCAATATTCACACAATCTTTATAATACTTTAAGTTAGACAGATTCCTGAACCCTCCTTGTCCCCTGTATGTGAGGCAATTTTCATACTGAATGATAAGGGTTGAGATGTGTGCAATAATAATTTCTTGTTCTGTTGGGAATATATATAACACCTTTTGCTGGGAACTAATGGCAGTAAAAAGAATGTGAATGATCTTAAGAAATATGAAAGATATAATCTCCACAAATAACTGCGGTCTTTGGGATTAGTTCTTTGAATACAAATACTGCTTGGCATATCCAGTGAATTTCGTTGGTACAAATATGTTTGGGGTTTTTTTCCCCTAGGAAATAACATGGTAAAAACATGATTCATTAGTTATTTCTACTTTTTCTCTCTCTTTTTTAAAGAAATATTTCCATTATTATAAGTAAACACTCGAGTTCTAAATGGTGGTGTACTAGGGGTATATGTTATTTGCAATGCATTATTCAATATAAAGCAACAATGAGCTCTCTCAATAGTGAAGCAATCCAAAAGAAAAAAAGTATAACAGCAGACTATGGCAATCATATCGCTGAAGAGGAGTGAAAAGAGGAAGAGAACCTTCTACCAGTAAACATGAAGGTGTCCTTTTAGCTGACATGTTTTGAGCTGCCTGCAAACCTCCCTCTTCTCTGCAAGCTGCCTCCACTCACAGTCTCTGTTGAAGGCCCACGTTTACACCACTCAAGCCCCTGGACATGGCTAATTGAACCAGTGGTGGACAGCTGATGCAGGGACAAGCCCTAAAGAGTTTTAACCAAGGTACGGTTTTTCAGTGACAGAACCAACAGGAAGCACCCTCAAATTAGAATAATTTGAAGAGGGTTCATAAATGGACAAATCATAAAGGTATGGGTGGGTGTAAGGAAACCACATGGAATAATGCAGGATCCTGGGACTAACAGCAGTAGGAGGTAGAACTGACACTACCTCTAAGCTCGAAGGTGTGAGCGAAGAGGAAGGTTCCCAGAACTTGAAAGAAGAAAGTCATGAAGAGAGACCACCTTGAGAGGAGCAGCGAATGTCTGTTGACAGAGACAACAAGCCTGAGAAAGCCTCTCAGGAAGGAACCAGACAAGTAAATATCCTGGCCTCATTCTCCTCCTTCCCTCACTGCCAGGGTACCTCATGACCAAATTTAGCTGGAGGCAGATAACATAGGAGGCAGTAATCAGTTCAGATCAGCCTCCCAGGGCAGAAAAAGGAGTAGAAAGGGTGGAGAGTGAATCCTGAATAGTAAATTAAAGAGATGTGGCATATGTGGTGTCAGAAAGGAGTAGTGGTGGGCACTGGGTTTGTAGTCACGTTACACAATAGCTGGGATTGTTCTATCCAAGTCAGTGCTATGGGGGGAGCAGGAAGCGTAACTAGAACGAACTGGTCTACAGAGAAGACATGTAGAGAGGCAGAGACACAATTTGTCTCTGTATCAATTAAGGTAAATCTAGCTGCAGCAACAAATAAGCCTTAAGTTTCAATAGTTTAACCCAGCAGAAGTATAATTCTCACTCATATAAATGATCGAATGTGGATGGTTGGGGGTTTTCCTCAATGTGTGATTTAGGGGTTCATCCAGGCTCTTCCCATCTTGTGACTTTGCATCCCTTAGGGGTTTTTTGAGTCCTCTGCTTCCTTTCTGCCAAGGAGACAGAATGAAGAAGCCCCACTCACTTCTTTTAATGCCTCGGGCTGAAAGTGACACATATCACTTCTGCTTGTATTTCATGGAAAATAACTAGTCACATGACCTACACCTGGATGTAGAAGGCACTGGGGAAGGTACTGTCTGACTGTGTAGGTATTTCTCAGTATCAACTTCACCCAATGAAAGACGGAGTGTGAGGTGATAGTGGGCAGCTTATCATTTCTGCCATAGTCTCTGGCGGATTCTCATGTCTCAGTCCCAGCTCCCCAGGAAAAGACTCACTATACCTCTTTGTCAGCTTTGCCATACACAATCTCTGTAATAACCCCCTCCATTATGTTAGTTTCCTTGAGGCATGTCAGTCCTAGAACTGAAGCCTTTGACAAAGCCATGCTCATTTAGGAAAAGGTTTTGCAAAGTAAACAAAATCATCTGTTCAGACCTTCAGATTTCTAGAATGTTCAAAGTTGGTGTTTAAAAAGGTTTTTCTGTATTATTTGAATCTAACAATGTGTGTATAGTGCTTAAAAAGATACCTGTGGCAATTTTTTTAAATATCATAAAAACACTTTCAGAAACTGCATAGATTTTTAACTCTCTTGATTTAAAATTCAATCTGACACAAATAATATTACTAAAAATATATATACTTGAACCAATCTTTACTTCAGAAAGTTATCTTGGCACTACATACTTAATGTTGTGAATATACTGACTTGACCATTGGATATACTCATTTCTCCCCTTGCTTATTCCAAAAGTTGTCTACATTCAAGGGAGTGGAAAAAAAAAAGTGAATACATGCCAACTATCCTAAAATTATATCAAGATTTTTTAAAAAAACATTTCAAAGTATGGAATTGCAGCTGTCCTGTGATTTCTGCCAGAATTTGACCTAACACACATGAGTAAGAGTGGGCTTAGCAGTTCCAAAACATTTGTACTGGGAAGGAGAATCCTTTAGAGTGTCTTTTTCTTTCCCTTCCTTCTCCCCTTCCCCCAAACGGACAGTGCAATATCCCCAGAGCTAACAGATAACCACAGTGATTTGCTCTGAATTCTGTATGGGTTTCTTAACAGACTTTGTCATGTTATTATCAAATTGTCAAACTAAACATGCACCTATGAGAACTTAAGTAACAGATACATACCACATAGTCCATAAATCAGACATAGAAAACAAACCACACATGCGCGCACACACACACACACACATACACAAAACATAGAAAAGCATTTTATTGAAGAAACAAACAGAATAGAATCCACAAAACAAAATAAGGGAACAGAATGAAAAAGGAATCATTAAGACTAGCATCAGCTCTGTTTTGTAGTATCAAAAGTTATGAATCAGTTCTTTTTAAATTCCAGGAGCTACAGGACACTTTTTTAAAGCCTTCGTGTTGAGAAATCCAGAAAGGGTAGGACCACATGGGATCAGGACTATCCTCCTCCAAAGAAAACAGACTGTATCACCTTGAGGTGCTCGACCTGAACCTGACCACCAGAGATGATGTATGAGAGGATGCTAGAGAGAAATGGAGGCTGTTTGGTTTTCTCAACCCTTCTCAGGACAGCCCATTCTCAGGGAAACTTAGCCAGAGGCCACTCATCTTAGAACCTCAACTTTCTGGCCTAGAACTGAGAAACAAAGCATGTGCAAACATGTTCTCTGAACAGCCAACATAGATGTCTCAAAGGCCAGGCACTAATGTTCATGGACTTGACTCATAGAAGGGTTCCTCAGGCCCTTACTAAGAGCCATGAGCTAGCTGGGTTATGTGATCCTTAGCCCACTGTTGGTTTTATGTGGTAAATTACAAGACAACAGAAGAATGCAGAAGAGAAAGGGTGGGAGAAGGCAGGGAGCAGACCGAGTGGCTTAGAGTCATGCACATTCTTGTGCAAAAAGTGATAGCTCTTTACCTTGCAATAAGGGAGAAGACAGAACAAAACTGCACATGGAAAAGGAAGGACTGGAAAAGCACTGTGAGGCCACATGTGTAGGCAGTGGGCTGCCCACCCCTTGCTGCACCGGTGATCCCTGTATAACAGCACACTAGGATAATTTTTCTTCACCCACTCCAGAATGCTACATTAGGTTCCCTGTATACAGTTCAAAGACGCAAGCAAGGATAAGACAGATAAGGGAGACACTTGCCTGTTATTGATGTCTTAAGGCTACATGTTTGTCTCCTATTAGAAGGCATTTGTCTGTAATATCTTGGTTAAGGAGAGTCTAAAACCTTGGTGCCTGATACAAACTAGGCACTTAATAAATGTTGCTTGACCTGAATTAGTCATAAATTTCACTGTTTGCGAATACTTTTTGCTCTTTAATGCTTAATAGTCAGGGGTTACTTGTCAAGGGAGAGAATGGAACTCCAAATGTTTAACTCTAATCTTTGTACTTAGATTTCATGATGATTAGGGAATAGAGGTGGAGGTGAGGGGGTTCTTTGGACACAACAAGAACTCCAGCCCAGGGGAAAGCTTGATAGAGGAGGTTTAACTCTTATGCGTTCACCATAGGTTTCTTACGACTCCCATTTTAAATGAATGTCCTATGTTTAGTCTTTAGTATTTTAGGGAACCTAGGTTACCCAAGATACCCAATTATCTGGATCTTAATTAGCAGAACAGAGAGTTGTTTTTAAAGGTAATTATATTTTAAAATGCAAAGTTACATATATGTAGAAGCTGCTAGTTGGAATGAGATCAGCATTTTATAAAATTAAGTGGTTTGAACTGTCCCGCAGTGCTTTCCTACCCGCCAAAGTACCCTCATGTAATACTGCCAAAAATATCCATTGTCTTTTATTAAGCGTTTGGTTAATTAGTGAAGCATAATTTCCTGCACAAGGTCTGTGGACAAGTAAAGCCTGCTCTTGGGTGGGAATAATTCATGCATCTTTTCTGTTGCCAGAGTTCTAAGTGATTTTTAATTATTTTTAGCATGTTATTTGATGATGATGGTGAAACTACACCCTTCCTCTGGGGCTCTCTTGAGCTTGGGTTTATGACATAATGGAAAATTCATTATTAAAAACATTTAGTTGAGAGACAGAGACAGAGAGAAAAAGGAAAAGTTATCCAGACCTCAATATTGATATTGACCTTGATGATGTTCCCCAGGCACACAGTAGGCACTTAAACATTTTGAAATGAATAAACACTTTGAAATAGATGCTACATAAATATAGAAAGTTATGTATTTCTTTTTGGTCCAGAATGTATCAGTTCTCTTAGCTATAATGAGAGGGCTAAAAGGGATCTTATGATGTCCTTTGCTTTCCAAATGGGACTGCATATAAATCCTCTTCAAAGGTTTCCATCCCATCTTCCCCATGTAGAGATCCCTCTGTATCCACAATCTATACCCCTGACAGCGAGAGATCAATTTAAATGGACACAATCATAGCATCTCTGAAACCCAGCTCAGGTAATTCAGTTAATTCAGGATGATTTCTTTAGGGTTCTAGAGATAAACCTCAAAGTCAGTTTCATGGTATGCAAATAATATTTTGCCATTTTTACAAATGAGAACTCTTGGGTTCAGAGAAGCATTTTTATTGGTTATTTACTGATCTAGATGAATTTCCTTTACAACTAAGATACTTCAGGGGAAACTACTCCCTCTAATTTGTTGTATTTCTAGCTCCAGGACAGTAATTTTTCTTTTATTTTCCAAGTGGTTTTAACCCTCCAAATATAAAGAAACTGAAACTAAGGGGAAACATGAGATGAGATCCTATATGTAAAAATGCTCTCAAAATTAAAAGTGATATACAAGTAAGCAGTCTTATTACCATTCTTTGTCATTTTTTGGGTCCTGTCCACCTGCGAAGTATTTTTGGAACCTGTGTCCTCATTTGAAATTGATAACAACCAGTCCAAATGTTGGCAACATACAAGGCCAATCTTGGTATAAAAATAAAAACTTCCCTTGAAAATTTCCTCAGCTATGATAAGCATAAGCATATTTTCTTCCTTATTAGCCAAGTTTATTATCTCCATTCCCCAAATTTCTTTCTAGCATAAGCATTTTATGCTTATGAATGCAAAGAAACTGCCCGTTCTTTTAATTTTTCTTTCTCTGATATTATTGAAAAACATTCCTATCAGTGCTAAGTAAAACAAGTTAGGCACAGTTGATTAATTAAAATAAAATGGAATAGTATATTAGGTCTCCTGAGACTCCATATTCTCTTATGTTTTCCCTCGCTGGGTCTCTGGCTCATGTTCTCTAGTGAATAATTAGTTTCTGTGAAGTGGCTCAGTTCCCAGGACCAGTTAGAGGGTTCTGGCAATATGACTGCATTTGAATTCCCAATTCTGGAACTCTTTGATGGAAGCTAGAAACCAAGACCTTCAGGCTGATCCTGAGCAATAAGCTGAGGTTCAACAGGTAAGAATTGTGTTGTGTGGTCCTCATTCATCAAGTAATAGATGCTTTGCTAAGAGCTAGGAGAACCCATGAACCCAAGGAAGTAAATGGGGGAGATTCAGAGAAAGAAAAAGGACAGCTATCTTTTTTGGGGGGTTGAGGGTAGGGTTAGGGACAGTTAAATTTTTAAAAACTGTGATTATTTTGAAAATGTAGAGAAACAATATTTGTCATGACTATGATAATTTTAATATTGGATTGTTGAAGTTGATGTAACCCTCTCTATTCTCATTACCTTGATAGAGTTTTATTTCCAACCTGTGATCCATCTTTCCATCATTTTCCAAGTATGAGTTGGTTTTGTGCTAAGTAACCACTGTAACGGTCAGTCTAAATCAGCGAACTTGGGAGGGTATAGGTAGGTACATCTGGGTGTGAGGTCAACTTATTAGCATTAAATATGAAGTTTAATTAAGTATATTCATATACATGTATATATTCAAAGAGCAGAAGGAACATAATCTGATATTAAGCATAGTTTTATGATGTGACATGTATTTTACAAAGCAAAATGATTGAAAGTCTTGCTAGCCAAGCTTTTGTTTAATTGAGACCAGTTTATGCTCGGAGCATTTTAATTATACAGCTATGTCAATTAGCCTATTTTATTACTTGAGGTTTAACATTATTAGAGTCAGGTTGTAATCTCTAATGATTGTTTGTCTGACTCGTTAACTAGCATATTGTCATTAAAATAAATTTTAGAATTATATTGTCAGCATACTTAGTTATTATCCCATAAGTAATATAAACAACGGGAAGGACTTGTGCCAGATGGTAGAATAAACTCTTATCACAATCCACTTTGCAACGTCAAATTTTATATTGATTCCAAATACTAGAAATACCATACATCTTGTAATCACATAAGCTGTACAAAACTCAATCAATTTCACAACAGTAATGAGGGACACATAGATATATGTATATTATAACAAAATTTGTGGTTGGCAAAATGATGACTCATTTATAGGATATTTAAATATACTGTTAAAGTGTGAATTGTAAGACGTATAATCACAGAATGTTGGTCTTTACCTCTCCTTGGCTTGTGAAAGGAGCCTACAATTAGATGTGTCTAGGATCACAGGAAATTACTTATTGTATAATCATGCTATCTGGGTTGATCTTATATTTCAGAGAGATAATATTTTTGAGGCTCTGTTCAAAAACGTGTTCAAAATTACACGGCACAGAAGATTTCCCTTGCTTTTGCGGTCTTGCCAAGATGTTGTTACCTTATCTGTAGTAATGATCTAGGCTGACTGAGTGCTCCAGGCTGCATATTTCTTCAAATTATAAACTGTTTTATGATAACATAGAGAAATTTATAGGTCTTCATTACAATATTGTAAATGCTAAGCCAAAGCTGAGCGCATCCCACCCACACCTATTAAAGACACACAGACTTTCAGTGGAGAAGATATATCTTAATTTTCACCAGGAATAGGTTTCTATTTCTTTTATAGAGAGACTCACTTAGGGAAATGAGTAAGCAACAATCAGGAAAATTATCTTTCTCTCAAATTTTTAGAATAATTTGAAAAGCAGCCATGTCACATACGTATGTGTACAGCTTTTGAACTTCATGTCAATGATCACTGCTTGGACACAGCCACGACCCTTCTGGACTTGTGAACATGATTTTATAGTGTTAATTAATGCCAGGCCTAATTGCAGACCCAGCAAACACAGATGAACCGAGTTCTTCGAATCTTTACTTAACACTTGTATTCTGCCTTGTTTTACAGTTAAGTCCTCACATCTCTTACCTCTCCTGCCCCCACCTGTGTATTTCCTTCTAGAGGTAGGATGTGAGTGTTGTTCAAATACTTTTGGATCCCTGAAACTCTTAATCATGCACTTTGTGCCGATGTGGATCTCAGTAAATGTTGAGAAAGAAATCTGTCTCTAAAGAATAAACCCCGTCTACCTGATAAGTGGTACTCTTATACTCTATCAGAGCTGAAGTAATGTTACATGGATTATTATTATATTTAACCTGATGCAAAACAAAATAACCCATAGCTAATTTTTAAATTACCGTTCACACTCACCAGATACTTAAAATTAGAACAATAAAGCTTTAGATATAGGGAAATGTTAGAAGGGAACCTTTCCCACAGCACTTGCTAAAGAAAACTGAAGGAATAATCTCTTCAAAACCAGCAGCCTGATCTCCCGGCCCTGAGATGTGGCCTTTCTGTGGGAATGGCACGTGCAGAGGCCTCATTCCCCACCGGGCAGTAGTTATCCTTTCTGTGAGAAGGTGGTTATTTCTTCTCTTGGGCAGCCTCGGTGTTAGGCAACTTTGCAGAGTAAGGGAAACAAACATACATTGTCAGACTATTTCTAAAGATGTGCTTTCCAGGGCCTTTTCCCAAAGATGATGAGGTAGGTGCTCACCTAAATTTCAAAACCTCAAGCACGTCTTTGCCTGTTAGGTCTGACTTTGGCCACGCTCAACCAACCAGTAAGAAAGCAAACATACTCAGTAGAAGCAACATCTTATTTTGGTAAGATAGGCTAATTACTGTAAATTAAAATCTTTATTTAACCTCCCTACAGTTATCCTTTTAATGTGTTTTGCAATCGCAAACCTTTAGTCTGCTAATCTCTGACTCATTAGTGGGTTTCTTAAGTGTTTATTGAGGAGCACACATAACATTCTTGTAATTACCACTAAGCTTTGTTCATAGCACGTTTACAAAGATCTCTGCAGGGAGTTTCATTAGGTTCATCAGCACTTATTTCAGTGTGCGATTTTCACTAACAACCCTCCACCCCTGTAAAATATGAAATTCAGGGCTTTATGAAACAAAACGAAATGTCTGTTGTTTTTTAGGATGAACAAACTCAAATATTAAGTCTGTTTTTTGCTCTCCCCCAAAATCAAATTGTCCCATTTTACTGCTGAGGAGAAAGGCAGAGAGGAATTAAATCATGACTCTCACCAGCATACACTATGAATCAGTGGCAACACCGGAATTATCACTGGTGGCTCCCAGTCTGTGTCTCAATTCCCCAAAGTGCCTTCTAACCTCCTTTGATGCAAAGGCATAATTATTCTGTATCCTAGTGCATTGTGTTAGCATAAAATGTCCCTCAGAAAAAAATGCTACTCTGGGCTGTCTTTGGTGGTAAGAGTCTCCTGCATCCCCACCCCTAACAAAACCAAACCTTCTTACCTCCTCTTGGGAAAAAAAAAAAGAACAAAAATATTGTATAAAATAAAATAATAGCATATACGGAGAAAATATCATTAATACATATACCTGACAAAAGACAGATGCATAGCATATGCTGAATTCCTACAAATAGACCAAATAAGAAACAGACAAAAACTTGAATGTTTTTTTTTTCAAAACCATGCTATATAAAGGCCAATAAATACATGTAAAGGAGCTCAATATTTTTTAATTTTTTAAAGTTTTTGTTTTTGTATTTGTTAATTTTTTTATAATTAATTTTTTTTATTTTTAAAGAAGCTTTAGGTTACATAAATGTTACATAAAAAATATAAGGGATTCCCATATGCTCCACTTCCTCCCCCTCCCACACTTTCCCACAAACATCCTTCATTAGTGTGGTACATTTGTTACAATTGATGAACCCATATTGAAGCATTGCTGCTAACCATGGACTACAGTTTACCTTATGGTTTATACTTTGTTCCGCACAATTTTGTAAGTTATGACAAAATATACAATGGCCTGTATCCATCACTGCAATTGTCATGCAGGACAAATCCAATGTCCTGAAAATGCCCCCATATTACACCTATTCTTCCCTCTCCCATCCCTCCTCTTTTATAGCTGAAATACCTTTAACAGAGGATAAGTTCTGAGAGGCAGTACATCAAATTAAAAATCATAATAAAGTTGAACAATTGATGTCAATGCTTGCCTGAGAGGAGGGCTGAAATGGGGATGGTAGGAGAGAACACAAGAGCACTATTGAACTGGGAAATGATCTAGAGATGATGCTAGAAATAAACTTCTGTCTCACTGCTTTGCTTAGGATTGGTGACAGTGCCAAAGGATGGCTTGGAATGACTTTTGCCCACCTCCCATCTTCATTGGTTTCCTCGCCAAAAGACATCCCCAATAATCGTGATCTGACTGAAAAAGCATGATGTGAAATGAATAAGGACAAATCCCATCACCTACCCCAGTCTGACCCTTTGCAACTCATTTGGTGCCCCTCATAAATGTGTAGATAGATAGATAGATAGACAGACAGACAGATAGATATAGATAATGTATATGCATATTTATGTATATGTATGTTTATACATATATATCCTGAAGCCTCCACTCCCTAGAATAGACCATAGCAGTATTTTTTTTTTTTTTTTTAAAGAAGATGATAGATGTAAGATTACTTTGGAAATAAAGGCACCGCATAAATTCAAGGTTTAGGAATATTCAAACAACCTCAACCTAAGGCTTTTAAGTCAGCAAAACAATTTTGTTTCTTATGGATACATCTTTCTTAGGGGCATATCTTAAGGGCTCAGGCAAGCCAAACACTTAAAGTGGCATTTCTAACTCTGCTGAGGATCAACAACAGACTGGTTTAAACTCTGGAATCACTGGCTGAATACAACAATTGAGTCAGTAGGAAATGCTTCAGTCATGATTTTTGACAAGTATAGAGAAAAAAACATTTTAATGAGAGAGAACATTCTTTGGCTTTTAAAAATATGCTTGTGTATTTGTTTGTGAACTTTGAGAAGCTCTTCCTTGCCCTAATGGTTACCACAGTAACTCACTTCATATTTTTGTTGTGGCAAGTTGTAGGACCTGTTCTCTACCATTCTTTTTTAATGAGTACGGTACAGTGCTCACTGGGACAGCTGTAGATTGGATTGTTGACTCCTGAGCAATGTGACATAGGGTTTAAGTCACACTCCTTTCCCTTGCATTCGATTCTGACCAAACGTTAGGCAGTCAATATTTCTTGAGTGTTACTCCATTGGACAGTTTGCCAGTTTGGCAACAAGTTCTTGTTCTCATAAAAGAAGTTACTCAGATGGAAATTCCAGATGTGTCAAAGCTGTTTTTATTAGGACAATGGAAAGGTCCAACCTTTTCTTCTAAATACAATCAAGAGTAGTGTGGCTTTGCCTTTGTAATCTTACAAAAACTTGTATTACGTAACTGGAAAATTGTCTCCCTGAACATAGAAAGAATTTGTTAGCACAGAGTGCAGCTTGCAAAACACTGATTTAAAGCTTCAGTCCAATAGAGAAACCTTTTAAGTTGCTGAAATGTAGTAGAGAGGAAGAAGGAAATTGCTGTTTTACATGATTGACTAAAATGCACTATAATTATATCAACTTGAAACAGATTCCTTAGAAGAACTGATAACTCTGTGAGCAGAATAAGTTATGTTAGTGGAACTAAATACTACATGTACTTTTTCAGCAAAGTGTTGAAATCTTGTATGTGAGATGCCCAGTAGAAGAGACAACTGTGCTTGTCTTGGCTTGTTTAATAGACCCTCCAGCTTCTTTAGCATAGTAAAGAATAGTAGGGAAGCTTTGCTGAGGAGTTATTATTTGCCATGCCACCCATTCTTTGGCATTGCTCATGCAACATGGCTTGTGGACTCTCCTCACATAATGTTATTCTGATGTTGCCACGCATGTTTGTAATTAACACAGCATCACTACTCAGGCGGTCGACTTCCTAAATGGAGCACTCTTCAAGGATTCCACTGATTGTCTTTGTTGCATGTTCTAAAATGGGTGGGTAAAGTTCAACTGCATATATTTAGCCCAAAGATATCTTTCCATTCTTTTCCCTCTTTCTTTCAATGTCTCTGCAAAGTTCTCTTTTCTGTCACCTGCGTTCCACCCGTAGAAAGGAGAGAATCCTCAATAAAAATGATACTAGTATTTGGTCATTGTCAGTAAAACTCATTAGTTGACATCTCATAGTCCAAACACTCTTCCTAACTGCTTCCTTGTGTGTGGTGATCATCTATTTGCACATTTCCTTCACCTAACTGTAAGCTTCTAGAGGACAGATTTAAATCTTGCTTATCCTTGTAACCCCCCAAAATAGTGGCATACCTAATATATAGTAAGTGCTCAAAAACTCTTATTATTTGAATGAATAATGGATCAGAAATATTATCTGTTGTATTCTGAAAAAGAAAGATTGCAACTAGTGAGAAAATGCCTAGAATTCATATATCCAGGTGAGATAACTAGTTAATTATGAAATAACTGTAGTCTACACTCATTTTTTGTATAAGCTAACAGAAGAGTCACTTTGGTATCACCTGAGCACACAAACGTAGACACAACTGATGCTGGCAATGAAAAAAAAAAAAAAAAAAAAAGGCTAAGCAGTTGAGCCCTGAATCTCAGCAGAGTTGCAACACCTACTCTCCAGTTCACTGGACTTGCCCAGGAGGACTAATAAAAGGATGATGATGGACAACGCCCATCCCAAAAAACAGAGTATGTACAACTGCAAGCAAGACAATTCCATCCATCTGCCCCGTGGGATCTAAGCCCCCTCTCAATTAGAAACAAAGTGGGCATCACCATCCCAAAATCCACAAGATTGAGGAATGAACAAACATAAGGGGGGAAAGCAACTAGGACTAAAGTAGACCTATTATTATTCTAGCAGTGGAAGAACTTGTAACATTGATATAAAGACAGTGGTCACCAGAGGTTCTGAGGGGAGGGAGAGGGAAGACTAGGGGTAACATGGGGCATTTTGGGGCAGTAGACTTGTTCTGCTTGACATTGCAATGATGGATACAGGCCATTATTCATTTTGTCAAAACCTATAAAATTGTGTGGGGCAAAGTGTAAACTATAATGTAAACTATAGACCATGGTTAGTAGCAATGCTTCAATATGTGTTCATCAATTGTAACAAATGTACCACACGAATGAAGGATGTTGTTAATGGGGAAAACTGTGGGAGGGGGAGGGGTGAGGTATATGGGAATCCCCTACATTTTTTATGTAACACTTATGTAATCTAAAGCTTCTTTCAAAATAAAATTTTAAAAAAGAGAGGCTGAGATAGATTTTCTAGTCTTTGTGATGCACTTGCTTTGGTCCATCTTCTGACTCTTTCACAGACCCACCTAGGACCAGGGTCACACAACAGTGAAATGGTCATCCACAGTTAGCTGAGGTGCTCTGCTGAGGTGCTCTACTGGGGAAAAGAAAAAGTCAAATGCTCTATATGGGACCTTGGCTTTATCTCATAAATACCCTCCTATAACCACCTCAAGTCTTCATCCATCCTGAGCAACCTAATGAGTGCTGTGAGTAGAGCGCTGCAACATCCATCCTGAAGGGACAGATTGCTACAGTGAAGAATCTTTTCCCTCATCCCATTAGAAAGGCAGCTTTTCCTCATTGGATTTTATTTCTATCATTTCCCCACCTGGAATGCTTCCTCCTGGCTTACTCTTTTTGCCTCCCTGAATCCCACAAGGACCGGCTCAAATCCCTTCTTCCTGAAACCCTTCCTGACCCTCTGCAGAAAGCAGTAATTACTCCCCCACACTCACCCTGATGAACACCTGGGCAACTCAGTCTGATACTACTTGATGTTTTGGAAAATTTTCCTTATATTGTTAATTATTTCTCTCATATTTCTTTCTCATGCTTCTTGAGAGTGGAAACAAGTTGCTGTTTTTTTGTAAAACATGTAGCATCTTATATGGCAAATATTTTTAAATTCTTCATAAATGGGGAGAAAAGCATCTGGAAAGGAATTTGAGGTAAATTAATGAAAGATTATTATAGATCTTATGAAAAATCTATGAGTATGTAACACTTTTATACCATTTAAAATAAGTTTTTTAAAAGAATAGCTAGGGAAGAGTCTTGGGTTTCCCAACTAGATGTAAGAAAGTGTTCACACTCAGCAATGAACTTAGGTTACAAATATGTAAATAAGAGATGGAGATTCATATTTAAACTGGAACCACTCAAGTTTTGGAAATTGTTCTGTATGTTCCCAAGTTATTTGTCATATAAACCTATGTATAGTTCTCCCATTGTGTTATTTTGTGTTTAGTGTTAATCCGTTTGTATCCAAAGTACCAAGTTATCTCATACAAATGGTGTAGCCCAGAAATACCCAAACATGGTGAATCTATCTGACCATCAAATCTCGTTCTTGGTTCTATAGACAGGAAGAGCCCCTTAAGTCTTCCAGGCCAGTGATTATACACACACCAAATGCACCTCTGGATCCAGAACAGGAATTGTGCCAGTTTAAATGAGCTAAATGTACTGGTCCAGTCTTTGAATAGGCTAATGCAATTCAAATTTAAGAGATACAGTTCTTGTCCAGAAACTGACCTACAACTAACTGATAATGCCAATATAGGTATAAGTTTGACAAACAAAACCATTGTGAAGGTGAATATTGGTATCATGTTAAACTTTGATAATAATAGGTTGTGGAATACTATTGGCCGGGTTGAAGAAGATCAAGAGGGAGCATGATGGGGTGTAGGGTGGGGGTTTGAGTTGGACTATCCATGGAACTGGGGGTAGGGTCAGGGGAAGGAGCAGGTGAACTCTGGGGATTTGGAGATCTGTCAGCAAATACGGCAGGGGAGGGTTACTGGTGTGGGGTATTGGATGTGGGGGTGGTATATAGGACAGGGTACACCTGGGGCAGGCTTCTATGGAATATGTAAGTGTTCATCTTGTCATAGTATGTTATCTCAGTGGGAGGAAACCCACACATATACAAGAAAATATTAAACTCCCATTCTGGGGAGTCCTACTGTGTTCTCAATTAGACGGACAAGAATCCCTCAAGAACATAGCAGTGCCTAATAAAAGAAAACAGAACAATATGTCAAACCCTTAATATTATTGCATGTAAGTATGAACCTTATTCTTCAAAAATTGAAACTTAGTGGTTACCATAGGTTCCAAGGGGAAGGGGAGGGAAAAATAGAATAGATGGAACATAGGGCATTTTAGGGCATTAGTTTTGTTATGCATGATCTTGCAATAACAGATAAAGGCCATTTTAAATTTCATCAAAGCCTCTAAAAGTGTACGGTACAAAATGTAAACCATAATGTAAACCATTGGCCATGATTAGTAGCAATGCTTCAATATTTGTACATCAATTGTAGCAAATGTACCATCCACACGTAAAATGTTATTAATAGGGGAGAGTGGAAAAGAGGGAGGGCATTGGGTATATGGGAATCCCCTATATTTTCTATGTGACTTTTCTATAACCTAAACCTTCTTTGAAGATAAAATGAAAATGAAAAAAAAAAAAAAAAAAGACACTGGGGGAATATACAGAAGAAAGCGTCAGTGTAAAAAAAAAAGAGGGACCGTGTTGAATGCGTCAACAAAAAGGTTTTTTTTTTCTCTTTTAAGAGAAGAAGGACTAACAAGCTCACCCCTTTCATTCTACTTGTTGCCTACATTCAGGTTCCAGCATCATTATCTCTTACCCAGAGTATTGCACTGCCTTCATAATTGTTCTTCCTATTCAAATCCATCCAATCAGTCAATAAATATTTACTTAGGGGTTTGTATGTTCCAGGAACTCTGCTGGAAGACTCAATTCCCACATCTCTGAACAGAGACTCTCCTGTTCACACGCCTTCAGCAACTCTTCACTTTCAAAATCAAATGTAATTCCAGCCTCACTATCCAGGCTTATCATACACTCATTCCCTTCACATATTCAACTGCTTCACCCAAAGCAGAATATTTGCCCTTCCCAGTGATGAGTATTAGCTTTCAGTAAAATTCCCTGGGGCCTAGACCTATAAAATTCATCACTCGTAGAAGTAGAAGCTGTGATCGTATTGCATAGCCAACAATCTCAGAAAAGCATCTCAAAGTAGATAATATTAGAGATGTTTTTGAAAAGTTTTAAAAAAGAATACGTGGTAAAACTGTGGAGAGAGCAAGGAAGCGAAAAGGGCCTTAACTCAGAATTGGAACCAGGAAGTTAAACACAAGCAGTATGTAGACTAAATAAACCAGAGAATGGAGACGGGCTGGAGTATAGGGGAGATGAGAGTACTTGTCATAAAACTCTTTAGAAACAAACCCCAGGCCAAAATAGAAAATGAAAATTTAAGACCTCATACCAGAAATGTTCACACTTTGAAGGTTAGAGTTTTGAGGTGCATGATCTTATCGAAAAAAAAAAGAAGAAAAAGAAATTAACTTTCTAAAATGGGACATATTTTTCTTGAGCACCAACTATATGCAGAGCACTAGTGATTTGGAGAAGATCTAAATAGCCTGAATGACCAGACCCATTCCATCATGAAATGGTGATAGGAAACTTCATTGTAATGTGACCCCAACTTTTGCTCCAAGCTCAGATTTCTGTCTGCCAGAATGAATTCCAAACCCACAATCAGGATCAAAGTTAGACCATATTTGCTGCTCTGTATTTTTAACCCTTGTATTTAATTACCATCAAGGAACACTAATTAAGATAAGAAATGGAGCTACTTATTTGTTTCATATGCATCTTCAGATTTTTGAATTATACATTAAAACAATCTATGACATCTGTGTATGCTTTTCACAAAAGAAAAAAGTATAAATGCCTCAGGGTGCATCTGCCTGGCCAAGAAACAGATGATAAAAATCTCAATCTACAGTTTCTATTGAAGTACAGAGAAATATCAAAACTTTAAAGGCCAGAAAAATAAGATAAACATTATTTAAATCAAATAAATCAATAAAAATTATAGCAGAATATTTTAGATTAATCTGAAGAAGCCAAGTTTCCTAAGACTTTGGAAAAAGAGAAAAGCCATTTGGCAAAATTTTAAACTTGGATTGTTTTTTGGTTTGACTTTATTTCTAGGTTCCAGATTCAGAGGGGCACAGCTGATCCTAACAGTTATAGAAGCTTAAGAGACAGCTTTCGAACAATTTTCCGAACAGAAGGGTATGTATGGTTCTTTATACATAGACTCTAGGTTGATATAGACACTTTAATGTATTTCTACTTAACATGTTTTCTCAGTTTGGATGGTTTATTTTACTATTCTTCTTTAGGGAAAAATATTTAAAAGGTTGTCTTTCTACTTTGTTGCTTTTGCCTAATAGTACAATTAAAAACTGAATATGTATACAATGGAAACTACCACAAACGGGTATTAATAATTAGTTTAATGACTAGAAGACCACTTCTGATTTATGCCATTAAGGCTTTTACAAGGGAGCAGGTGTAGCTCAGTGGTTGAGCACCTGCTTCGCATGTACTAGGTCCCAGGTTCAATCTCCAGTACCTCAAAAAAAAAAAAAAAAATGGTTTTTAGAAGTTCTCTTAACTTGGGCTATCTCAACTTAATTGTTGTTTGCTTTGGTACTAAAATATGATTCCCAAAGTCATTCCTTCTTTACATTGTGGTTAATGAACATGAAACAAAACAGATCTATGTCAAAAATTGATATTTAAAATTTATTATCCTATTACATGATAAAATAAATGGAATATTTTGATTACAGAAGCTAAAATTGGTTTTAATATATAGATTAGTTAAAGACTTTATCCAGCATAATTTTCCATAGGATATTAGATTTGCTTTTGGAAGTTGTTTTCATAAAAGAATTGGTTGACAAAACAATGACAATAATAACTAGTATATATCTAGTGCCTACTATGTACTAGAAATTCCCTTTGTAACTTTATAATTCTATGAGATAGGTTCTATTAGATCCATTCCAATTGAAGAGATAAAGAAACCAATACTCAGAGAAGGTAAGTATTTGTGAATTTCCCAAACTCACATAGCTGATAAGTAGTGGAACTGGGTCTCAAATCCAGGCCTGTTTGACCTCAAAACCCATGCTCTTAACCTCTATAGTTCACTACCTCTCTATCCAGATTATACTATGAATACTATTCTGTGAATCATTTATTTCAATTGAACATATTTCACAGATATCTTTCCCTTTCAGTATAGTCTTTTAACAGCACCACAGTTTTTTTTATTTATCTATATACTACAATTTATTGAATTAATCACTTCAGTAGACCTTTGCTTCCAAATTTTCACTATCATAACAGTGCAATAAATATTATTATACTAACTTTGCCCATTTGTGTGTGTATATCTATAAAATAAGTTTCTAGCTACGGACCTACAGAATCAAATGATGTGCACACATTAAATTATACATATTGCCAAATTACCTTCCAAAAATTGTGTTCTGATTTTTGTACCCTTTTTTTTGTACTTTTTGAGAATTCCATTTCCCCACACTGGAAAATCGTTATTCGAAACTTATACCTGCCATTTACATGCATCTCCTGTTTACAATGATAGGAAAATAATAAAACTCTTTTAATTGTATTCCTTTGATTGTATCTGAGATTCAGTATATTTTTATATCATTAGGTATCATTTCTTTCATCAACTGACTATTTGTGTCCTTTGCCAATTTCTCCTAGGTGAGATTTTTATTTATTTGGAGGAGCTCATTATATATTAAAGGTACAAATCCTTTGGCTATTATGTAGATTGCAAACATTTTCACAGCTTGTCATTTGTCTTACAACTATAGTTTCTTATACCTTTCAGAAATTAGTGATTTTTGAAGATTCTGATTTTGTGATTAAATCTACCTTTTCCTTTTTGATACCCTGATGATCCTTGAGGTCACATTTTAAAAAGGACATTTCTCTAACCTCAAGATTAGAAGCATTTTCTTCGGTTTTTTAAAATATTTAAATCTTTAATCCTTCTGAGAATTTTTAATTTTTTCCCTATATTAAATTTCCACATTTATATCATCTATATTTTCTGTTCTTTTTTATCCACTTCCTATTCTGGTTCATTGATTTTATCTATGTCTATGCCAGGACCATACTGTATAATTACTATATTTTAGAGTGCTTTAGGGAAGTATTTAGAAATATGCCCTGGAGTATAAAATTCAAACTCCTTACCATAGTGTACACAGCCTTCCCTGGTATGGCCCTCCCTTCTTCCCTGACCATCTTTTCTTTTATACGCTGGTGAAATTATTTCTACCCATATCTTTATGTGTTGTATGTGTGTGAGTATAAACTATCACACGCACCACACTGATATTGTACGCCTGTCAGTCTCCCCTCTTCCATCCAAAAGATGTTTTTCCCTAAAGGTCACATCTCATTTTACTCTTTATTCCACTTACCTGTGTCTGGCACTGAGTAGAGACACACAGCACAAACTGAACAAATGAATGAAAGTCATAACACCAACATTATGTTCTGAAATAAGGATGATAATTCTTGCTATATAGAGACCACTCCCTTTCATACTATGATAATGACCTTGATGCCTGATTAAATATTTCGAGGTCATCTAGTGAAGAAGGATCAGCAAGTTCTTGCTATTACTCTGGTGATGCAGTACCTTACATTGACAATATGCCTGTATTTATGACAAGTGGGATCAAAATCATGTTATTTTACCCAAAATTTATATAAAATTAAAGAAATCATGGCATACCATATAGCCTCTAAAAGTGTCCCTTTCCAGTTAAACAGTAATATCAGCATTGCCAAGTTCTATAAAGCTGTAACAGATATCTCTGAATTGGATGTGGGAGTTCCTTAGCCAGACTCTTCATTTCATGTGTGTTTTAGAAAGAGTTTTATGTTTCTGTTTGATATCAAATAATATAACAAACATATAGTATGTGTGGTCCTTGCATAGTAAAATTGGCTTTTTCCTATACTGTTTGTGTAATTGCTCCTAGAGCAAATCGACATTCTTTCGACAATGCCTTTAGATCTGGACATGTTAGCCAGAAACCAGAGATCTCTAGTTTTAAAGATGGAAATATTTGTAAAAATACAAAAGAAAAAGCTGCCTGTTATTTTTTATACAGAGCAAGAGTATTTCATAGCCTTGGGTTAAACAAGAAAAACCAATAAACTGAAAAAGAAGAAAACCTTTAACACATACTGCACTGATTTTTTGTGTGTGTGTCCTGGCAAAAACAGTTCATCTCTATTTTAATTCATTTTTTAGAGTACACTCTGCTCTAAAAGATGATGCTTTTCTCACCCAGGTGCATAGAGGCCAGATAGGTCTGCTACCTGCAGGAAGGATAGCGCTAGTCAGTGTGACTATTAGCATACTTAAGAGAAGTCATCACTCCTGTTTTTTTCCTATCTCCTACAAGTTAAAGTTTTTGAAAGATAGTCCTTTTCAGTTGTTTCAAAGCATTAAAGTTTGTTAACACCTTTAGAATTTGCACAGATTTCCCAATGGTACCTAGTGGTACTCACCTCCATTCTTAGAAATGCAATTCCTCATATGCTTCCAGAGATAACAGCAACCTCAAATGGGTCCAGATTCCTTTGTTCCTTAGAAGATTCTTAGTGTTCTTAAAGGCAAAACTATGCTTTTAGTAGAAACATTATTTTTCAAACCAGATTTACAGAGGCAAGAAAATAATGTTTAAAAAATGGCCTTCCAAAACTCAGCATATGGTTGCATTACCTTCCCCCCAACGTGGGACATGACTCCCAGGGATGAGCCTCCGCGTAACGAGGGATTAATACCAAGTGCCAACTGGCAGCTTTGCACAGTGGCAGTATTGTAGCCAATGAGGTTTGTCCGAGGCACGATTATTGCTAATTGAAAACTTTTCCCAAGTGCCAACTGGCAACACAACTGGAAAAAGACCTTGAATAAAAGGGGGAAATGGTAAAGACAAATGAGTTCAAGTGGCTAAGAGACTTCAAAGAGAGTCGGGAGGTCATCCCAGAGGTAACTCTTACGCACACCTCAGTAGGAGCTCATAGAACATCTAAGTGCCTATCACCCCACTCAGTGGGGTTCCTGAGAGCTCCGGAGACACCCTGGTCCTATATAAGGGAGGATAGCCCCAGAGACTGATGCCTTATCAGTGGGTTCTATTTTGGAATCTGTGCTCCTGAGAGTGACAGAATTAGACTCAAATAAGTCCTCCCTGCACATGGTTCACCAGTCCCTTCTATTCAAACCTATATGCGATGCTGGAGTTTCTTAGGTATACTTCCAGAGACTGGAGCCTCCCGCCTACCTATGTGCCAGGTGTGCATGAAATCTAGGTGGAGCTGCAACTCCTACCCTACAGCTCAGTGGACTCATCCAAGTCACCTGGTGAGGAGACAACGATGGGAAATGGCCATCCCAGGGAATGGAGAGGGCCTGCATCTGCAGGCAGGATCATCCCACCCACCATATCCATGGGATATAAGCCCTCTCTCACTTGGAGTTGGAGTGGACATCACCATCCCAGTACCCTCTGGATTGGGGGAAGAACTATGGACTAGAGTGGACTTGATGGTATTCTCTTGTTCACATATGGTGATTCTTGCAATGCAAGAAATTATAACAATGAGGTGGATCCAGTGGCCACTTGACACTTTTGGGGTAGGGAGGGGACGAGCAGTTGAAATACAGTGGCTTCTTTGGGAGTTGGAGGTTGTCCTGAGTACTGTTGTGGCAATGGATGTAGGCCATTTTAAATCAGCACACACCACTCAGAACTGAGTGGGAGAGAGTGTGGTCTACAATGTGAACTGTGGTCTATGGTTGGTGGCAAGGCTCCAGGATGTGTAAGTTCATTGAGGGTGGTGGGCCACACTGTGGGAGATGTTTGTGTGGGATGTGATGGGAGGTGTGGGAGGTGGGCAACATGGGAATCCCAGTGGGTTCCGTGTAATATTTTGGGTACCTAAGCACCTCTTAAAATATATGTGTATATATATATATATATATATATATATATATACACAACATTTTTGTAAGCAAATACACATATATGCATATATATTTATATATCATTTTGCAAATGTTTGTATGTATTGTAAGAATTTTGATTTTTACCCATAATAAAAAAAAAAAAATTGGCCTTCCAAATTCTGGATAAGGATTTCTATTATAATCATATTTAGTTAGCTATTACCAAAAGGGCATCATCATTTTCCTTAATGGAGAAAGAAAAACTCGGAGAATGACGGAAGAAAAAGAATTTGTCACTGTTGATAATCACTTTTCTCTGTTTTGACGGTCTATTTACTGTAATAACGTGAGCTCAGAAAAAATAATGATACAGCCTGGTTGATTGGGAGCCTTCAAATCCAATAAGGAGGGATTTATCCCAGGGAGGCAAGGGTGGTGCAACATAAGAAAATCAATTAATGTAATAGACCACATTAACAGAATGAAGGAAAAAAAAACACATGACAATTTCAATTGATGCAGAAAAGGCTTTTGACAAAATCCAGCACCCCTTCTTGATAAAACATGTAGAAAAATAGGAATAGAAGGAAACTTCCTCAACATGAAAAAAAGCATGTATGAAAAATCCACAGCTAACATCCTACATAAAGCTGTATGAAAAACCCACAGCTAAGATTAGGAACAAGACTAGCCCCACTGTTATTCAACATTTTCTGGGAGTTATAGTTGGATCGATTAGGCAAGAAAAAGAAATAAAAGGCATTCAAGTTGGAAAGGAAGAAGTAAAACTTGCCCTATTTGCAGATGACATGATCCTATATACAGAAAATCCTGAGACATCCACAACAAGCTCTTAGAGCTAATAAATTGATTCGACAAAGAGTGGGGTAAAAGATCAACATCAAAAAATCAGTAGTCTTTCTATACACTAGTAATGAACAATTGGAAGAATAAATCAAGAAAAAAATCATTTACAATAGTAACTAAAAGAATCAAATATCTAGGAATAAATCTAATCAAGAATGTAAAGGGCTTGTGCTCAGAAAACTACACAACATTGCTAAAAGAAATCAAAGAAAGTATATAAATGAAAGGACATTTATATTCATGAATTGGTAGACTAAATATTGTTGAAATGTCAATTCTACCCAAAGCAATATACAGATTCAGTGCAATCCCAATAAAATTTCCAACAACTTTCTTTTCAGAAATGGAAAAACCAATCATCAAATTTATATGGATGGCTAAGGGGCCCTGAATAGTCAAAGCCATTTTCAAAAATAAGAACAAAGTTGGAAGACTCACACTTCCAGATATCAAAGCATATTACAAAGCCACAGTAATCAAACAGCATGATACTATCACAAGGATAGACATATAGACCAATGGAATCAAACTGAGAGCTCAGATATCAATTCACATTTATGGCCAACTGATTTTTAACAAGGGGGCAAAGACCCCTCAATTGGGAAAGAATAGTCTCTTCAACAAATAGTGCTGGAAAAACTAGATCTCCATTTGCAAAAGAGTGAAGGTAGACCCCTACCTCACACCATATACAAAAATCAACTCAAAATAGATCAAAGAACTAAATATAAGAGCCAGAATTATAAACTAGAAGAAAATGTAGGGAAGCATCTTCATGACTTTGCACTAGGCAATGGTTTCTTAAACTTTACACCCAAAGTACAAGCAACAAAAGAAAGAAAAAAAAAAGATACATAGGACCTCACCAATATTTAAAACTTTTGGGCCTCAAAGGTCTTTATCATGAAAGTAAAATGACAACCTACACAATGAGAGAAAATATTTGGAAACCAAATATCCAATAAAGGTTTACTATCCAGACTATATAAAGAAATCATTCAACTCAACAACAAAAAGGCAAACCCAATTTACAAATGGGCAAAATACTTGAATAGACATTTCTCCAAAGAAGATATACAAATGGCCAAAAAAATCACAGCAAAAGATGCTCAACATCATTAGTTATTAGGGAAATCAAAATCAAAATCACAATGAGATACCATTTTTAATGGCTACATTAAAAATATGCAAGGGGGCGGATGTGGCTTGGGTGGTTGGGCATGCATCTCCCATATGGAGGGATGGGTTCGATCCCTGGGATCTCCCCTTAAAATAAAGAAAAATATAGAAGGCGCGCGGGCTGCCAGGCTCCGCAAGCGAGTGAGCTGTCGGGCCCCACAAAGCCACGCAGCAAGATGATGACGTAACAGGAGAGCAACACAAGGGAGAGCAAAGATGAGACATGCCAAAAACAGGAACCAAGGTGGCGCAGGTGGCAGAATGCCTCTCTCCCATATCGGAGGTTCTCAGGATCGAATCCCGGTGAAGAGAGGAAGAGAAGGATGAGAAGAGAGAGCAGGAAACAGACACAGAGAATTGCCCAGTGAATGGACACAAAACAGCAAAAACAGGGGTGGGGGGGTGTTTAAAATGGATAGAAGTAAATAAATAAGTCTTTTTTAAAAATATGGAAAACTATAAGTGTTAGGATGTTGAGAAATAGGAACACTCATTTATTGCTGGTGGGACTTAAAATGGTGCAGCCACTGTGGAAGACAATTTGTTGACTCCTTAGGAAGCTAAGTATAGAATTGTCACGTGATCCGGCAATCTGCTACCAGGCATATACCCGGAAGAACTGAAAGCAGGAAATCAACAGATATTTGCATACCGATTGTATTAGTCTGCCAAAGGGCTGCCAATGCAAAGTTCCAGAAATCTGTTGGCTTTTATAAAGAGTATTTATTTCGGGGTAAAAGCTTACAGTTACAAGGCTGTAAAAAGTCCAACTCAAAGTTGCTTTCTCACCAGTCAGTTGTCCCGTGTTGAAGCAAGATGGTCGCCAATCTCTAGCTGGTTTCTGCCTTCCCCTCTGAGTTTCCTCCTCCTCTTGAGGCTCTGCTTCTTCCCAATTTCAGCTGCAGGCTGTCATAGGGCTTGTGTCTCAGGGCTTCCTATATCAGTCTTAGCTCTCTTCCAAGGTCAGCTGTAAGCTATCAGGCAAAATGGTTCCTCTCTCCCTGGAGCTTTAGCTGTTTGCCCTTTCTCCTTTCTGTCACATGGAAGGATCAAAAATGAAAGAGTTCTTTCTTCCGTGTGTCTTCTTGAGTGAGTGTCTCTTTATATCAGACCCAGCAAGGGGGTGGGGACTCTACCTGAGTCATGCCTTACTGACATAGTCTAATCAAAAAGCTCTAATCTTAACAGGTAATCTAATCAAATTCCCCTCAGCTGAATTTACGGTCAAAGGGTATTACACCCAGAGGAATAGATTAGTTTACAAACATAATCCTTCTCTTTTGGGAATTCATAAAATAATCTCAAACTGCCACGCCAATGTTCACAGCTGCATTATTCACAAATGCCAAGAGATGGTAGCAACCCAAGTGTTCATCAACCAATGAATGGATAAATAAAATGTGGTATATATATGTGATGGAATATTATTCAGCTATAAAAAGAAATGAAGTTCTGATATATATATGATGACATAGATGAAACTTGAAGAACATCATGTTGAGTGAAATAAGCCAAACACAAAAGGATAAATATTGTATGATCTCACCAATATGAAGTAATTAGAATAAGCAAATTCAAGAGTCAGAATCTAGAATACAGGTTACCAGGGGATGATGTGGGCATAGGGAATAGAGAGTTAAGGCTTAAAATGTACAGAGTGTCTATTTGGGGCAATGGAAAAGTTTTGGTAATGGACAGTGGTGATGGTAGCACAACGTTGTGAATGTAATTAACAGCACTGAATTATATATTTGAATGTGGTTAAGTGGCAAAATTTTAGGTTGTATATAAGTTATTAGAATAAAAAATCCATGGAACTGCACAACACAAAGAACCCCAAGTTAAACCATGGAGTATAATTAGTAGAACAATTATAAAAATGTGCTTTCATCAATTGTAACAGATGTACCACACCAAAGCAAGGTGATAATAATAGGGCAGTGTTTTAGTTTGCTAAAGACTGCTGGAAGCAATAAACCAGAAATGTGTTGGCTTATATAATGGGAATTTATTAGGTTAAAAGTTTAAAGTTCCAAGATTTGGAAAAATGTCCAAATCAAGGCATCAGGCGAAGCTCTCTCCTTGAAGTTTGGCTGCTGGCGATCCTAGACTCATGCCACATGGCAAGGCACAATGGCAGCTCTGCTATTCTCTGCCTTCTCCTCCAGGCTCACTTTCCCCTCAAGCTCACCATGGTCAGGCACTTGGCAGTGTCCACTCGCCTCTCCCCTCTACTCCGGGCCTCATTATTTCAACTTGTGGGTTCCTCTGCTGTGGCTTTTTCTCTCTCTTGGATTATGGAGGCTTCTCTGTTTCTGCAGCCTTTTTCTGTGTCTTTGGCTCTTTATTCCTCCATTCATAAAAGACTCCAGTAAGAGGATTAAAACCCACCCTGGGTCATACCCTACTGAAGTGATCTAATCAGAAGGAAGTTCCCTTAACTGAATCCACTCAAAGGGTCCCATCTACGATAACTTTACATGTACAGGAATGGATTAGCTTTAATAGCAGGATTTTCTGGGATCCACCCAGCTTCAAACTGTCACAGGTGGTACATGGGAATTCTGTATTCTATGCAAGATTTTTCTGTAAACCCACAACTTCTCAAAAAATACAAATGAAAATTCCAGAAAGTTTCATTTTATAAACTTACCTGGAAGACTGCAGCTAGAATCTCTACTTACCATGTACCTCATTTCCCTTTGTTTCAAAATACCTTGTGAAAGGTTTTCTAGTCTCTTTTGTACTTGTTCACAAATGAATGACAAGTTTATAAAATGTGCCCATGTAGAATGGCTCACTCTAGTAGCAGTTCTTCCTTAAATAGAGGGAAGGGAAAGAGTTATATAGAATTTAAGATATACTGCTGAAATGTGTAAAGAAAGACATGAAGCTAATATTTAGTTTTTTCAGCATGCACTATTAATCACAACATAGCAATGTAAAGTAGGCACGATTATGTCTGTGTTTTGTATGCAATTAACTAAAAGCCAGAGAAGTTCAATAACCAAGGTCACACAGGTATTAGTAGCATACCATAGTCTTTTCTGTGACTCTATGTCATCGTTCATCAACAATCAAATTTTTTAAATTTATTGAATGGAAAGAAGACAACATGGAAATAGTGGCTATAAATTCCTAATTTTTAAATATCTACTTTAAAACCTTCAGTAGTCCTACCCGCAAATCACATAGCGATTTGAAGCAGCTTTTGTCTCTCCCTTCAAGTATGAAAGCCCTGAGAGATGGTATATGTTCAGCCAATCAAATCTTGGTAATTCTGAGGCAACGCCACAAACCTCTGACAACTCCCATTGCTGCCCTTCCTACCCCTTGCAGATAGCTCCATGTCATTGACAACTGTGTTCATGGTTTTCTCTCAATCTACTCTCATCCTCTATATTCCTTAGTGTTCTTATGAGAAAAGTTCTTGAGCATTGGTTTGCCTAAAGCAACTAGGAAACAACAAGGTCAGATTAAACTTAGTCTCAAATGAGAAACATGTTGATTACCGGTGCCTGCAGAAATTTGGTATTCTTCAGAAAGTATTGCGTAGAAAATATGCGGTTGCGTGTTGGGGACTTTTAAACTGTGTTTTGTTTCACGATTTGTTTTCTGTAACCACTGATGCTGCCCCAAGTATCATCTTACAATCAGACCACTTGGTGATTATAATATTTTCTAGTTAAATGACATTTAAGGCCTTGTTTTATGAGCTCCAACATAATTGGCTAATTTGGTAAACTCCAGATGTGTGAGATAATGTGCCACTCACTTAAGTGCCTTTCAGACGGCATAAATTGCACAGCCCCGGGAGGTATAATCACTCCCTCTTGTTTTCATTAAGAAGGGGAATGAGTGGCTTGTGACACAGACAAAGGAAGTGGGACGTCTACAACTAATTCAACAACTTGGTAAGATTTGGACATTTCCTTTTTATAGGTAGACTCACTGCAAAATCTTTGGCTTAATTTGGTGTCTTAGTGGATCTACTTTTTTTAAAGTGGTTTACTTATTCTAACATAGCAGGGTAATTTTAAAGCACCCTCTGTAAATAGAAAGTCCTACCCCTATAGAAAGCCCCATGTGTAAATAGTCTCTGGAAACCGTCCCTCACCTTCACATGAAAGTGAGAGGAAGTCTTGGATTTAAAGGGCAACGGTGGAGCTAACACTTGCCGCAGCCAGGAATCATAGTTTGAGCAGTCAGCATCCTCACCACCTCCAAATGCACAAAGCTCAGTAATTACTGCTGCTTTTCCTCTCTCCTCTTGACCCTCTTGCATTATCCAATGGAAATGAACTCATCTACTCAGCATTGCCAGGCTGGAGCAGGACAGGTGGTTCTTGGCATCACTGTTCCTGGATCCTGGAGCTGGTCCCTCTTATCTGGCTATAGGGACAGATGAGTTCACATTCAGCTGAGCCAGCGGTCACTGTAGACTTACAACCACTGAACCAAAGTGAAGTCTTCACTCCTATGAATTACTGCAGGTTGCTTCCCAGACCTTTTGCAGATATCTGCAATTGCAAATCAATTATGTGCCCATCATTGGGAACTGACTGGTTTCCACAAGTGAATTCCTCCTGTGGTGGATGCAAACAGACCCTGACTTCTGTGATGAGTTTCTTGGTTCCTTGATTGCCTGCAAACCATTTCATCACTTATTTTTTCTCTTTTCCTTTTTGTTTTACTAAAGAGGCCCTTTCTAGTACCCACTGGACCTGACTTTAGCTCTCCCTTGTTTTGATGTGGTAACAATGTTGAGGAAAGGTCCTAGCTGCTCTTGCTACCACACTAGAGTTCAGCTTGGACCTGCCTGGCCTTCTGAGTGAGGCACAAATGTCCTCCTTAGCTAGAAAAAAGAGAGAGAGAAAAATAATAACAGAGCAGGTCAGTGTTTGGAGACTCAACTATAGGAAATTTAGCTGACAGGTCTTGTGAGTGGGACAGCACCATGTCCAGAATGTGAAATCTAATAGACTGTAGACGTTTTCTTCCAAGTCTTCTGTTTTGGAAAGGGAGATAAAGGATGACCTCAATTCAGGAATGGACTTACTATTATTGTCCTTGAATGATCTGCATTCCTTTCTAAAGTGGTTTATGCAAGCTTCAGTATATTACACTAATATAAATTTTTAGTCATATATGCTCTCCTTCCACAGGAGGCTTTTATTCTATTGCTAAGAACTTTAAACTTAGATTATTTAGCAATTCATATTTGAAAATGAAAGAAGGAAAGGTAAGGAGAAAGAATACAAGAAAAGAATAGATAGTTGCTTATATCAGTATATTTTTTAAAGCAGGCATTTGGTGCATTGTCTGGCATTTGTATTTGACCAGATTATTTTTATACTACTGCTGAGACAAATAGCTCTTTTTTTTTTTTTTTTTTTTTGTTTTCAAATAAGCAGTTTTAATTTTTCTTCCTATAGGAAGAGTTTAAATCTGCCTCTATAACTTCTTTTTTTTTTTTTTTTATTATGGGTAACAAATAGCTCTTGATTTAAGCCATAATGGTTGTGACAACTCTCTTCACTCTTTAAAGTCAGGGACAAGATGATGAACTTTCAGAGCACTCAGATAGCGGCATCCTATGCTTCAGTGTACCAGAATTCCCTTTCCTTTTCTAAATCAGAGGTCCTTTGTTTTGCCTGTAGAGTGACTTTTAAAATGGTTTCAGCTCCTAGATCTCCCTCCTATCATCATCACCAACTACTAGCTGACAATCACACTCCTATTCCCCCAGCCTCTCTCTAACAATGCTTTCTAACTTTCTGACTAGCCTTTGGCAAGGATTTAACTGTTGCCAAAGAGTAAGTGAAAACATTGGCAATGATGTCAGCCCATCAGCAAGGCCTGATTAAGAGACCAAACACAGCCTCTCTCAGCTGGTGGCACTGACAAGCAGGAAAGGAGGATAGGCTGCTTGGGAGGAAGTAGTTGTCTTTGAGAAATTTTGGTGTCCTCAGTTCAGAGTTCGAGCATATATTTTCAACATTTTATAGATTGTTGATAGGGGTTGGGAGGGTTCCATACCCAGTGAGAGATGTCCCATTGGAAATATTTTCAGGCCCTTATTTTAACTTATTCTTGTTTTCTGGTGGCTAGAAGCCCAGAGTCACCTTGGGGGTAAAATATGTCTTTGTCAAAACCTAAATGCTTCTTTTGGTGGTTGTTAAACAAAATGTTTTCAATTGAGAATGAGAAAGAAAATCTCTTAAAATCACTCTTCTACCTTTTCTTGTTTCCCTTATTGTAGAAAATAACTTATGCATGATTTCACATAGGCAATGTTAAAGGAGTTAATTTTTTACACCTATCACTGGTTTCACCTACTGTCTGATTCTATGGAACTACATCATTCAAAATACTCTGTTTTTGATAGGAAGCTACTCCTGGCTATGTGCAAAATTGATCTCACTTTATTTTCCTTAGAAGGAAAAAAGTCACATGGTTTTTTAATATTCTTGGACACTGTTAAGAATTTATAAGCATTAGGAAGTTATATACATACACACACATACATACATGCATACATGATTTAAATTCTAATTGAATTGCTTAGAGTTTAGATTACTACATTTTTCTCTGTAAACCCCATGAGTCAAATGCTATGTGAGAATCCATGAGTATCTGTTAATTATGATCAGCTTCTACCCAGTTCCCGCTCAGGAATCTGTTTAGTCACCCAATCACAAATACTCCCGTCATCTGTCCATGAATTTTTTGGCTGGTCTCAAGTCCTTAACTTTATCTTTCCTCCAAGTATTTCAGGTGGTTTGAACCTGGGGAAAGGGAGAAGACACTATTGTTGCAAAAGTGACTATATTCAAAACCATCGTTACCCATTTTGGTCCTTTACTGTTTGTGAAATGTGTTCACATGTGTTATCTCACTTGATGTGTGTGAAAAGGCTGAACCTGCCCTGACGCTTTCACCCTTCCACCCCATTGTTCAGGAAGAGTGCTACCACCCCAGCGTTCTTAGAGGTTAGAGCCTGTGCCCCAGCAATTACGGAAAGTCTGGCCACCACCCCAGTTTTCTCAGAGGGTAGAGCCTATTTCCTGGGGATTGTGGAGAGTCTGGCCACCACCTCAATGCTTGGAGAGGGTGGAACCTTCACCCCAGTGTTCAGGGAGAGCATGGCCACTGTGCAAGCACTTGGATAGGGTGGGGCTGCAGCTTCATCAGGCCCAGAGGACAAAACGGTGTTCCATAGATGACTCTCAGACCTTGAAATCTAATGAAGTATGCCCTGCTGTGTTTTGGATTTGTTTGAAGCCTATGACCTATGTTTTTCTTTCAATTTCTCCCTATAGGAATGGAAATGTTTATCCAATGCCTGTCTCTCCACTGTTTATCAGAAGCAGATAACTTGTTCTATAGGTTTCACAGGTTTTTGAAATATTGTGATGGGATGAATGTATCTTGCACATAGAAAGAACACGTCTTTTTGACGTCCAGAGGATGGAGTGTGGTGGTTTTAAGCTATGTGTACCCCAGAAAGGCACGTTTTTAAATCTAATCTACCCCTATGGGTGTAAACCCATTATAAGTAGGACCTTTTAATGAGACTACTTCATTTAAGGTGTGACCCACCTCATTCAGGATGGGTCTTAATCCTATTAATGGAATCCTTTATAAATGGAGTAAATACAGAGAGAGAGAAAAAAAGCCACAGAAGCAAGAAGCTAAAATCAACAAAATCTGGGAGAGAAGGGAGAGACTAGCAGATGCCTCCATGTGCCTTGCCATGAGACAGAGGAGCCAAAGATTGACTGCAGCTGGCCTTCAGGAAGAAAGTATTGCCTTGAGGATGCCTTGATTTGGACATTTTCTCAGCCTCAAAAAAAAAAAAAAAAAAAACAAAACTGCGAGCTAATAAATTTCCATGTTTATACCAACTCATTTCATGGTATTTGCTGGAGCAGCTAAGGAAACTAAAACAGGTAATAAACAGAAGAACCTTGTGAAATACTAGTTAAGACATTTAACCAATTTCCTTGAATAAAGATGTCAGATAGGACTTAAAAATTACCATCTGATTGCAATATATGTTGAACTTTGTGGTCACCAAAACCTAGAGCAGATGCCAGCCATATGCAGTGGCCTTGTTCCCCTGCTGATGAACACTTTGTTCATACTTCTCCATGTTTGGCCACAGAGAATTAACAGGAAAACAAAACCCTGGGTACCAGGAAATCTAGTGTAGTCACAGTCTCAGTATTTAAAAAAAAAAACATGAGATAAAGTATGAGAGTTTTGGAATCTCTTAAAGAGAGGTTGTAGATTTGTGTTGGATAAATGAGTTCCTAGATTTCTTTATGTAAAGTCTTTTCTAAATTAGAAGAATCAAGAGCCTAGATGAGAGAAAAGGACATGCACTGATGTTATTACCATTTTGTATAATTTTATTTATCAGTGAATTGTTCAACATCTGTTTCAAAATTCAATTAATCAAATTCCCAGAAGTTGACCCTATTTATACAGTAACCAAAATGAAAAGAATGCTACAATATAATCCATTAAACAATAGGATATATTAAATAACTAGAGATCTGGCTTGTTGTATAAAACCAACATGTGTTAGATTACAAGAATATTTCTTCACCTCCACTCACTCCTTAATCTCCATGATCTAGCTTCTATCTACACCCATATTTGAAAACTACTCTCTCAGAGGTCACCACAGGACTCGTATCCTTTTTCATAGAATCTGAGACACTCATGATTATAATATGTGCTATTATTTTATGTACTATTAAAAAGAAAAATACTAACAATTAAATTCCTACAATGAATTAACAGTGGATCTGGATGTTGACTGATAAGGAAAGTTTTAAATGGCTTTCATGTTCTGGGCATAGATGGCAGATGATGCCCAAATTATGTCACATTCACATTCAGAAATCTTTGATGATTTCCCATTGATCCATGTAGTTGGCAGCCATTCAGATGGTCCCCAATTATCCCTGCCTCCTGGTCATCATGCTTTTAGATAAATCTCTCCCCTTGAGTATGAGCTAGACTTATTGACTCTTCCAATGAAGGGAATATGGCAGAAGTGATGAGATGTCACTTTTGAGATTAAGATATATATAAAGATGGTGGTTTCCATCTTGGGGACCCTTTCTTGTTCTTCTGTTCTCTTGATCTATTGGTTGTACACTTGCTCTGAGGTGAGCTGCCCTATTGATAGTCCTACATGGCAATGAACTAAGAGAGACCTCAAGTCAACAGCCAGCGAGGAACTGAAAAGAACTGAATCTTTCCAACAACCACATGAGTTAATTTGGAAGTGAATCCTCCACCAGTCAGGGTCTTCAGATAAGACCTCAGCTTGATTACAAGCTCATGAGAAACAACAAGCCATTGGCACCTATCTAAGCTATGCCCCAGTTCCTGACCCACAGAAATTGTGTGAAATAAAAGTCTTGTTTTAAACCACTAAGTTTGGGGGATGTTTGTTACACAGCAATAGATAACTATCGCAATACATAAAAACAAATCTAAAACCTTTCACGCATCCCCACATGCAACTTATGTTCCAGCCCTTCTAACTAATTATAACTCCTGAAACAATTTTTGTTTGCTTTCTCCTTGTGAATGTTCATCAAGAATGCCCTTTCCCTCTTTATCCAGCTATGGAAATTCTGGTCATTCATCATACCCAGCCCATATGCAATTTTCTCTTTGATGCCTTCACTCATCATCCAAAGTGGAAATAATTTCCTTCATTTGTTCTCTTATGGTGCTTTATTCCTCCAGGATAGCATTTATCTTTGAAGTCAAAGAGACCTGGATTAAAATCCCACTCATAAGTTTTAGAACCCTGGGTATTGGTTATTGAATCATGTCCTCCAGAAAAAATGTGTTCCAGTCTTAATCCACGCTCCTGTGGGTATGAACCAGTTTGTAAACAGGGACTTTAAAGATCACATTTAAAGGAGGCCAGATTGAATCAGGGTCGGCCTTAAGCCATCTGGCTGTAGTCCTAATATCGAGAGGAAATCTAGAAAGAGACATAGATAACTGAGTCAGAGGATGCCAGAAGTCAAAGAAAGTCACAAGAGGAGACAAGAAGAAAGTTTGCTGTGTGACAGGAGGCAGAGATGCAAGCCAAGGAACCCCAAGGATTGTGGTAAGGCAGCACCAGCATGCTACAGACTTCAGGGAGAAAGCATGGCCCATAGAGATCTTGATTTGGGACTTTCAGCCTCTAAAATTATGAACCAATAAATTCCTGTTGTTAAACAGACAGTTTGATGCTATTTGTCAAAGCAGATCTGGCAAACTAAGACATTGGTCAGATTACTTGTCCTCCTTACACTTCAGTTTCTTCATTTGTGATTTGGAGATAATAATAGTATCTGTGTTGCTGGGTTGCTAGCACTCAGTAAAATACATCATAGATAAATATGCATGCAGAAAACACCCCAGGTTTTCAGTAGAGACACAGAAATTCCACTCACAAGAGTATGGGCTCTGCCCTAGGAATAGGGACAAAACTAAAATACATCATTTCTAATAAAGGATAAGTGAAAGTGATTTGCTGGACTTCATCTACTTGCTATCTGGCTCTTCAGTATTTTTGCACAATGTCTTGTATTCAATTAAAAAAAAAAAAAAGTACAGGATCTTAGAATAAAAGAAAGACCAAATGACTAAATATTAAGAGAAGCAGACACAATAATTTATTCAAATTTTGGAGTTATCAGAAAATGACTTTTTTAAAAACTAATAAATGCGTCAAGAAAGTAGACGATAGAGAATTCACTCATAGGGAGTGGATGTAGCTCAAGTGGTTGAGCACCTGCTTCCCATGTACCAGGTTCCAGGTTCAATCCCCCGTACCTCCTAAAACCAAAACAAACAAACAAACAAATGGTAAAACCAGCTTTCATTGGAGAGCAGATATAGCTCAGTGATTCAGTGCCTGGTTCCCATATATGAGGTCTTGAGTTCAATCCCTGGTATCTCCTAAGGAAAAAAAAAAAAAAAAAAAAAAAGACTCAAATAGAAATCCTCAAAAAATACTATAACTGAAATTCAAAATTCTGTAATGGGTTTTTAACCTATACCATGTGCCTTAGCTTGCCAGTCTGTTATAGCAAATACCAATAATGGGTTGGCTTAAACAACAAGCATTTATTGTCTCATGGTTTCAGAGACTAAAAGTCCAAAATCAAGGCATTGTCAAGTTTTCTCCCTGAAGTTTGTGGCATTCTGGTGCTGGCTTGCCATAATCCTTGGGGTTCCTAGGCTTGCGTTTCTGCCTCCTGTCACATGAACTCTCTCCTTGTGTCTGCTCTTCTGGTTTCATCTGACTTTCAAAACTTTTGCTCTTCCCTGTGGCTTTCTTTGACTCACTGCTTTTGGATTTATTCTGCCTATAAAAGACTCTCAGCATACAAACTCACTACCTTCCTCCCAACGTGGGACTTTACTCCTGGGCATGAACCTCCCTGGCACCAAGAGATTATTACCAAGACCAACTAGTGATGCATTTGGGAAAAGACCCTGACCAAAAGGGGGAAATATTAAATACAAATGAGTTTTTATGGCTAAGAGATTTCAAAGTGAGTCAGGGGGTCATTCCAGAGGTTATGCTTATGCACGTCCCAGGAGGATCTCATTGACTGCCCCAGTAAACAGTGGCTCAAGCAGGAGTACACCTGAGGGCTCTAGAGACATCTAGACACTATAGGTAGGACAGACAATCTCAGGAATTAGGCACCTGGTCAGTGGGCCTTACCTTGGAATATATGTTACCCAATGTTACAGAGTTAGACTCATTTATAATTTCCTTATACATGGCTCTTCTGCCCCTTTTATTTGAACATAAAATTTTCACTATTCTCATTAAATATATGTACCAGAGACTTAAATATTTGATCTGTTCATATGCCAGTTGAGCCCTGAATCTCAGCAGAGTTGCAATGCCTACACTCCAGTTCATTGGACTCACCCAGGACAACTAATAAAAGGATGATGATGGACAATGCCCATCCCCAAAAAAACAAGACAGTATCTACAACTGCAAGGAAGACAGTTCCATCCATCTGCCCCATGGGATCTAAGCCCCCTGTCAATTAGAAACAGAGTAGGTATCACCATCCTAAAATCCTCAAGATTGAGGAATGAGCAAACATAAGCGGTACTGCAACTATGTACTAAAGTAGACATTATTCTAGCAATGGAAGAACTTTTAACATTGATATAAAGGCAGTGTTCATCAGAGGTTCAGAGGGGAGAGAGAGGGAAGAATAGGTGTAACATGGAGCATTTTCAGGACAATGGAATGACATTGCAATGATGGATATAGGCCATTATACATTTTGTCAAACCCTAAAAAAAAAAAAAAACAAAGAATTTATTGGTGCGGGAATAGTTCTGATTTAAAATGTTTGTATTCGCTAAACAGAATCAAAGTGCTCTGAGAATAAAAATAGTGAGTTCAAAATAATTATAAGATCATGATAGTGGGACAAAATCATCTACTATTTCTCTAGCACAGAGTAAACTTTTGATTAATGTTTTTTGAACAAGTAAATGAACATTTAAACAGTGAAAAAAAAGACTCCAGTAATACAGATTAAGGCTCACCCTGATTCAGTTGGGCATACTTTAAGTAAAAATAACATCTTCAAAAGGTCCTATTTACAAACAGGATACAGATTAAGATGAAGAAAATGTCTTTGTTGGGGTACATAACTCATTCTACCACACCATATATCACCAGCATTTAATTTGTTAATCATTTTGTAAGTTCTTGAAGAGCAGGGATCATGTTTTATCCTGCTTGTGTGCAGTAGTAGGTACTTAATGTTGTAGTTGGTTGACTGATTAATTACAGGAATAATAATAATACTGATATTTTGGTGAAAGACATCATAAAATTAAAAACAAAATGGTAATAATGACTTATGTGCCAGGCACCCTTCTAAGTGCTTTACATTATTAACTCAATTAGTCCCCACAACAATCTTTTAGGACAGGAACCATAATTCCTCCCATTATATTGGTGTGTCAACTAAGGCCAAAATTTTAAGTAACTTGTCCAGTATCTCAAAGGCCTCAAGTAATGAAGCTGGAATTTGAATCCAGGCTCAAGATCTTTACCTTTGCATTGCTTGAAAAAAAAAAGTACATTTTTAAAACTTAAATTGTTTTGCTTTGGCAGCTGCAATCTTTAGAATGTTGTTGAAAAACTTAGAAAGTAGTGACTAGTTGCAAATTTTAGAAAATAAATTGAAAATTGAGAAACCAAATTGCTTGGTGACATTTGCTAGAGCACTAAACTCTTCTTGTAATGTGAACCTTTACATTTTTTTCAGATGCTCCTTCAGGACTATGGGGTAATTAATATTGTTTGAGATGGGTTCTGTTATGCATATTTGACACATAATAAGCACCACCGTGTTTTTCCTTAAACTCCAAATTGCTCAGGGCCACTAGATACAAACCATGGCTTTAATAATGACATTCTCAATTTCCTCCTTTCATGTTTGTGGATCTCATTTTCAGGATACTGACATTTTGCTTTCTCTACATCCCTGTTTTCACTCCTTCCTTTACCCCCTCATCTGTCTTAAATGTTTAATCTTTTTGCTACATCTCCTCAGAGCATGGTGACTTTTGATGGCAACTCTCTTCTCCAGTGATGGGCTGTTCCTTGGGGAAATCCATTTTCTTTCAGCCTTGGCAGGGAAGATAATACATTTATTGCATAGAACAAAGGGCATATTCATCAGAACCATAAGATCCCCAATATATTTGCCTTCAAGCTCTCTTTCCCTCAAACTCTTTGTTCACTGAGGTTGCATTTCTAAGTGCCCCACATCCTATTTTAATCTATTTTAGAACCTCCAATAGAAAACACTCTGCCTTCCTGCCTCCCTTTCTTCCTTCTTTTGTTCTTTCTTTTATACTGCTGTTTAGATAAAGGAGCTAGTCATTTCAGGCAGAGAATTAAAATGAACAAAATGAAAATGAAAATCTCCTTTGGTGATATTGGACAAATCATTAACTATATATGCAATTTATTTCTCTCTGGTATAAGATTCAATTCTCTAAAGTTTACAAAGCTTTTTGATAAAGGAGAGGAAAGGCAAACAACAACATTATTCCAGATAGAAACAGATATCTACATCTTTTCTATCTTTATGTCGTTTCCTTTACCAGCCTTAGAGGAACACTTATAACCCAGCAAGCAAAGAGCATTAGTGGCTGTCAAATGTACACAGCCCTCTGTTAGGCAGCACCCAGGGTTAATAAAAAAGGCCCATCGCTGGCCTTCTAAAAGCTTCATTCTGCAATAAAATGACTGTATGAGCAAAAAGGATTGTTTCAGTTGCCTGATTCTATCAGCCTTTGTGGAAAAGTCCTTCTAGAAACAGCTGCAAAAATGGCAGAGAGTCTACCAGTTGGAAAACCCGCCTGCATTTTCAATACCTCTGTATCTCTTCACACCTCTTATATAAGCATTCTCAATCACCTTAAAGGAAAACAACCAAAACTATGAAGGGACTTTCCAGACAGAAGTAAACTGTCCCCATAGGAAATAAAAACCTTCAAAGTGTCCCTTTCATTGAACTTGTTTCTTTTCCTACGACAAATGGACACATCAGACATAAAATTTAATTGAGACACACTAAAGTAAGAGTCTGGCCTACCTGAATAGAAGAAGTTACAGCATTCCATTAAGGAGACACCAAGGTGCTAACAATGCATTGGCTCCTTTACATCACATTACACGGAACTTCTAAACACCATCAGCTAAATAATGTGATATTTATTTAGGATTTCAACAGCCTTCCGTTAAACTGTGCTGTGTGATTCCATTTTACATTTCTTTTTCTGGGTGTTTGTTTTAATTTAAGAGCCAGTATGCATATTGACAATTCTTTGACAGCACAGATAAAACCACCAGGAGTGTATCTGTTTATTGAGGACTGACAGCTTTATAGCGAACATAAAAATAATCTAATGTTTATTGGGGCAAATGTTTGGACTGAGGATTAACTGAAACTACTGAATAGAGAAAACCTTTTCATCCTATTCAGACTTTTCAAATAAGCTTTGGGATGAACTACATAAAAACTTTTTGTGTTGATTTAATGCTGTTTCCTTTAACTCATCCCACTGCTCACTCCCTTCCACTCCACTATCTCAAATTATGTTTTGTTTTACAACAAGGGTTCGAAGTAAGTAAAACCTTACAAAGTAAGATGTTACTGTTCAGATTCACTGCTATAGAATTATACAGGCCATGCAAACTTTCTATATAACATAAAGCAAAAACTCTAAACCATACTGCTCTTAATATATTGTCTTTTTCTACTGCTGCATTCTGTGGCTTTATACATAATAAGAATGCTTGGATTTTTTTATTTTTAGTCATTGTTTGAGTGGCAGAGCAAAACTTGTTTCAAACTATTTTAAAACTGTTTTTAAATGGTTAGTAAGTTTTTGTTTTTGTTTGGTTTTTGGTTTTGCCTTTAGTCAAGTATCAACAGCATTAGATTGTTGTCTTTATTTTGAATAGAACATTTAAAAGGTCTTAAAAAATAAGCTAGTCTTTCTATCAGGGGAAATATTACCCCTTTGAAAACAGATTAACAGTGCTTGACTTTAATTTTTTTAATTTGATGTTAGTTATAATTATTAATATCTCTTTTTCTAGCATCTTTCTTGCAAAAAGTAAAGAATTTTATACTTGCCTAATTCATCCTAGCAAAGTTTAAGTCAGCCACTACTACTCTTTACCACCCACACTCCTATTTTATACTGAGTTAAATAAATAGGAGAAAAAAATTGGCAACTCATTAAGAGTCACTCAGGAGCGACTGTGGAGCCAAAAATGGAATCCTAGTTTATTAGCTGAGTCTAGCACCCCAAGGCAGTTAAGTAGAGTGCATTGGCTCTTTCCCTTAGAAAAGGCTGTGTCTCCTGACAAAGCTGATATGTGAACTTGCAATTAGCTCTGTTTTAGGTTTCATCACTGGAACTAACACCCCCATGGAGAGGATAGGTTTTTGTGAGAGTATATGCATCAAACATGTGAGTAGACCCAGCAGACTCTGGAAATACCAGAACCTTGAAGCAGCTGAGAAGTTTTGAGGTGCTTTGTTTTGTTTTGTTTTGTTTTGTTTTTAAAAGAATGTTATACTAGGTGTGCTATTAGTGTTTCACCACGAGGCAATCGTGAACTACTCACGGGTCAGGATCCTCTCTTTCCCATCTTGGTGCCCCCGAAACCAAGCATAGCGCATGAACCATAGAAAGAATTCAGTGAATGTTTTTTGAACTAAATAAACTATATTTAAAATTTTTAGCTTTTAAAAGATAGATTTGGTCCTTCATTGTTTGTTTTAAGAAAACTACTTACTTTTTAATTCCTCGATAGATTTAATTTGTTCTTAAATTCCTTTCTGCATCACGTCCATAACGCTGATGATTGTCTGCATTTTAAAGTGTGATAATGTCTTGAAATGCAGAAATTGTTAATAAGTTAGTAATTATGGTATTTTCATTTCATTTCTACAGCATCAAGTTGTTAGCGCTTCTTGGGAGCTAAGTGACAGTGCTTATGGGCTCTTTTTCTAATTTATATTGTGCAACAGTTCACTTTCTTAAAAAATAAGCGACAGCATCTCCTCCTTCGGTCATCCTTTACTGCATTTCCCATGACTTTGACGCCCTGGAAGAGTTTCCTGATGCTTCAGTCATACTTGTTCTAAGAAGTTATGTACATGCTGGGTTGCCCTGAATTCTGTACCTTATACCCACCTCCTCCAGGCCCATCTACATGAACTGCCTATTTGTTTTCAGGCCCAGCTCATGATACTGTCATGGTTCTCTGACATGGTTTGGTTCCTGGTTGTGTGTGGATCTGTCTCCTCTGGGTTGGTGATAGGAATCCCAGCCTGGCAAACATTCAGCAACTGCCTGCCATCCCGAGAAGGGCTGAAGGTTTCACTCGGTCCTGGGAGTCACACTGCACAGATGCTTCACAATCCACATGGAGGTCTCATAGGCTTGTTCCTATAGTCCCAGTTTTAGAAATAAACTCTTCCTGTGCCTTGGGCTTCCTGTGCCTTGGCAAGGTTATAGCTAACCTCTTATAAATTTACCCTTCCTTTAAAAACAAAAGCAAAATCCTCTACTGATTCCTTAAGTCTAAGTGATTCATGATTCATCTTCTTTAAGATGTCTGAGGCTCTGTTAGAATATGTTGGGCAAGGGAAGCGGCTGTGGCTCAATCAGTGGGACTCCCGTTTACCATATGGGTTCGGTTCCCGGGGCCTCCTGGTGAATGCGGGCCCGCCCACACGGCGTGGTTGGCTGACCCGGCAAGCACGGGCAGCAAGGGGGGGATAAATGAATAAATAAATAAAATCTTTAAAAAAAAAAAGGAATATGTTGGGCAAGCAGAATTGTGGTGTCAGGTATGCTACAATCTCACCTCCAGAAGATGGGCTTCAGAAGTCGGCCTAAGGAATCATACAGTGCAACAAAATTCCACCCTGAGCAAAATTATGCCCATAAGAATGGGTTTACTTGTAACTTAAATTGACCAAACTGACCACTTTACTTGTGATCCTTAAGATTTTAATTACAAAGTTAAAATCACTTTATAAACTATATACCACTCAGCAATATTTTAAAATGTTTTGTGTTTTTTAAGTGATTTCCCCAAAAGTCCCCATCACAAAAAATCTATTTAAAAAGACTAATATATTTACTGTACCTTTAAGGTTATTCTAATAAGCTATAATCATGTTACAGTGTCTTGGGATTCCCCTTGTTTCCCCTTGATTCACAAAGTCAAAATAAGTAGTTTTCACTAAAATGGTCTAGTGGTCCCCAATAATACAAACATGGTATATGTTTAAAAAAAAATGCAGTAATTGTTTGGTTTTTTATTGCATAGTAAATATGCAACCTACTCTGAAATATTTAGAAGATGATGGATTATGGATAAATAGTTAGAAAGAAAGAATGATATAAAATGTGGCAAAATGTTAAAAGTTGGTAAATCTGGGTATCTGAGTAGGAGGTATTTTGGAGTTTTCTGTATTGGTTTTATATTATTTTTTCAACTGTCCTATAAGTTTGAAATTATTTCCAAATAAAAAGTTAAAAAATACAGTGTATACATAAATTCATGCTGCAGGAAAATTTTCAGTAATTGAAATTTATGAGATTTTTTCATCTTGTTGATCTTGGAATCAATTTCATTTATACACAGAGACATCAACATAAACAAACCTTTCATTTTTATTCCTTGGACAAGAGTCTTATTTTACTAGGATGCTTATGTACATCATCTATAAATGCTGTGCAATTAAAGTTTTGATTTATTACATAATTATATTTTCTAATACTCTTTCAGTCTGAAATAACTATATTACATATTGGTGCTGTGTGTCTGTTAAAAGACCCATTGCTATTAATTTTATTAAAGTTTTATTAAAAGTTAGGATTAATTTTTCCCCTTCTTTTGAGGAAGTGAAAACATTCTCAGAGAAAATGAAAAGTGAACATCACTACCTAGGAAACAGCTTCTTACTTGTTCCCACTCCTCTGTTAACACTCTGCACCTGCCTGTAGCTGTACGTGTGCATGACCTGCATGATATCTTACATACACTAAACTTGGCCACAGACCTTTTTTTATGCATTTGTCTTGATGCTTGCTAATTGACAGCTTGATCTCTATTAACTTCTTATTTTCCTTTGAGGTTACACATCTTAGTCACTTTCCAAGTCTGTATTTTTTTTCATAGCCCAATAAAATAAATGTGTTTCATGAACTTCTTTGAATTGCTTCTTCTTGCCAAGTTTTTCTACTTCTTTACTGATCTGCACAATGAATATTTTACTATGAGACTCTTAAAGGTGTGTACAAGTTGATGAAGTTCCACTGTATGCATAAAACCAAGCCAAACTTGCCGTTCAAAAGATAAAGCCAGGAGAGAATAAAGGCCATATGTTAATACAGGGGAAAAGACTGACTGCAGCTATTTTTCCCTGCTTAGTGTTTATAGTTATTTCTATGGAAACTGCACGTGGATTTCTGGGGATTTAATTTGACCCTGGGGACGTACACAAGTAACTATGAAAACATTTGGTCCATTAACTTTGGGTTCATCATATACTTATGCTTGTCCTTTCTCTTTAACTCATGACATGTATCAGACTGTCATGGTATTCATGCTGAGGTTTTATTTTGTGTGTTGGTGTGGGGGTGTGTGTGTGTGAAGGAATAGGGGAAGAGGCTTCTTCTCTCTAAGGATAGCTGTGAAGTACAGAATAGTGTGTTAGCTTCCTCACCTACATTTTCACTGCTTAGAAGTGTGAACCCAAGGTTGTTCCATTTATTCTATTTATTCAGATTTTCCCATTAGTGACATTGCCAGGACCAGAAATAATTTGCTTATCTAAGTCTTCTATCCCCTTTCCCCCTCTTCCCACTCAATTTTCTCTACATGTCGGCATTGTAAGATGAGTTGTGCCTGAAAACAAATAGGCAATTCCAGTTCTCACAGACGAGCCCAGAGGGGTTGAGGAGCCTGCCGAATTCAGCTGCAATAGCATGCACATAACTTCCCAGCTTCCCAGTGTATAGCTGATTGGGAGAGTTCAAATTGTGAGGACATTCTCCTCTTGCATTCTCCACACGGTATAGAGAGGTGATCAGATCACAATATCTTTGCTCCTATTTTACCTGGTGGCACCCAGCCCTTTTAGATTTGTGAGCGCTAAACGTGTGTACATATATGTTTGCTTAAATATGATATTTTTATTTTACCAATATTAGAAAAAAAAAAAGTAAGAGCTGTATAAGATGCCATTTCAGAGAAAAAAAAAAAAAAAAAACAACACCAGAGAAAGACCAGGATTAGCAAATAAGAAACTAGACAGAGAAGTTTTAGGAAGATAGAACCACAAAGATCAACAGAGATTAAATGACTGCCTTTAGGATGTGGTATCTAATATGTGGTGGGAACTGTGATAGGGGTAAAAGCAAATGATTAACTTTTTTTTCCTTAGTAGAACTCCTGATGGCATTGTCGGGCACCTGAATACCATTTCAAAAGGCACAATATCCAAAATTAATCCTGTAAATTGTTTTTATTTTTTAATGAGAAAGGACATATTATATTGATAAAATGAAAGTAATAAACTTTTTTGGTATTGAAACTTTATAGTTTCAATACCAAAATATAAAGAGTAAATGTGCAAATTAAGCTTTTGCAACATAGAAGTATCCACACAGTGTATCAAATTCTAGATTTTTCAGGAGATCATTCATTGTATTGCCCTGCTGCTGCCTACATTTTAGACATTTCAGTTTATGAGCAATTCGATCACAGAGCAATTTTTCTCTTTATTTAATACTTGGGCCAAAATTTTGATGGACGAGGAGGAGGTATGTTATAGCTCTTGACTGTGGATTTTCAATTATCCATGTGGTCTGCCTTCCATTAACAGGAATAATTGGAAACTGGAAGTACAGAATACAGATTCATAGCCATCTAAAAATGCTGCTGAATATATGAATTTTACAGGCCTCTGTTAAAGTCTCTTCAAAAGGATCATGTTTTGCTGGAGATCTCAGATGCAAGACCTCAGATACTCTCCCGCCCCCACCCACCCACCCCCTGTCTCTGTCCTTCCCTTACTCCCTCCTCTTATCTCTATCTCTTTCTCTTCTCTCTCCTGAAATGTAAAATTCTCTCAGCATTTTCTATATGTAATCTCTCCTCTACAAGATTAGAAACTCCTCAAATTCAGGGATATGCCTACTTCATCTGCACCTTCTAGTGCTAGATACATACTAAATAGTTGGTGACTACCTGATAAGATCCTTCTTTAGGACTGGTTTGGGAATCATCACTTAAGCCACTGGCATAATATTAAGTTCTCTAGAGTAAAACAATTCTGTGGGGGGAAGAGTTGATGGTCGATCTATACCTCAGAGTATTTATAAAAATGGGAATCTTTATTTATTTACACTAAATTTTTTCTTATTATTTTCATTCTAAAAAGACAATAGGTAATTTCTTTTTACAGCATTTTATTAAATTATAATACATAAAAGTGCACATAAGGATACACTTCATTGAATTTTTACAAAGTAGCTACCCATGTATTTAGCGCTCAGATCAAGAAATGAATATTTCCAGCTCCCAGAAGCCTCCTTGTACCTGCTATCAACCACCATCACGCTCCACCCCCACCAAAGGTAAGGACCATCCCTGAGGTTGACTCTTTTTAATTTTCAAATATCACATCGTTTTCTCACCAGGTTTATTGGCTGATTTTTGTGGGAGAGCAAAGGGGGGTGGTTAATCCCCTAGAGCTGGCTTCTCTGCATTGTGGGATTTTCCTAGCTGTTAATTATTAACTTTTCCTTAAAATAAAACTTCCATTGTGTAAGGAGAAAAACTCCATGAGCACAGTACATGTGATATAAATCACTTTTATGTCTGTGAAACAGCTGAGTTTACATTTTTATTACATTGTTTGAAAAAGTATCTTTTCATCTGGAAAGAATCAGTTTAAAATGTGATTGTCAACACAACTAAACCAGTTTTCTGTTTAAAATGGCTGCTGGTAGAGCTAAGAACTATAATTAAGCCAGGTTTTTTCCTTATAGACATTATTAGTGACTAAAACCTAGAGGTTTTGACTGAAATTTGCAAAGAAATTTGTAGACTTTAAAAGAAGGAAGGTAAAATGTCTGTTTAGATGGAGGAAGAAAATTAGTAATGAACAAGAATATTACTGTACAAGTCAAAATGTTTCCCTGTGAAAGGTGATTTAGGGGTGTGATTTTAAATTAAATTAAAAGCAATATATGTATTTATAAAGTGTTGCCTAATAAGAATACTTTAGTTTGAAAAAGATTTCTACTTTTTAGTAAGTTAGCAGCTTATAATATAACATAATTTTCTCTCTAAACAGTTTTTAGATTTAAGTTGCTCTGAGAGGATTCTTTTAGAAATATACTACAACTCAATTAAATTAACCATTCTAATATAAGCAAAAACAATAGTTTGAAAGCTAGTAGCAGTTTGCTTATTTTACTAATTTCTTGCTATTTATTTTGAAATGATAAAAGGGGGGGGCAGATCTTTTGGTAGTATTTCTTGATGCATTTAATTTTCTACTCTATTATTAAATAAAATTGATATATAACATGTTCCTTTATTACTGAAATACTATCTTTGGAAGATGTACTATAGATTTTTGGCTATACACATTTCCTTGGTTCCAGTACAATGATGCTATGATATATGTAGCTTTGTAATAGTCTAATCTTCCTAAATTCCTGCTTTGAACGGTGTATTTTTCAAAACATAGGGTAATTATCACCACACAATCGCATGTGCTAGCTAACTTTTCATCTTCAACGGATTTGCAAAATCCCATTATTTGTGGCTTTTCTAACAGAGGACTTTTTTTACACCCTCCAAATGTTGCAGGCTTTTTGGAGAACAAAAATTCTCGATAATCCATATGAGAACAATCTGTTTAAATACAAGCAGAATAGAGACAATTTTGAGTACTTATCCAATACAGTTTAATGTGCAAAAGAATTTTTTGAGCTAAAAATGCTGAATCCATAGCCTTTTCTATGAGCTAATGCAGAGCAAAGCCATCATTCAGCATATTACCTGGCAAGAGTAAATGTGTGGCAGAACTTTGAAGGCAGAAAGGAAGTTAGAGATGATTTACAGATTTAAACTGGGGAATAATACATCTCAAAAATTAGGGTTAGTAATAATTGAAAGTTTTGCACATATGTAAAGCTTTGATGATGATGATTTCCTTTGAGCTAGTTAATAATTATTATTCTGTTTATCATCTTTTAGATTTTCCCTGTGAAGATACTTATATCCTAAGATACCACCACTCAGAAAGAAAATTTAACCAAAACAAAACACTTCTGGATGCTGGGGCCAATAGATATTAAATGCCACTCTGTGAAGCTTGCAGACATCATATTGAAAGCTCCTAATCTGTATTTTAGACTTACCTTTCTCTTTTTATCAACAGTCGATTTGGTTGGAATGCTCTTCTCCACTAGGGAAAAAAGTCTTAAATACAACCGTAGTAAAAAGATGAATTTTTATGTAGGCAGAATAATTTTTTTCCTGTTTATCTTTCAATTTTCTATATTTTTGCTTAGATGTTTTATTCTTATTCTACCCTGCCTACACATAGTTTTTGCTGGATGCCAGCCATACGGTCTAGTGAAATGCTGTCTGTTTTCTTTTGAGAGGATTGACAGAATTGAAATTTTTCTTAGGGAAAGATGCTAGCAAAATGAAAGCATAATGGCCACTTTAAATATATATTATATCAAGCTACCGATGGCTTTCTTAAGAAATTTCATGTTCTTTCTGTCACTCCAATCCTTGTCCTTTCTTCCCTGAAAAGATCTGCTTTTTTTCCCCCTGCAAAAATCTATGAAATAACTTTGAGGAAAACCAGATTATCAGTAGCAAAACTTCAAACATCCAATGACTCCTACAATTCATTTCACTGAATTTAACTATTTATGAAAAACTATTGTAGTAATATAATGTCAGTATTAGCTCAAAATTATCAACTTCCTGTAAAGTTTGGGTTTATAGTTCTGTCTTAAGTTAATGGTTGTATATCTTATACTTATCAGGCAAAAAATGAAAGTAAGACACCATTAACAAATAGTCAAATGTTAATCATAATTGAAATAAAATATTCAAAAACAATAAGGAAGCATTAGTTAAGTATATTTTTTTTCTGGGAAATATGTAGATATATTATTTGGTTGCAGACACAGTAAAAATGAGTTAAACAAAATTCTCAAAATTTTTTACCTGGAATTTATAAATTTGACAAATCCATTAAGTGATCTACCCTTATGGTTGGAAAACTGATATTTTCTAGGTAAATAAAATAACTAGAGAGAAAGCAGTGACTTACTTTTCATGAGAGCCAAACCAGTAAGACAAGTTTAGTTCTCTGGAATATGAGGCCCCCTTAGGAAAGGAGAGAGAGATAGATGACAGGAAAGCACATATTTTTGATATTGATAGAATCCGAAGATTTCCATCAGAACTTTAAACATATGTACAGACATATTCCTTAGTTGGTTGTGAAGTCAAAGATGTTGTTTAAATACTAAATATTTCATATTTAGTTTCATATTTAGAATGTTTGGAACCTTTTTGTTTTTCAACACGCACAGATCCAGGATACTTGTCCTCAGTTGCTGTGGTTATCCAGGACAAAGGGTGGTGTGGAGCTTGGGCTCAGGTGATCCTTAAGGGGGTGGGCTACAGGAAGGTTACATTCCCAGCTGCCTGCCTCAGTGGCTCAGCCTTCCATGACCGCCGCTCTTTGTTGAAAATTGTTGGCAGAGGCTGCAGTTTGCAGCTTCAGATAAGAGCCGCCTTCTCAGGTAATACCCTCTATCAGAGCCCTGATGACAGACTGGGGAGTGCAAGTTTTTTCAGGTGCTCTGTTTGCTCAGTAATCCTCCAGTGCCAATCTCCTCCAAAGAGTGAGCGGGACCCATCGGTAATGGACATCAGCCATTAAGCTGGCAATATTTGTCATATATCAGGTTACTGCTTTGTTACTCTCAAGTGATGAATGGATGCTGTTATGCTTTAAGAAAATAAAGCAATGTTGTAAATATGTCCAAACTATAAAAGTGGCCACTTTATTTTTTTTTCCATTTCTTGAGAAATAAATGCAAAGTACTTCAGAAATGCTAGTCTTTTTCCTTTGGAAGTACAGAAAGCAATGTGCTTTAAGTTAGTGTTTGTAGTTGCTTAGGGTCTTACTTCAAACAAATTACCCTTGGTGTGTCTATACTGTGTTTTGCCTTTTTGGTTTGATACAGCTAAGTTTATATTTTGCACAAGCATTCTGATTAAAGGAGGCATGCCTGCAAAGAACTATTCACAGAAACCATTTGTTCATGCATAAAGAAATCCAAACAGGGAATTTAGGTGTTAAAAATAGCATGAGACCAAAGCAATTCTCTTAGTTTTTCCTATATTAATTAAACACATCTCTGCATCACAGAGAGAAGTAATAATTTTTAGCTACTTCCTAATATAGTTGAGTAAGAAAAAATTTCTAGAAAATGATATTGTACTTAATAGTATTTTGTACACAAGTCACATCTGTTTTGTTAATATATCTACACAGTAATTTGGAAAAATATTAATTCTGTTTAACATAAACAGGACTGTGTAGTCATTCTTTTTATGTTTTAATGTCAATTTCAACATTAACTTTTTATACTTTTTTATTATAAAAGTAGATTTATAGAACATCAACACTGATTTTTTTAATTCTTTAAGAAAGTTTGTCCTTTTTGAAAGCATCCAGAAATTAAATTTTAGAACTGGCACGTTAAATATATATTAAAACCATATGAATTTGTCATCTATTGTTTTTGTCCATTTTCTAAATGCCATTAGCCCCAGTGTAAACAACAGAAATATTCATGGTGACAGTTCTGAGGTAATATAATAAATGAGGAACCCAGCCAGGATTAGAATAAATGCTGTTCTCAGATGCCCCCCCTTCCCCCTAATTTTTATGGCTTCCCAGGTTATTCTTTGTAAAGTATATTTCAAGGCCACATCTAAGTTGAATCCATCTAGATGGCCTCTCTCCTCTTTTCCTCCTCTCAGCTGCTCTTACTGAGGCAAAACTCCTTCAGGTTCCTGAGAGCAGGTGCTTCTCCTTTTGTGTGAATCGGCTTATCCAGGGCCACTGGTAAATTAAACAGCACCACCCCAGTCCCTGTCCTGACACTGTAACTTTCATTGTCAAGTCACTGTGTTGACTGTAACCAAGAAGCAAGAAAAATCTTATGGAGGACAGTGGCTACGTGTGTTTATTTTACTACCACAGGCTCATAATTACCAGAGAGGTGAAGGGCCGCACCTCCATCAGCTCTAATTGCTGTGAAAGCCTGTGGGCTTCTACTGAGGCCCACAGCAAAGTCAAGAACATTTCCTGTACAGAGGCTGGGGCCTGGGGTTTGAGGCAATATGCCAAACTCTTGCAAAGTTCCTTCCCCTCAGCCCCATTTTCAGGCCATTTTTCCTTCTTTCTAGATGGCCATTAGCAAGAGTGGTTTTTTGTTTTGTTTTTTTTTATTTATTTATTTTCTTTATTCCCACCCCTGATGTTTTTGCACTCGCTATCTGTTCCCCGTGTGTTCTTCTGTGTCTGCTTGTCTTCTCTTTAGGTGGTACGGGAAACTGATCCTGGGACCTTCTGGAGTGGGAGAGAGGCACTCAATCTCTTGTACCACCTCAGCTCCCTGGTCCGCTGTGTCTCTTATTGTCTCTCCTCTGTGTTTCTTTTTGTTGCATCTTCTTGCTGCACCAGCTCTCCATGTGGGCCAACACTCCTGCGTGGGCCAGCACTCTGCATGGACCAGCTCTCCGCGTGGGCCAGCTTTCTGCTCAGGCCAGCTCGCCACGTGGCCAGCTTGCCTTTCACCAGGAGGCCCCGGGAATCGAACCCTGGACCTCCTATATGGGAGACAGTAGCCCAATTGCTTGAGGGACATCCGTTTCCCACAAAGGTATTTTAAGTGCAGGGACGTCTAACAGAATGAAGGGAGCAATAAACCATACAGGACCTCTCTGCTTCAAGGGAAAAGAATTTGAGTGATCTCAGGAATCAACAGAACCTTTTTGCAGAAAGATTTGTTGGGGGGATTACACTGTCTAAGAGTCTAAGTTCTACCTGCAAAATAACATTCCGGAGAATTTAGAATTCAAATTAGGAATATTCTGAAATTCATTTACTGGTGATTCTCCTGATTAGTTTTCAAGTGGGCCTGTGTTCTGAATGAGGCCAACCTAATTGCAGAAATTTAAAGAATATCTGTTTTAGTGACTTACCTGGAAAAAACAAAATCACCCTTTCCTTGCCTGCATTTGGATTCAACATATTCAAGTATTCAAACTTAGGTTTAAAATAAAAACCGATATATTGATTGATTTTGAAGAACAATGTCGCTACTTGAAGCAACAGGGAAATTTCATTATCTTTAATGAGTGCCTATTCTCACACTTGTTCTTTATACACATCACATTATGTGATCTTCATACCAACCCTTCAGGTATGTTTTATTATTTCCCATTTTATAGATGGAAACCAAGGGGTCCAACGTCCACAGCTAATTAATAAATCTGGGAAAGTCTGATTCTAGAACCCATGCTCTTGCCTGTATACCAGGGTGCCTCCCAAGGATCAAACTCACCGGCAGGGTCTTAAATGACTAGAAATATCATATTTATCCCCAGGAAATAATGTTCAGTGATACCGCAATTTCTTATTTTCATCAAAACGCTTCATTTATCAAGCAAAGTTTCAGGTTTCTGTTTCCAGCTGGTCTCAGGTCATGGAACCTGTACATTAAGCACTTAATATTGACTTGTAAGAGTTCCCCAACTGCACCGCAGCTAGACTTTGTAATATAAACACGCATTACAGAGCTGGGAGCTCAAGCATCCATTTTCCACAGGTGTTACCTGTGCATGTCTGTTCTTGCACCGTCATTATTCCTCTTGCAGAGTGAATACATTGGGCCCCCTGAATGTGCTTTCATCAAAAGAATGCTTTAATATTGGGCCTGAGTGTGCAAAGACAACTAGCTTCAAATTGAACTTAAATTATGCAGGAGGCTGACACACTGATCTAAATAATCTGCTTTCCATATTGTTGTTTTAAACCACATAACAATGGTAATGCTAATAATAATTTGTATTCCAGTAGCACCTTTTGGTGAGAAGCTCAAATAGCTTTGTGGTTATTGTCTCAATAATCCTCTCCCCATCCTTCCAGGATAAATGAGGTAAAATATGTAAATATGTATCTCCATTTTTCACTTGCAGAAAGTCAGGTCCAGTGAGGTTACTTCCTGGACAACTGACAGAGTGATATGTCAGACTGCTAAATACACACCGGTGACTCCAACAAACACATTTTATTTGTTTTATTTGCTGGTTTGTTTGATATAGTTTTGTTTTGTTGTCAAACCCAAGACCCAAACAGAATATTTTTTAAAAGCAAACTGCCAAGTGTACAGTATAGTTAAGCACTCAGGACCCTGGAGTCTCTGTTTCCATATCTGTAAAATGGGAATCATGATAGAGGGCTCGTGGAGTAAGACATCTGAGTGCCTGGCCCATGGTAGGAGCTCAGCCAATGTTTGTGTGCATTCTCACCCTTCCTTCACGCTGGGGGAGTGAAGAGAAACACAGAGCCAAGCCTGCTAGTTTAGCCCCTTACTCTTGCTATTTCTTCTCTTGTCTCCTGCAAGTTGTCTGGTTGGCTTTAGTTTACTACCAAGGCTGTTTCTAAAAGGAAGGGGAGTGCTCCAATCTGGAGACACCAGAGGTTATCACCTCGAACCCAGGTAAAGAGATTATAGTTGGCTTTAGAGCTGACTGGGGAGGCTGAGATCAGTTCCAGAAGACAGCGTGTTGCTAATGAACTGCATTCAGGCCACTCTCAAATAGAACCATTCTCACACATGAACTAGCTCTCGGGGTTCCTCAAACCCAAAGAATAACCTTGGCTAAGATTCTGGTTGCACGCTGGTCATGAACATGTTTCTATTAGGAACTGTTGAACTTGACAGTCCTGATTTAAAACAATATTTTTGTCTCAATACCCAATGAAGATCAAATGTGCTCTACCGAATTCTGTAATTCTGGAAAATGTCCCAAACCACATTGAATTAAAACGTTCCTCAAATCTGGCATTAGAAGCTCATCTGTGGTGTCTGGACTCCTCTGCTAAAGACTAATAGCTTTCATCAACAAATGATCTGACACGCTGGCTGATCACTTTGTTGGTGCGTAGAGATTTTCAAAAAAAGGTGAGAAGAATGTCCAAGCCCTTAAACTTTCTTCCATACTTTGGGTTTTTTTTTAATTGCTCATCCCAGGAACACAATAAAAATTGGGGCACTGCTTCAGACTAGTGAAGGCTCTGGGGGTGATGTGTGGGATACCAGAACACTGGATGTTACTGATGACTCCCATTAATTCACACTGATGCCTCTGCAGCTTAGGAATAGTTCCATGTTATCTTGGGCCTCCATTTCTTAATCAATAAAATGGAGGTGATAAAGTCATTCCATACACACACACACACACACACACACACAGGTGATTTGAATATGTCATTGAATTTGGTCTTACTCTGAACAATTGGATCTCATTTTTAAGTAGCAAAGTGACTGTGGGGGTGCTCTCCTCCCAATTTTAAGGTCATGCCCAATATGACTTCAAATAATTAAGCACAATGGAGAATGTTTCAGACACTGAAAGAGTTGTGCATCATCCCAGGGTCAAGAAAGTTGCCTAATCATTTAGTTTCTGTTGCAACTGTTACCAAGCACACATACATATAGCTTGGCCCTGGAATGCAGTTTTGATGTGTGTGGGGAACATGGGCAGACAGTGCTGCTGCTGCTGCTATTTAAACACACTTTTGTGCCTATGCAAAGGCTTGTAACTACTGACTCCTATGAAAGCATCTTCAGATGCAAGTGTATACCCTCAGGTGGTGCCGAGAACAGAAACCTGGGCATATTTCCATTAGAAAATGAAGTGGAGCTATATGAAGCTGATGGAAATGCTAATGGGCAGTATTAAGGTGGTTATTGTTGAAAATGCTTTAGGCAACACAATAAAAACATGACTAATGATTAGATGCTGTTGCATTAAAAGCAGGTTCTATGCAGAGCGCCATGTGCTAAATGAGAGTCTCTGAGATATTTTCAATGTGGGCATGTTGATGTACACATCCTGGAAACATTACTCATATTTATTTCACTTAATGGAATTTGGTAATTCTGTCTGCATTTTTTTCTGGGAAGCATGTTGGATACATACATTAATGTCCAGTTTAGACTATAAGTTGGTAAAGGGAATAACTGCTGGGTTTAGTCTGGTGCACAGCATATGAACGTGGTGAGGAAGATACTACCCATGGTTGTGGCCCTTGCTCCACTGGTGCTCCCATCTTCCAGGCTCTCTCCAACCCTACATCTCTTAATCCATCCCTCACTAAATCCTGAGTTGTCTTCTGGAATGTTCCCCCAGTACTTCTTTTCCTCCCCACCCCCACTGCTACCATCCCAGTCCCTCTAGCCAGCCTTTCCACTCCCTATTCCACTCTCTCCTCGCTTCTGTGTCTAGCTATCTGAATGTCACTATCATCATGTCTTCCCTCTGCTCAGGAACTTAAACTGTCTCCTCATTGCCTTCTGTGCCAAGTCAAACTTGATACTACCTTACATTTCTACATACTTTTCAGTCCTCTTGAGCATGAGTCTTATGTCTCTTCAAGTATGTCACCTTAATGTCCTTTTCATTCCTGCCTCCATGCCTCTATTCATGCTTTTTCCTCCACTTGAATACCCTTTTCACTCCTAGTTATACAATTCAACCCATACCTGAAAGTCTAGACTAAGCTCCACCTTAATTGAGCCTTGCCAAAGGACCTTCTACCCTCACTACCCTTAGCACACTGGGATGCAAGAGCAGGGAGTGGGTGCACATATACTAATTTTTCAGTCTTGTGATCAAAGATCAGAAAGCAGGTATGCTAATTTACGGTTCATAGATGCCTAGATACTATCAGTTTTGGTGTGTACTTGTGTTTTTCTGGGGGGAGGGGTCCAGCTCTTCATTAGATTCTGAAAGAAGTCCTTGGCAGGGCGTGGGGGGGGGCGGGAATGGTTAGAGCCACTGCTGTAAGTAGGTAGAAAAGAAATGTTAGGGGGCAGCCCCTGACCTCAGCGCTGTTGGACTTTGATGAGAACTAACTAAACTTAACTTCACATGGAACAACTGAAAAGTTTTAATTAATGCTTGATTGGATGGAGCTTAAGGGAAACTACAGGTTTGGAGACTTTTGCAGTAACCTGGAAGTAAGGTCATGTGGGCTGTGATGAGGGCAGATGCAGGGGGAATGAGGAGGAGGCACCTGAAGAAAGAACATCAGGAAGGAAGAAATTATGGGACTTGGGCTGGAGAGGGGAGGTGGTAGGCAGGGATGAAATGATAAAAGAAAGGAAGGAATCAGCTGTGCAGTCCCAAGAGCTTCTGTTGGGGTGATGAAAAGAGAGATGGTGGCATCTGAGAGCAAAGAAAGCTTTTGGCATAGAAGGAGGGTTGGATTGAATTTGAGGTGGAGGGGAGACATCAAATTGAACTTGTTCCCTGAATCATCTAGGGGATTTGGGCATTGCCCCCATAGTTTCATTTCAGGTGTTTTAGTCTTGCCTCTCAGACTAACTTTTAAACACTTGGAGGACAGACACTTTGACTTCTCCTGTTCTGGGTGTTGGGTCCAGATAATCTAGGTTTAAATCATGGCTCTACCACTATTAGCTGTGTGACCATAGGCATGTCATTAACTGTAAGCCTCCATTCCTCCCCCAGATTAATGGGAGTACCTATCTTATTGGGTCGATGTGAACATCAAATTGAAAAGTATATTTAAAGAGCTTAGGACGGTTCCTAGCAACAACAACAACAAAAAAAATGTGCTCAAAAATGGCAGGTCCTTCACTGTCCTTATTCATTCATTCAATGATATTTCAATGAAAGTTTACTATGTGTCAAGTACTATATTAAGTGCTGTAAATCTGACACAGTGTTCACCTTTAAGCCATCCCCAGACTAGTCAGGGAGCAAGATAAATTAATTGATGATAAGTGCTATGATAGATGTGTCTGCAGAATGGAAAGGTGAGTGAAGTGTTAAGAAGATAACACCTGAGGTAATCACAGCTGCAAAGAGAACCAATGCAAGTGATATAATAGCTCACACTATAATCCTGAGAGTCTAGAGAGCCACTAAGCAATTTAAGGCAAAAGAGTGACACATTCAGGGTTATATTCAAACCTCACTTCTTGAGTTCAAATCCTGATCCCATCCCTACTGTCTTTGTGACCCATGCAAGTTACTTAACTTATTTGTATCTCATTTTCTTATCTGTAGCAGGAAGGCAATAATATCTACATCAGAGGGTTGTTGTGTGATTAAATTGGTCAATATGTGTAACACATTCAGAATAGTGTGTGGTACAATGATATGCTCCATAAATGTTAACTATTATTATCATTAATAATCATAATAATATTTGATAAAGATCATTCTGTCAGCAATAGGAAGAATTCACAGTGGAAAGAGAATGAGAAGAGTGCCAAGGAAGAAGCCTGGGTACATTGAAATTTGAGATAAGAAGAAGAGAAGGGACCTTGAAGGAGAAACCGACCAGGTGGGAGGTAAGGGTGGGGAGATACTATGGAAGCCAAGAGAGAAGAGAGTTGTAAAGGAGGGAGGGGCCAATTGTGTGAAATGAGGCAGAAACGAGGTAAGGAATGGGAGTGCCCACTAGATGTGACAGTTGGAAGATTACCAGTGGCCTTGAGGAGCCCACTTTTGGTACCATAGTCAGGGAATGACTGTAAGGAGAGATGGAGGAGTGAGCAGAAGGTGAGAGAGTAGAGTCAGTATAGATTCTTCTCTGAAGGATCTTAGAAATAAAAAGAATGGCATCATCAATAAGTAGAGAGGCTTCTGGAATAGAGGTTCAGATGGTTGTTGTTATTTTTGTTTTGTTTTTAAGATGGGAAGGACTTGAGCTCAGCTTTATGTAAGAAAGGGATAATTGACAGACCAAGATCTCTAAAGAGGCATCAACCAATGATTTCGGTAGAGAAATTCACTCTAACAGGAAGGGGTCATATGGCTAATTCTCTGAGACAGATGTGTGAAGATAAATAGATTTGAAGGTGGGAGCTGCATGTTGACAGATATCCTCTCAGATAACTGCTATTTACTCTGTGAAATAGAAGGCAAGCTTATGTGCTGAGAGTGAAGAGGGAACTTGAGAAAAGTAGTATGAAGGTTTAAAATAGCCTGTGTGAGAATGGGAAAGAGACAAGACTCACACCAGGACTGTTGAGTCTTTGAACTTCCAGCTTACACTGGAACCATCCATCTTCAGGTCATGTGACTTTCTCCAATATTGCTAGAACATGAGGATAGGATTCAAGAAGCCACTGAAGGGACGTTTCAAGAATTGAGATATTGTGGAGCTGGTGTAGTTCAGTGGTTGAGCATGTATTTCACATGTATGAGGTCCTGGGTTCAATCCCTGGTACCTCAAAAACAACAACAACAACAAAAAAAAAAAACAACCTGGAGAGTTGGAGAAAATAATTGCTAACCATATATTGTGTAAGGCTTTAATATCCAAAATATTAAAAGAACTGCTACAACCCAACAACAAGAATTGAGGGATGTGAGTATAATTGTAAAAGATAATATACCAAAAATAAGGAAAGAGGAGAATCCAAGAGAAGTTCCAACAGACTGGGGTGAGTGGGAGAAATAAAGGTTAGCAGATAGAGATGAGGTTAAAAGCAGGTATAATTGAACCAAGGTAGAGAGGGGCAGGGCAAGGATCGAAAATGGGATGTTGACACTTAGTGTCTCAAAGGTGCAATATTTTCAGGTGTGGCCTTAGGAACAGATTGCTAAATTGAGGTGGTAGTAAACAATTTTGGAAATTAAGACATCAAGAACCATTAGGGCAGAGTGTTTGGGGCAGGCAAGTTAAAGATTATGGTTAGTATTGATAAGTCCAAAGGAAAGAATTTAAATCCTCATTAAATGTGAGCAACTGGCACAAAAGTCACTCATACCCCTGAAGAGAGTACCGTTCTGCTTGGGGATGTTCAAGAAATAATTATTGATTGGTTTCTTGGTTATGAAATATAAAAGGTTCTTTCTCTTTCAGTGGGTTTTATATTTATCCAGTCTTCCAAACCTTGCTTTCAGTGTCTATGCCTGATGTTTCAGCAGTGGAGAACCCCTTGCTTAGCATATTTCCACCTCCTGGCAGGCCAACACTGGAGCAAATATCTCTTTACCCACAACCAAGACTTATTATTCTTGACTTGAGAAGTCCATAAATACTTGTCAATTTGTAAAATTGTATAAATTAGCTGGGAAAAGATATTTTCTAGAGGATTGTACATACTTCACATCCCTAGTTACTTTAGATGGTTCTTATATATCCCTATTCTAAGTATTATGGGAACCAAACTTAGAATATAGGGCTGAGTTTCTTCTCTTCCCATGTTCTGTTGTTGATTTCCTGCATGGCAATCACTTATCACTTCACGAAAGCTGACATACTTTTGTTTTGTTTTGTTTTGTTTTGTTAGATTTTTTAAAGATTTATTGAAGTATATCACTCATACATAAACATACATAACACTAAGTGTATAGAAATAGTTGTGAACTTACAAAACAAACATACATATCATCATACAGGGCTCTCATACCTCACCCTACCACCAATACCCTGCATTGTTGTGAAACATTTTTAACAAATGATGAAAAGGTATCCTCAAAATATTACTACTAACCAAAGTATCTTACATTTGGTGTATTTCCCCCCAAACCCACCCTATTATTATTATTTTTATATCATTTATATATGAACATACATAAACAATAAGTATATAGTAAAAGTTGTGAACTTACGAAACAAACGTGCATAACATCATACAGGGGTACCATACATCAACCACCTACCACCTTGCATTGTTGTGAGACATCTATTACAAATTATGAAAGAATATCATCAAAATCTTACTACTACCTATAGTCCATACCTTACATTTAGTGTATTTTTCCCCCAATCCACCCTATTTTTATTTTTTTTTAATATTTTTATTACAGAAATTGTGAACTTACAAAACAATCATGCACATGTGTAGAATTCCCATAAACACCCACCTATCAACACACCACACCGTGGTGGAACATTTGTTACAGATTATGTGATAATATCATCAGACTATTACCACTAACTATGGTCCATAGCATACCTTTGGCACACTTTTTCCATACTCCCCCATTATCAACACAGTACATCTTTGACATATATTACAGTATTTCTGTTAACCACAGTCCATAGGTCACTCCAGTTGTATTTTCCCATGCTTCCTCACATTCCTTTGCTCTAGCTAACAAAGGACACTCTTGCATCTGTACCATCAACCACAATTCTCATCCACCTCTAGGTTTACTGTGTTATTCAGTCCCTAGATTACTCTCGAGCTCTCTTTCAATTGACATTTACATTCCTAGACTACCCTTCCAGTCACATTCCCATCTATAAACCAGCTGTTACTCACTGTAATGTGTTACCATCAACTTTATACATTTCCACACTTTTACAGTAAAGTTAGTTAAAACTTCTACATATATTAAGCATCTGTAGTCCATCTCAGTCCTCCTCTTATCTTCTTTAAGAACCTACCACCTAAGTCTTGAAGATGTTTTCCTACATTTTCTTCTAGAAGCTTTATGGTTCTTGCTTTTATATTTAGGTTTTTTATCAATTTGAGTTAATTTTTTTATAAGATGTGAGATAGGGGTCCTCTTTCTTTCTTTTGGCTATGGATATCCAGTTTTCCCACAACCATTTGTTGAGTGGACTATTCTGCCTGAGCTAGGTTGATTTGACAGGCTTGTCAAAAACCACTTGACCATAACTGTAAGGGTATGTTTCTGAACCATCAATTCGGTTCCATTGGTCTATGTGTCCATTTTTATGCCAGTACCATGCTGTTTTTACCACTGTAGCTAGGTAATATGATTATAAGTTCAGAAGTGAGAGTCCTCCAACTTCACTTTTCCTTTTGAAGATGCTTCTGGCTATTCGGGACCCCTTACCCTTCCAAATAAATTTGATAATTATGTTTTCCATTTATTTTTTTAAATGCTGGTGGAATTTTTATCAGGATTGCATTGAATCTGTATATCAATTTGGGAAGAATTGACATCTTAATGATATTTAGTCTTCCAGTCCCAATCCATGAGCAGAGGATCTTCTTCCAACTATTTAGCTCTTTTTTATTTCTTTTAAAAGAAAATGTAGTTTTCTTTTCAAAGAAATTGTAGTTTTCTGAATGCAAGTGCTTTACATCCTTGGTTAAGTTTATTCCTAAATATTTGATTCTTTTAGTCACTATTGTAAAAGGAATTTTTTTGTGACTTCCTCCTCAGATTGCACATTACTAGTGTCTTTTAAAGCCTATTTCATCTGCTATAAATATAGCTACTCCAGCTTTTTTTTTTCTCTCTCTCTCTCTCTTTTGGTTACTGCATGCATGGAATATCTTTTTCCAGCCTTTCACTTTCAATCTATTGGTATCCTTAGGTCTAAATTTAATCTCTTGCAGACAGCATATAGATGGCCCACATTTTCTTATCCGTTCCTCCAATATGTGTCTTCTGATTGAGGAGTTTAATCCATTAACATTCAATGTTATTACTGTAAAGTCAGTGCTTATTTCACACATTTTGACCTTTGGGTTTTATCCGTCACTTTATTTTCACCGCTCTTTTGAGACTTTTAGTTACTTTTACTGATATAATCTTCATTTCTAGACTCTCTTCCAAGCCTCTCTCTCCTGTCTTTTCTTTTCAGACTGTAGCACTCCCTTTAGTATTTCCTACAAAGCCAGTCTCTTGGTTACAAACTCTCTCACTTTCTGTTTATCTGTGAATATTCTAAACTCACCTTCATTTTTGAAAGACAATCTTGCTGGATATAAGATTCTTGCCTGGAAGTTTTTCTTTTCCAGTACTTTAATATACACCTGTCTTCTTGCCTCTGTGGTTTCTGATGAGAAATTGGCACTTAATCTTATTAGGTATCCCTTGTATTTATGCATCACTTTGCTCTTGCTGCTCTCAGATTTCTCTTTGTCTTTAGCATTTAACATTCAGAGTAGTATGTGTCTTGGAGTTGGTCTATTCGGATTTATTTGGATGGGAGTATGGTGGGCTTCTTGGACATGGATAGCTATGTTCTTCAATAGGGTTGGGAAATTTTCTACCATTATTTCGTCAAATATTCCTTCTGCCCCTTTTCCCTTCTCTTCTCTTTCTGGGACACCCATGACACATTAGTTTGCAAATCTCTTGCTATCGTTTAGTTCTCTGAGACCTTGTTCAATTTTTTCCATTCTTTTCTTCACATGTTCTTTTGTATATTCACCTTCAGAAGCCATGTCTTCAAGCTGACCAATCCTTGCTTCTGCCTCCTCTAATCTGCTGTTATATGATTTCAGTGTATTTTTAATTTCATTTATTGCATGTTTTATTCCTGTAAGATCTGCTATTTTTTTAATGTATGCGTTCAAATTCTTCTTTGTGCTCATCCAATGTCTTCTTTATATCCTTAATCTCTTTAGCCATTTCATTGAATTTGAATTTATTAAGGAAATTTGTTTGAACATCTATGATTAGTAAAGGTGATTAAAACAGTATTGCACGGGAAGTGGCTGTGGCTCAATCAGTAGGGCTCCCGTTTACCATATGGGAGGCCCCGGGACCCGGGGCCTCTGGTGAAGGCAAGCCCGCCCGCACGGCGTGGTTAGCTGACCCAGTGAGCACAAGCAGCAAGAGGGGGATAAATGAATAAATAAATAAAATCTTTTAAAAAAAAAAACAAAAAACAGTATTGCACATCAGTACCATTGGGTCAATTTTAAATTATTTTAGATTTCCATTAAAATATTTTAGGTGGTAGTTATTCTAAAATGGAAACAACAGCTCTTTAACTTTAATTTGTAAATTGACAGGATAGTTGACACAACCTGTATTACTAAGGAAAGCAGGTCTTCTAGAGTTAGTCAATGTCCTCAAAGGCCATTGAGAATCTGGATTCTTTTCATCTTAGAATTTGGAGTCTAGAATAAATTATCAAAATTCATCTAGCAAACTTACAATTCTTTTCCTCTTACTGGCTTTACCTTAAAGTAATCTCAGGAAAAATACTGAGAAATACATTTTATTTTTGACCACCTTTTTAACGTTTTCTCCAGTGTCACATGGAAATACATCTATGTGAAATCCAAAGCAACTTGTAGGAACTAACAACATAATCAAAGAAATCACAAGTATTATCTTAGTTGACTATACCCCATGCTATGAAACTGATGGGACTGTTAGAATTTACAAATGTAAATTTCCTACTATGTAGAAATACTTTCTAAGTATTAAGAAAGCTACCAAGTTCTTTATCTACAAGAGCATACAGTCTAATAGATAATCATAATAACTACATAAAGCACTACAATAAATGGTGAAATGTGACATGTGCTGTTAGAAGACTACAAAGAAAGCACTACTAGAAGGTCCCTCCATACAGGAAAGATGGAATGTGGCATTTGAGTTGATTTCCGGAGAAGTTCCCTTGCTTGCTGAGTAGAGGTAGATGCATTAATCCAAGACATCTACAAATGTCCATCAGATGGACATTTAATATCACTCATGTTTGTCCATTACATAAGGCATCAACAAATACCTTTGAACCATTACCTTATGTTATTACAATTCTGTTTTCCCCACTGTTATGTATGTATGCATGCATGTACACATGTATGCACGTATGTATGATGTAATAGTTAAGAGCATGTGCTTTGAGTCAGAGAGACCTGATTGGGAAAGTGAATGTCGCAAAGCCTCAGTTTTCTCATGTGTAACCTTTTGACATTAGAACTTTCCACATAGGGTTATCATGAGGATGAAATGAAATAGCACTGTGGTGGGCATCTGGTAAGCACTCAATGAATGTTACTATTATATTTGATTTTAGTATGCTGTTTCTTATCAACAGAAGATTTTGAGCTCCTTTAAGACAAGGGCTATTTATTTTTCACCTTTTATAACTTATTCAAAGCACAATTCTAGATTTTGAATAAATACTCAATAGATGTATATCTATTGGCTTTTAAACTTTTGAGCATAATCCCTCTGAGAATGATGAAACTTATCTGAGGATAAGCCAAGGACAGAGTCTTTTTCCATCACATATCCTATTTCTAACTTATAGGTTAGAAGCTCTTTAAGGGGCTTTCCAGTGAACGTTAATTGATACGGCCTTTGGTAACATGGGGTGCCTTAGATAGTGATCCTAGTATAACAGCAGTGTCTGGTGGGACTAACTCATCACTCACACTGAGAAGACACAAACATTCCACATTGTTGTTTAGCTACTCAGTGGCTGGAAGGTGATTTTTTTTTTCTTCTCAAAATCTGTCATCATGCATGCAACCAAACAAAATATTTTAAGTTTATTTTGAAAGAAAAATAACATGAAATCCTCAAGCATGCTTGTAAATGTGAGGTGTTTTTTTTTTCTTGAGCATAGTACCTCTGCAATAGAGACCTTTAATCAGCTTTTTGTCCTGAATAACGTTCAATGATCTCCCAATTTCTTACTTCCTAATACCCATCTATTGCCATGCCAGTGCATATTGAAAAGAAGAGAAATTCATGTAGGCTATAGTATATAAGGTTTTAAAAATAAATTTTGCTTTTACTGTGCTTTGAGTTACAACAAAAGAAACTGTAGTTAGTGATCGTTACCATTCCCAACAGCAACGAGGGTTTCTCACCCCAAATTATGTAACACTGAACTGCCAGAGAACTATGCAGGAGACCCTTGGTATTCACAGATTTAACACTCCAGGTTTTGAATATTTGCAATGGACCGTGTAGGTTTGTGATGTGTTAATTGGCAGTTTTGCTGAGATTTAAATTCGTATCACATGTGCTTTGAAGCTAGGTTAGGGAATGATTGAGGAGCTAGTGAGTTAACCTAGTCAACCACCCAGCATCCTCCCCAATCAGATTTTTTTTCTTGTTCCCTACTCCTGACATAGGCAGTAACTCTCAGGATGATTAAAAACTTGGCTTCTGTGAAAACAGAGAAATATTCATCAGAGGAAAGATAAAACATGAGTAAATCTTGCAAAAACATTTGTTTGTTTTGGGGAACTGATGTGCTTAGAAATTCATATGTCTTTAAAAAGTATTGAAAAAGACAGGAGCCTGTGCAAGTATGTCCATATTCATAGATTTGGGGATTTTTCATGTCTCAGAATTCATCTCTTGCAAATATCAAGGATTCTCAAACATGAACTTTGGAGGGTCTGGATGAGATTTTAAAATCCTAAAAAAATTCCCTTCCTTTGCTTCTGATATAGTTGGAATATGGCTGCTGAGTGCCAGGTTATGAGAGTGCTCAATTTTCAAATTCTTACAGAGGCTCTCAATGGCATGACTTGCTCCTGAAGGAGCCCAAGAGGCCTATGAGCAGTGCTTTGTGGCCAAGCTGTGGCCTTGAAGTGGCACATTCTAGGAATGCGATATCTTATGGTTTGGCAAGTTCTCTGGTCTCTTGGCCCTGTGGAAAATGCTACTTCCCACCTGATGCTGCTTGTGAGCTCAGACCCCTGCCTGTCATTAATCAGCACTTATGGGACAGGGGCGAGGCCAGTGGGGCCAAACAACAAGCGGTGAGTAATAAAGTTAACTCTGGTGCACTGCAAAATGAGGAGACAGAGTCTTTTGTGAAGCTTAAATGTATCTCATGTAAAAAGGCTATTCTTGATTAATATTATTATGTTAGAATGTCCTTTTTATGAAGTGATGGTGGTAGTATATAGTAGGTTTAAAAAAAAAAAAAGTTTCTTCCTTGGTGAAATTAAAAGTCGACAACTTTATTTAAGCTCCCCAGATTTTTCTGAAATTTTGCTTATTTGGGAAGTGCAAAAGATTATATATAATTCAAGGTTCTAAGGCTTAGCAAAAGGAGAAACTTCTCTAGAAAGCACAAGTTTTTCCTCACAATTAAACACAGTACAGCCTCTGGGCTTTTTACACAAGAGCATCTGAGTCCTCAGGTCACACCTGAACCCAGTCTCTGCTCTGGCAATGTATTTCATTGCCACTCAAGCTATTGGACCAGCTGTGTTTACATATCTTGAGCCATTCAAAGTAAGCGATCTTTGTTCTGATAATAATGGTGGGAGTTGTACTTTGCATTCATAAGCCCCATCCAAAAAATCCATTCTTGGCTCTCATCCAAAAATGACAATTGCAAAAATAAGATTGAATCAGTGATTTATTTTGTATCTTTTCTTTTCTTTTTTTTTTTTTTCTTTAGTAATAGTATTTCTGTTTTTGTAAGACTCTTACAGTACTTGAGGAATGTTGAGATTTACAAATTAAGGGAAATGTTAGGCAATAATAAAATAAAAAACATATTAGTGATTTAAATATAGCAGTCAGGCTGAAGACCAGATGGGCTGTCAGATAACACAACTTGAGCTAACAAGAGATTACTCTTGAAAACCTACATCTTCACCTGTTGTTTATCACAGTGGAATGTTGACATATCAGTTACTGCATGATGCAGTCAAAATGCAGCATTTTAGATCTGATCCCCAGGAAGGGTCCTTAAATTTAGACTGCCTAGATAAGGAAGAGGAGTGGACTAGTATTACATGTAAGCATAAGGTGGACACCAGAATATAAGTCAAACAACATCTAAATAAAATAGATATGCAGAAAGTCAAGAAGGCTATAAGAGTAATAGACTATTGCCAACAAATTTTTAGGACTGATTATACACATAACATAATTGCATGTGGCAAAATGAAATACAGGCAGCCTCCAAAACTATCTACATTCCCAGTAAAGGAAACTTAAGTAAGAAAGATGTAAGTCAAATCTGATTTCCACATAGAAACAGTTATAATAGGGGATTATATGCTTCACCAAGAGCCTGATGCTTAACGTTTTATAGAAATCACCAGAAATCATAAATAATCAACAACAAATGCTGTGTGTACATAGCATAATACTTTCTGAAATAGATCTAAACCAAGCAGGGCAATCCTTCAGGTTCTAGTCTTAGAGAGCAAGCTCTGTCTAGACTGGAGCCCATTGACTTGGATGGGGATGGAATCCAGGCAGCTCACTAAAGACACATGGCTGCTGCCTTCAAAGATGTCAAAGTCTGACCTGATGGGAAATGCAAATTGCTCATCCTTCGGACAAGGATCCATGCTGGCCCTGTGAGGATACAGTGCTAAATAAGGCAGAAAATAATGGCTGCCACAAAGAGGTATAAGAGTAAGAATTCCTAATTAAAGAAATGTAAAAATGAGAATGGCACAGTATGAGGATTTCAGTGCCAGTTAAGGTTTCACATAGATCCTGTCTTCAGTTTACTTGTTATGAATGCTATTCTTACAGGAAAAATTGGGTCTATATATTTTTAAAAGAATTTTAAGAAACTGCGGAAAGTTTAAAATCCTGATAAACTCTGGGGAGAAGAAAAGTATAAATATGGACCATTCAAAGATAAATATCCATTCTGGTTAAGCATGTGGGTAATAGGGAAATAAATAATGTGAAGAGAGCAATCCTTGGGGTTTTTAGGGATTTAATTCTGTTTTGTAATCACTAGTATTTTATTTTTTATTCTTTTCAAATGTTGATAGATGAAAAAAAATTTAAATACTGAATGAGCACCTTCAAAACTGATACAATTTTAAAAATAGCAATGCTTCAGGGCAATTGAAAACCCCTTCAAAAACAAGTTCTTCCATTTGTGGTAATGTCAAAGGGAGAGGAAGAATACATGCTTACATCTGACAATTTCAACAGGGAGGAAAATTTTGTAATTGTTTGGAAGTATGCTATTGTTTAAAAGTACCAAGATAAAAAATAAAGACAAAGAAAATTAAATTGTATCACCTGGAGAAGAGTACCCACTATTACCCTTCCAAATAGTCTGTGTAATCCCTAGACATTTTAGTAACATTCTATCACTTATTTTCCTCTTATCTCCAGCTGCAATAATAGAAGGTGGCATTGCCCCAGGGGACATCTTTTTGCTTTGTGAATGAAGTACAGGATAAAGAAACCACAGGGATTTTTATCATCTCAGAGTAAATTACAATAGTAGCTATCATTTATTGAGTACTTCTCCAGGCATTGTGCTATCGTTGTACATGCGTTATCCAATTTTATCTTCTAAACAACCCTAAAATATTGTTCTATTACTATCCCATTTTACAGATAAAGAAGCTAAGCTTTAGTGTAGAGCAATTAGGTAACCTCATTGTCACAGACCTAGAGAAATTTGAACTCAGGTCTGCCTGAAAAGCACTTTCAGGCAGCTGAAAGCAATGTGTGGGAACCCGAGAGAGTACAGGTATAGGGGTGCTGCAGCCCCACTTGGAAAGCCTGAGGAAGTCAGAATTGATGAGAGGCAGGAGTCAAGACAGAATAAGAAGGGCATGCAGGGCTCCTTTAGAAAATGTGTCATTAAAATAATTTTGAAAATTAATTTTATTAAAAATAAAGTAATTGGTGGTCAAACCCAGGCCATTGTCAACCTACTGATTTGGGTTTTCTATTTTATTTTAAGGTGAGTGCTAATAGAAAATGACGGCTGCTTCTGGCCTTGTTTGGTTCTGATGCTGACACTGATGTTAGGCACCTCTCTCTTGCTTGCTGCTTCTCCAACTGCAACTGGCTCCCTCCCGCCACCCTCTCTTAATTAACAAATTAGACCTGGGCCTGGGTCCCTCCTTTTCTGATTCTTACAATATGAAGACCATCTAAATGTATGAAGGCATTGAACAAAGGATCTTGCCAATGGGTGATTCCCAGGCCACAGAAATGTGAAGAGCCCATTGGAATGCTGAAGATTCTTAAGAGTAGAGAGCTACAGGCAGCTACACGTTTTTCCACCCTGCAAAATTCAATGACATGGTGCCACGGGAGTTGGCCCAGATGTGTGTCAGGATTACAACAGCCTAGTCACAGCAGTACTTGCAATGCCAGATGTCCAGTAAAAAAGGGTTAAAACCGCAGATCTGAAGCCTGTTTTGCCACCTCCTCACCAAGGGCCCTGGTGAGACAATCCTTTGTGATTACCTCATTATTCATCACCTCCCAGCAGATACCGGCAGGCTTGATTTGCTGGGCTAGAAATCTGTTTGGGTGTCATGTGTCAGCTAAACAGGCTTAGTTACAATAGAACCTGATTAGTTTTCACCTTGGCCTCATAAAATGTGGCATATGTATTAGCATAATGGATTAGGAGGAAAAGAGCATTCACTACAAGAAGTGAGTAAGTGCAGTCCTGGGATTTACACATTTGATCTGGGTATATTTGACTCAGTCCAACTTTTCAAGATTTTGATGGCTCCTTTCTCCCTAAATAACTGGTTTCAGATTCTTGCTTTTTACTTTTATACTGACTTTCCAAAGTACCACAGGGAATTTGTAGACTTGATCTTCATAGCCTCTCTCTAAGGCAGATAGTAATACCAGAGTCTATTTTCCACTTTAAGAGGAGATACTCATGGATACAGACCTTAAGTGATATACATATATCTGTCCTGTGGGTTCAGAGTAAAGTCAGGATAAACAGTCAGGATTCACTTCCTATTGATTTATGTAAGGCCCACAGATGTAGAACTTTTCCCTGGCTAGATTATGAGAGACACAAGATAGATTTTTTTTTTTAAGATTTATTTTTATTTATTTGTCCCCCTCTCCCCCCTTGCTACTTGTGCTCACTGTGTCTATTTGCTTTGTGTTTTTCTGTGTCTGCTTGTCTCTCTTTTGTTGCGTCATCTTGCTGCGCCAGCTCACCGCACTGCACAGGCCACCAACACACCGTACTGCATGGGCCTGCTTGCCTTCACCAGGAGGCCCCAGGAATCACCAGGGCCTCCCATATGGTAAACGGGAGCCTAACCAATTGACCCACAGCTGCTTCCCCAGATAGATTTTTTTAAAATCATAATCTAAGAGTATAAAGTCCACTAAAAGATTAATAAGCACAAGAATCACTATGATATAAAAACAGATTAAAATTAGAAAGCTTGAAGAAAGAACTAAATTTGAGTGTCACCAACATACCTTTCTTTGATCACAACCCACAGTAAGAAATACATTTTGCACTACAACCTAGTATATACGTATTTAAAATATATTTTTTGATTGGGGCAAAAATTTTACAAAATAATACCTTTGCTTTATGCCAGATATTGATACTTTCTATCTGTTTTGTTCTATTTCTGTCTCATTTTTTAAAATAGTGCTAGTTATAATTGATTTTCACAACCCTTTACAGATTGCAACCCATGGTAAGGAAAACACTGGTTTAGCTCATAGTTGGGAGAAGTGGGATGAGGTGGGGAAACCAATTATAGACTATTGCAGGAGTCTAGGCAAGAACTAGAGAAAAGGGAGGGGTGTGTGAAAGATATTTCAGAAGGGAAAGACTTGGCAACTTAAGAGGCTCCAGGGCTGACGACCCCTAACAGAAGTTGGAAAGATAGGTGGAGAAACTGGCTTTGTGTGGGAAGAGAGTTTGATTCTGAATATGCTGAATTTCAGGTACCAAGAAGACAGTTCAAAGCAGTCAGTCAAGAATAAGGTCCTGTAGCCCAGGATAGACTGGGAAGCCAAGGGCATAAGCCTGTATGCATTGCCATCTTTATAGAGGGGTAGTTGAAATTGACAAGAATAAATGATATCCAAGTGAGAGAAAAGGAAAGTCCAAGGACAGATCCTTTTTTAACATGTGTTTGGGGAGGAACAGAGGAAAATGATACAAGAGGAGCCAAAAAAACAAAGATAGGAGGAAAACCAAAACCGTGCCATATTTAACCTTATCCTTCCTTTATTATTTTTCATCTTTTCTAGTCTAATCTGTTTTCCCAGGTCACAATAAATGGGAAGCCAAAGACTAAACAATGATAAAACATGTCAGCTTCTACTTTTTAGCACCCATGAGATAAATCATTGGTATTCATACTTTTCCTTCAGACTTCCAGTTCCAATTGTCTTCTGCTGTATAACAATCTACCTCAGAGCAAAGGTGCTTGAAACAATCATGTTACATTGTTCACCCTTTCATGGTCAAGAATTCAGGAAGGGCGTGACAGGGTCCTTCCTGCCTGGTCTGCATGGTCAGCTTCCAAGGTGATTTCTTCCCTCTCCCGTCTGGTACCTCAGTACTCCTTGGTGTTTCTCTCTCTTCATGGCACCTCATCCTCCAGAACCTCTTCACGTGACTAGAGCTTCTCAGAGCATGGTGGTTTCAGAGTAGTTAGGCTTCTTACCCAGCAGTTCAAGGGACCAAGAGCAAGCATTTCAAAATACAGGAAGCAGAAGTTTCCAGTTGCATAAGACCTCGTCACAACATCTCTTCTGCCATATCCTGTCGGTCAAAACCATCATACGCCCCACCCAGATTTAAAGAGAAGGGCCATAGACCCTTCTGTCCTCTCAACTAGTCTGGAAGTCTGCACAGAGGCTCTCATATGTGCTCCAGGGTAAAACAGTCATTTATCTTGTGGTCCACCACGTTCTTCCTCTCAGTCAGGCCCCCTGTGCAGAAGGGCACCTGCAGCACATGAAGCTTTGTGGGGTTCCTTTTCACAACACCACCTGGGGTGGGGGCTGCCATCCAAACGACACTTTAGGACCACTTTAGGGGCACCGTCTCCCATTACTGTGAAAGCGACAGTCACTGCCTCCCCTTGACTTTGGGCCACTACCTGAAAGGTTAGAACTCCAAATCCATCAAAGCTCTGCTGAGTCCTAAGCCAGAGGATGTGTGTGTGTGTGTGTGTGTGTGTCTATGTTGGGGGAGGGGGATCCCGTTTGTTACCATTACCTTCATCTCCCAGCAGTACAACATGTGCTTCCAGTTTCTCTAGGGATTGTGTATGAAAATCACTCTTCTTGGATTTTCCTTCTCCATTATTTCTGTTTATAACTCATGGCTACCTTCCCCAAGATTTAGGCACAGTTTCCATTGAGGGCTGGCCCAGGAGAGCAACACTCTCACCCAGACTGTGGCATTACATATGGAACAAGTGCATGTTCCTAGTTGGCTGCTCCTTTGGGATGATTTTTGTCCTGGGAGGCTACCCAGTGTCTGTCTGTGGTCAAGAGACTTGATGGGGCTGCTTTTCTGTTCTTCTCAGTGTATTCTGTGTGTCTGACTCTCATGTAAGCACTACTTAGGATCAAGCAGGAACCCCACTACGAAAGTAAATATCTATTCCAAGCCCCTCCCCCAAAACCTGAGGTTCTCTTTGAAGGCATTTATCAATTTTATAATTGATCAATTATTTGTTGTCACTGTAAATTCTCTCCCTCCCTGATGGACCATAATAAACTCTACAAGTACAGGGAAAAAGCTAGTGTGATTCACCCTAGTATCTCTAGCACTGAGCACAGCTTACCAACACACAATAAATATTTGTTAAATGAATTAGAGAGGAAATGAATGAATGAATGAACAAATAAATAAGTGAATGTTCTCTCTGTCCCAAATCCTTCCAGGAAAAAAAATCAGATCTGGGCTTTTGGGATACTAGTTAAATCCCCATCCCAGAATCAGTGTACCCATTTTTCATTTGTTCTTTGGAAGTCTACATTGAATATAATTTAATTAGCATATTTCACTTGTTTTATAAAATTGCAATTACTTTTTGAAATTCCAAGACCTTATCTCTTTGCTCTGCATACATTAATGCAGGCTTTTTAAGCTGGAGGAAGATAATTATGACATGGTGTTCACCTTCTTACAGTAGTTAGTTATAAGCTCGTGCATCCACGTAATGATCAGGGTCCATATAATTTAAGTCATGGGTTTATTTTTGCTAAATTGTCTAAGTAAGTATGTTGGATTAATTCAAGATAATGACATATATTTAACTTTACTTCAGATATACAATAATACAAACATTTACTGAGGGTTTACTATATGCCAGGCACAGGACTAAGCTCTTTATAAACATCATCTCAGTTAATCCTTATAACAACTGAAAGAGATAAGCAGAATATCCCATCCCATTTTACCAATGAAGGAACTAAAGCTCAGAGAGATCAAGTTCTCTGTCTGAGGTTCTACAGCTACTAAGTGGTGGAGCTAGGATATGAACCAGGATCTAATTCCAGACCTAAATACTTAATAACCACACTATACTATAACTGAGGATACTTTATATTTTCAAACTCACATTAATTTGCAATATTCAGGGACATGTATGCCTTCTAAGTGCCCCATAATTCTGGTGTTATAGACTTAGTTTAAATGCGAATGTGAATATGGGCAAATTACTTAAACTCTCACAAGCTGCCTTTTCCACTCTTTCCACTGGGCTGGGCCAGAAAAACCATCTCAATGAAAGCCACACTGTCAGCCAGAACCACCTCTCTCTTCAGCTGGCATTGTTACTGAGCTCAGTTTCCTCATGTGAAAGACATGGAATTAAGAAAATGTATCTACCTCATAATTATCAGGAGAATTAGTTGATATAATATGTACAAAACAATTATCCCACTGCCTGATACATAAAGAGTACCCAATATTAATTGTTATTAATTATCATATCATTGTTACTGTTAAGTCTTCTGAATACATGATAGATTTCTTCTGTATTATCAAAATATACACTGCAATCAATAGATTTCATTATCATTGAAATAAATAGATAATCCCCTATGGTTACCTATATTTTGAAAGATTTTGGCAAGATGAAATTGAACAGATTTGAGATATGTATTCTCTCCTCTCTTGTCTATACAGCACGTTTAAGTAATAATATATACAGAAATCTGTCAGCAGGACAAATTTATTTTGTTCTTTAGAACAAAAACTAAATCCAGGCATTATCTATACGAAGTTAATCATTAGCATCTAATAATTCAAGGACTGGCTGTCCTTGAAGCCATCCAATCTCTTATGCATTGATTTGCATATCTTTGTAGCTGATTTGATAATTTGATCAAACTTTTCTAAATGCCATAATAGTCCATGTTTTTAGAAATCATTTTTTATCACTACAGAGCTATCCTATGCTAGTTCTTTGGTAAGTTGCTTCAAAGCAAATATATCCTAATGTCAGGAGACCAGAAAAACGATTCACAAAATGAGCTCTTAGCTGGCTCTTTTCCAACTTGCTGTGTGGCCTCGGAGAAGTCAATTAAGACTATTGGTTTGTGACTTTATCTACCCAATGTAGTCTATGATCCTCCATGAAAACTTGTGCAGATTAACTGACTTTCAGAAATTGTTGAGAATCATTAAAAAAACACTGTTTTAGTCTTCTAGGCAGCTTGCTCAGATCAGCTTTAAAATGAGCCAACCCGCAAAGAGGGAAGCGAATATATTCCCGGTCTGAATCCTTTGAGAAAGAGGAGCATGGTTGCAGCTCCTTCAAGGAAGTTGTCTGAAGTGAATGCTATCGTATCTGGCACAGAGCGGAATGCTAATGTGATAAGTGCTCAAGGGGAGAACAAAAACAAGGATGAGGGAGAGTAGCAAAGTCACACACACACACACACACACACACACACACCCTGGGCTGGCCGTGCCAACCTAAGCAAGTGAAAAACGCTTCAAGCTTTCTGTTCGGATGCACAAACTGAATGGCGATGTGGCACGTATAACCTTTCAGGAGATAATGGCGAGGGCAGGAGCTTAGCCCCACAAAGGCCCAAGATGAAAGGGAAAGGAACATCTCTGTGGCTGTAATTAAAGAGATGCTTTTAAGCCTGGTCTAGACATCCAGTTGGTTTGCAAGGAGCAGGCTCTGCAGCCTCGAAGAATCTGCCAAGCAACTTTGGCAAAAGTGAAACACAATTAATGAGACAGAAACCACTGTATACCCTTTTCCTTTTTATTTTTTTTCCTTTCTTTTCTCCCTCTTTCTCCCTTCCTTCCTTTCTTCTTTCCTTCCTTTCTCTTCTCTTGTGATCATCTTTCCTCCCTTTCCCTTTCCCTTCTCTCTCTTCCCTTCCACCCTTGATATGAAATTTGGAAAGGAGCCAAAGCACTTTCTGCAAGGGTAGCCTCCAAAACACACACACTGGCATTCCATGTTATCAGGGGATACAGAAATGAGTGAGAAAATTAGACAGGAGGTGAAAAATGTGAGATAGCTATTTGCTCTCAGACATCTCTAACTAAGCCATTATCTGGATGTACCAGCGTGAAGCTGGCAGTACCTTCTCTGTGACAGGCAAGGAATGGTGCCTTAGTTTTCTTTTGTTGTTGTTTTTTTTTTAAGATTTATTTTATTTATTTATGCCTGCCCCTGCCCCTCGTTTTTGCACTTGCTGTCTGCTCTCTGTGTGTTCCTCTTTGTCTCCTTGTCTTCTCTTTAGGCAACACCAGGTACCGATCCTGGGACCTTCTGGAGGGGAAGAGAGGCACTTGATCTCTTGTACCACCTCAGTTTCCTGGTCTGCTGCGTCTCTTATTGTCAGTCCTCTGTGTCTCTTTTTATTGCATCATCTTGCTGCACCAGCTCTCTGCACAGGCCAGCACTCTGCACGGGCCAGCTCTCTGCTCAGGCCAGCTCACTGTGCAGGCCAGCTTGCTTTTCACATGAAGCCCCAGCAATCGAACCCTGGACTTCCTACATGGGAGGTGGGAGCTCAGTCGCTTGAGCCACATCTGTTTCCCAGTGACTTAGTTTTGTGTTTAATTTTTCACTCTCACTAAATTTGAGAGACCTTGGTCAGTAGGAACCAAGCTTCTCCTTGCCTGCTTAAGACAATGCAAGAAAAAAGTTTAGTCACTTTTCCAGCTTTGATAATTGGTGGCATCTTTTTCCCTGCAGCTGCATAAATCAACATAGTCATCATAAAGCAGGAATCATTCAGTCATGCATAGGTGAAATGTGATATATGTTGGCTTTGCCATGCTCTGAAATGATGCACAACAAAAAACAGCACAAAGGTACATCATGAGGGGACGCAACCCTTGCTGTCCCTGGAACTGAAGGGCCCACATCTCCTAAACATATCCCAGTAGCACAGGTCCTCAGTCAGCTGCCAGATGACAGCCAGATTCCCTCCTCACTTACCAGAGAGAAAACATGCATGGAAAGAGGGACACTGATTCATTTATTTAGGCGAGGTAAGAAAAAAATTGCCCAGGGACTTAGCAGTTTACTTTCATAGCTGCTTTAGTCATTATCATCTGGAGATGAGAGCCATATGCTGTGAGGGGGAAATAGGTGATCTTTTTCTGCCTGTATTAACTGAGTTATGCTGTGAGCCTGGCCCATTCCCTCTTGAGGCCTTGGTTTTCTCCTCTGTAAGACATAAATAAGGTCATCTCAGTCCGAACGGCAGTGAGAGCTGTGAGGGCTCACCAAGTCAGTCTAAGCCACACAAAACATTGAGAGCCTGCATAGTGGATATTTTGTAAAGTCAGGGACTTCAAAGATGAGAATAAGCATTTCCATGTCAGCACAACAAATTGTTCCTCATAATAATTTCAGAATGGAGAAGATGTTTACAGGGAAAAGATCTCCTGGTTTTCTGAGAAGGAATCTATAGGCTCACATTTAAGATTGCTTCCCTCGGAGTTAGATAGCAATCCACAAGAGAGGCTAAGAGTGGGAAGGGTGCCCACTCAAAAGAAAGTATTCAGAAGAAAAATAAAACATTTCTGAAGGGATGTGTAAGGCAGGCCTGCTGGGGCAGGTTTCTGCTCAAAGGGCTCTTTGCAGGGTTTAAAAAAAATTCCTGCAGGAGTTGCCGCATCAGAGGCTGGCAGGTCACTGATGCAATGCCAAGCACTTCGTCCTCTCCCAGTGCAGCCAATACCTGGGAGTCAGGGTGCCACATCAGCACCCCGGCTGAGCAGGAGAGTAATAATGAAAGCGTCCACAAGTCTCTGGGTTGTTTACCCAAACCGCTCTCTGAGCCTCCTTTGACGTGGATGATACACATTCCAGAAGTCAGCACTTGATGGAACTCATCAGTTCTTGATGTAACTCAAACCTGGGTGTCAGCCTGGATGCTTCTACTCAGAGCTCCTCTCTTCTGTACCAAAATCTTAGCAAAACCAGGGAATTAGTTTCCCTTGCTGACTCTTGTGCCTCTAGTTCTAATGCAAGAGATTTTCAGGTCCTTATGAGCCCATTAGAGTATTGGAGATTACTTCTCTCTCAGCTAGAAATGCAGAAGGGATTTATGGCTGTGTTTTCCCCATCTGGACTAACCAGACCCAATTTGATAAAATTTGTGGTACAAACCTAGAACCTCCTTTTCCTTTTGACTTAGCTAACCCAGTAGAAAGGAAAACTAGTCTTTCTGCTTGAGCAATTTTGCCTTCAACACAAAATCCTTTCCAGTGTCTCTGGCATGCCTAGAGACCTGGCATAATTGGTTCCATTGTAGACATCTGAAATACAAACATCAGAAATACTACGCCCCTCTCCTGGGTCATGCCCTGTGCCTGGAGCAAGACTGCCAGGGCCAAATACGCAGGTTCATCTTGACGAGACCTGCCTGCCTGGAAGTGAAAGTTGTACACACAAAGCTAACTGCTCCCACCACGGGCCACTTGGAGCCCTAGCAGTAGAATGAAAAATCATGCAGGTAATCATTCAGAACCCCAAATTCACTTCTTCAGTGAAACACTGAAAGAGAGAGGAATTGGTCCCTAAACTGAAGGTGAGTTTAGGGAAGGGAAGGCTGACCTCCCCTTCATCAGGCTCTCTGGTAATGTCTGACCCACCAGGATAAGAGTGCCCCCTTCCTTTCCTGAGTGTCTGTGGTGTGCTTTCAGCTCTCTGGGGCCCCAAGGTAGCCTGCACATTCACTTTTCTGCTATTTAATGGAAAAGGCAAACCCTATTGCTAGAAGTATCCATCTCTACTATCTTGCAATGGGCACCCAGTCTCTCTGAAGGAGGGCATGCCTTATGCTGTAGGTGGAGGTATATGCTTACTCTAACCATTTTTCCACCAGCGGGATCTCAGAGAGGTCAGCAAGCTAGTTTGGAGGAAAAGAAACATTTGGCTTTTGCTCACAAAGCAGAAATTCTAGCAAGTGCTAGTGGTGACTTCAGCCTCAAAAGGTTTATAGAATTAACACCAATCCATTTCTGGAGGTGACCCATCAAATTTTAACTCTAAGCAAAATCTAGAAACCACCTGCATGTCCATAAATGTTGAGACTAGTTTTTAAAAACTGTAGTACAGCCATACTATGGGGGGGAGGCAAATGATGAGGTAGTTCTTTAAAGGGCTAACACAAAAGATGTTCAAAAAATAATAAGTACAAAAGGCAAGTTATAGACCTACGCAAAATACGATTCCTATTATGTTGTGTTTTTTTTTTTTTTTAATTATCTACATGTTCATAAAAATGTGATATTTACAGAAATGTTTTAAAATCTGCAGGGAAAAATGTGAGATTGTCAGTCCTGTTCAAAGTGTGGACTACCATAAGTACAGAAATTGAGGGTTTAGAAATGTTTACAGCAATTTGACATTGCCACCCAAGTGCATGATCTTCTGACCCTGAAAATAAGATTTAAAAGATGGGTTTGTACTTTGTGTGTCTTATTTTACAAAAGTATTGGTCCATGAGGATTGGAAATAGGAAAAAATTATTCCTTCACCATGGGTCATTTGAGAAGCACTGCTCAAGAAAGGAGAGCGAAGAAACCCATTAACCTTTCACTCTACACTTTCCAGCCTTGGGTATTGTTTGAGTTTTTTACCTTAAGTTTGTATTAATTTATGACTAAGAATTTGGAAATGTTTAAGTTTGGTTCTAGGAAATTATATGTGGTTAATGGAGTTACCTACAACATCCTCCTTTGACTCATTTGTACCAAGACCTCCATTATAGCCTCTCTTGAGCCTTCTTCACGCTCAGAAATTGCCCAAGCTTAAAAAAAAAAAAAAAAAAACATTTATTTGGGAGGAAGGACAAAGGGTACCAAGAGAAATGACCAGGCAGTGACCAATCAAGAAAGATGCCCACATTTTGTAAAAATGTTTTCTGCATCCCTGAACACAGCCGGAACGAGATCCTCCCTCACAGATGAGATCACAGGCTCATGTCTCCTTAAAATCTCCTCACTGAATTACAGATTGAAAATCATCTGGGGAGCCCTATGAACCACATAATGTTTCTTGCTTTGCATCTTCAATTGTGCATCTTTGATTTAGCTGACAGATGTGAAGCAGTGTGCATAGCCAGGCAATCCCCTGGTGACCACACATGTGTGGAGGGAGGCTGCAGAGCACCATCTTCCAGCTCCATCTGGCACCAGCTCCCAGTCACTCAGAGCCTTTCTTTTCCATCCACCTTCCCTCAGCCCCCACCCTTCCTCTCCTCAGCCCCGGCATGGATTGGATGGGCACATCTACTTTTACTCAAGCCCTTTGGAGGGACTCCCAAGGTAAATGGGAATGATGTGCTGAAGGACCACCCCTTTTATTATGGGATGGCACCACCCCAGCATTCCATCAAACTTTACAGTGTAGAAATCAGACCAAATTCTGGCTCTATCTCAAGCTAGGGCTGCCAGGCCCATATAGAGAAACATCTGGCTGGACAGTTGGAAGTGCTTGACTCTGCCATGCAGGAAATCCACCTCAGCCCTGAATCCCAGGCTCTCATTTGCCGTCCTGGTAGAGATGCCAAGCCTGCTAAATAGAATCCACCCAGCCCCCGGGCGGAGAGGGAGAGCTCTGCGGCCTTCACCAGGAATGTTGGCTGGTGGCTCCATAGCATGGATGTGTTGCCAAGCCCCATGGGAGTATGGGTCACATAAGGATCAATGAACACTGCTCCAGGGCACTGACAGAGATGGAGGGAAAAAAACACCACGTATGTGAGCAAGTATATATGTTCACACACAGATGCTTGTGTCACACTTGTGTGGTTCATAGAAATATTCTATGTGTAGAATGCCACTTTCTAAATACATGTTGGGTTTTTCATGATGGTATTAATGGTGAATTCTTCTCAGGTATCACACTGTTGCTTTCCTGTCCGTGAGTAGGAAACCTCATGCCTATGTCTGGACGAAAACTGTTGGGTGTCAGATTTTCTAAAGTGTGGTCAGTTAGATTTGTCTTCATTCGTTATTTTGTTTTGTTTTGTTTTGTTTTGTTTTTCATCTCTCTTTTTTTTTTTTTTTTCTCGTCTTATTTCATTCTCGTTTGGTTTTCTCATTCATTACTATTTAATATGAACAAGGTTATAGTTTGGACCATGAATTTGAGGTTTTTCAAGGGCTAAAGGGAATTCTTTATTTCCTTTTTGTCTTTATTTTAGGATTGTAAATAGTAGTTTATACTATTTTAATTTAAAATATTTTATTTTCCTACATTATTTCCCTGGCACCTATGATTTTCATGATAACAGTAATGATTATGGAATGTATATTAGTGTTGTTTTTTTTTATTTCATTTTCTTACCCCTTGGCTCACGTGTTGTGTTATTGATGTTTAAAATGTATTTCTATGAAGGTTCTTGAATTCTGTAGGAAGGCATACAAAGAACAAGTACATGAATTAAGATCTTGCCTATTAACATGAACCTTCCTTGTATTATCGTTTTCTCTCTCTCTCCCTCGTCTCTTTTGGGCACTGTCTTTCTCATATTCCATGCTAACACCTTATATCATTCTGGAAATTATTTTAAGTGTCCACAATAAGTATGCTGTGTGATATGGTGCAGCCGACACAGTCTATGGACTTGAGGATCAGAGAGGCCTGGGTTTCAAACATGTTTCAGTTACTTTGTAACTAGTAGATGTGGATGTTACTTGGGCTCCAGGAGTCTGTTTCCAAATCATCCCACCCACCATATCCATGGGATATAAGCCCTCTCTCACTTGGAGTTGGAGTGGACATCACCATCCCAGTCCCCCCTGGATTTGGGGAAGAACTATGGACTAGAGTGGACTTGATGTTATTCTCTTGTTCACATATGGTGATTCTAGCAATGCAAGAAATTATAACAATGAGGTGGAGCCAGTGGCCACTTGACACTTTTGGGGTAGGGAGGGGATGAGCAGTTGAAATACAGGGGCTTCTTTGGGAGTTGGAGGTTGTCCTGAGTACTGTTGTGGCAACGGATGTAGGCCATTTTAAATCAGCACACACCACTCAGAACTGAGTGGGAGAGAGTGTGGTCTACAGCGTGAACTGTGGTCTATGGTTGGTGGCAAGGCTCCAGGATGTGTAAGTTCATTGAGGGTGGTGGGCCACACTTGTGGGAGATGTTTGTGTGGGATGTGGTGGGAGGTGTGGGAGGTGGGCAACATGGGAATCCCAGTGGGTTCCATGTAATAATTTGGGTAATCTAAGCACCTCTTAAAATATATGTATATATATATATAAATAACATTTTTGTAAGCAAATACACATATATGCATATATATTTATATATCATTTTGCAAATGTTTGTATGTATTGTGAGAATTTTGATTTTTACCCACAATAAAAATAAATTAAAAAAAAAAGATGATATAAGATAATGTATGTTAAGCAACCCTCATTAAATGTTATTTCCCTCCCCTTCTCCCCTTTAATGTACTAAGAACATATTTACCCATCACCCTTGCCTCCAATCATACCCTAAGTGAAGTGGAAGAGCAGTAGATTTGCAGCAGCCATTTGTATCACACACAACAGAATGGTGTCCATGAAACAATGCTTAATTGGTCTTATTCTACATGAGCAGAAGTAGAACATTTAGAAAAGGAAGTAATGGTCTTGCTCTAACGTACTCAAATCAGGCTCCACTAATTGTGGCTTGATGAGAGGTCTGGGGTGCTATCATATGAAGAGACATGAGGGTGTTCAACAACTATCTTCAAATATTTTGTAGTTCCTTAAGAGAACCAGAATTAGACTTAGTCTACATTGCCTAGTGAGTATAATCAGATAAGAATCACCTGAAAATGAAGCCAGGCTCAAGGCAGGAGGGTCTCTCCAGCGACCCAGGATCCAATGGGTACCCTGAAGGGTGCAGGATGCCAACATCTGGAAATGTTTGGTCAGGAGCCAATGGCCACTTGATGGGAACATTGTGAGAGAAATCAAGCTTCAGAGAGGAGGACTAAAGGACCCTGAAAGTCCCTCCCTAGTCCAGAGATGCTATGATTCTATAATTCTATATTTAATATTGGCTTTGCTTCTGGTGGGTCTTAACAAATGATTTGGTTTTATATCTTCAGTGCCATAACAGTATGCAACTACCATGCATTAAATTCCCTACAGAGAGAAGAGTGAGTCTAAAGAGCATGAAATATTTTTAGAACTAATTTTTAGAATATCCCAAGACTACCTTGGAAATCATGGTTTCTTCATCCTTCTTTCATGAAGAACAAAGTAAAAGCTTATAAACTGATGCCTGGGATTAATTCTCTTAAGACATAGTGATTTTTTTCCCTAAAACTTTCCATTTTTAAATTTTCTCTCTACTTCCAAAAGATTGTATCTCTTCTAAATACAAGTCCTCTTAACTCAAGAGCTATCTTCTCAGTGAGGCCTTCCCTGGAGACCTGATCTAAACTAGTAGCCTCCTTGCATCCCCCTTAGCAAGCAGTAACTCTCCTGTTTTATTTTCCTTATAACTTTTTACTCTTTGACATCATTTTACTCTTTTGTTTGTTACCTATTTGTTGCCTGACTCCGTCACCAGGACATAGGCATGTGGAATGTATCTGGCCCAGAGCAGATACTCAATTACTTGTTGAATGGATGGATGGAAGAATTTACTAAGGAGAAAAATTCACATTCTAAATATTGTATCCAAATTAATCTGTCAGGTGTTCAATTTTTTGCCTGAGATAAGTAAATGTAACCTTTCCATTACTCTGCTCCTTGAAAAATTGGAGAAAAGTACTCCATTCCTGCTTCAGGGAGAAACTACACAGATTAATAAAATATTGTGGCTGGATCTCTCTAGCTTATGGACTTGAAATTAATGAAATCCCAGCATTTGCTATTTAGATGACCAAACTAGATATACTATTGGAAGTTAATACCAGGCATCTAGTAGGTGCTCAAGATATACTTGCTGATAAATAAGTGAGTGATCCTGAAAATAGTAACTGAAAATAGACTGTTTAAGGGATTTGGAACTCATTGGTAGCTTTGGTGGGAAGTATAAATACCAAGATCAGCATACAGTTCACAAGGGTTTTTTTTTTTACCTTCAAATAAGTAGTATTAAGTAATAATTTTAGGAGCTAAATATGTAGCCAGACTCCCAGTGCAGTGTTGCTTCTCTAAAGAGCAATCACCTGCAGAACAGCAGAGAAGCCTGACTTCTTTGTTGGTTCATTCCATAAAGCATAAGGAAAGTATTTTCCTACATTCTTCAGCTCAGACAGCCAGAGGTGTGGTCCTGCTTGCTTTACAGCAGGGGCTACTTCCTGTTGTACCTGTTCTGCAAAGGGCACGACTGTTAGCAGAATGAGAGAAAAGCACCCTCATTTCAGTTTTGTGCCTAGTGTTTAAAACAGTGAAAACACACTCTTTATCAAGTAAGATTTCTGCTAGTCTTGATAGACAGAAGTGGAATGGAATATTAATCTCTTTTAAGAAGCTGTAGACAAGACAGTAATCTGTTTTTGGAGTGTCTCGGGATTGCTTCTAAATAAACAGAAGAGGAAAACAAGAAGTAGCCCTCAGAGGAACAAAGCGCCTCCAGCCAGGAATGTTGGAGGGATGTGGCATGGCACCTCATTCAGTGGTGACAACTGGTAAGACATTCTAGCTTTGTGGTTTGAGAGGCCAGAGGTGGCCACATCAAGCATGGAGCACACTTGCAATTAGCAGTTCTGGGCTCAGAAAAGTGAGGACACTCTAGATTAGAAAGCTGAGGATAGTGAGAATGATCTCATGAAGTTCCTGGAGCATAGTGCAGCAGTGCGCTGGCCTGCTTCCTAACAGATAGACATCTGGGTAAGAACATGCCCTGGTCATTAACCCCATAAGGGAATTTTTTAAAAATGTTTTTCAGTGTGTGATTCCTGGACCTTCTATCTCAGAATTTAGACTGGTGTTAAAAATGCAAATTCCTAGACCTCATCTCACACCTGCCAAGTCAGTATCTCTGGAGGTAGGTCCAAGAATCCTATTTATTAGGGGGGAAAAAATCTCTCTCAAAAGCCCCCTCAAGTTTCATTGGTTAGGATTAAGTTGTATGCTCGTGTCAAAACCAATTACGAGAAGCGGCTGTGGCTCAATCAGTAGGGCTCCCGTTTACCATATGGGAGGCCCTGGGTTCGGTTTCCGGGGCCTCCTGGTGAAGGCAAGCCCCCTGCACGGCATGGTTAGCTGACCCAGCGAGCACAAGCGGCAAGGGGGGGATAAATGAATAAATAAATAAAATCTTAAAAAAAAAAAAAAAAAAAAAAACAATTACGAGCCAGAAGAATAAGACTAGGTGATTAAACCAATCATGTCAGGGCTAAAGAGGGTTCCTTTTCCCTGAGCACATGCCCTCAAGGATGGGAACAGTAGAATTAAGTTCTGCCAGCATGGAAAAGGGATGAGGGGGGATTGGGTGGGCAAACATGGTGTTTACTACCACAGCTGGGTAACTAATAAGCACACATTGAGTCTAGGCTTCTTCTATTGCCATTTATTGAAGTTCACCAGATCAAATGCCCCAGACTTTCTTCAATAAGAGTCTGTTATGGCTCCAAAGGAACCAGAAATAATTGATATTTGGTAGGAAAGTGAAATAGATTGATCTTGGAATAGTTCAAAATGCCAGATAAAGCCTTCAGATTCGAGTCAGTGGGAATGTATTTATTCTGTCATTCAACAAATATTTACTGAGCACCTATTATGTGTCAGGTCCTGTCGTCAGCCCTGCAGATACATCAGTAAATAAAATAGACCCAAGCCTCTGTCCTTTTCTCATGAAGCTGACATTCTAATGGAAGCAAAAGAGAGTAAATAAAATAAGCAGATAAGCTATAAAGTATGCTTAAAGGGAATAAATTCCATGGAGGAAAATAAAGCAGGGAGAAAAGATAAGAGTACTCGGGTGGAAGTGTTAAAATTTTAAACACAGAAGTGAGGTTAAGCCTCACCCAAAGGGTAGCATTTGTGCAAAGACTTGAAGGAGGTAAGTAGAGAGCCATGGGGTATGTGGAGAAGAGGCTCTCAGGCGAGGTACCCCTAGTGTAAAGTCCCTGCACTGAGCATGTGCCTGAGTCAAGGAATAGGAAGAAAGCCAGTGGGGCTGCAGGGGAGTGAAACAAGGGAAGAGTAGAGGAATTGAGGGGAAAGAATCACAGTAGTAGGGCAGGAGCAGATTGCCTGGAGCCTTTGAAGGGTGCTCAGTTTTGCTGTGAGTGGTATGGAAAGACACTGGAAGATTGGGAGCAGAGGAGTGACATGATCCACCTTTTATTTTCATAATACCATTCTGGCACTGCTTTGAGAAGAGACTGTAGGGAAACCCATCAGGACGCTATTATAGTGATCCAAGTGAGACATGAGCAGGGCTATGGCCAGGATAATAGAGATGAGTAAGAAAATATGAGGACTCAAGGACAAGTCCAAAGTTTCTGGGCTGAGTAACTGGAAAGATGGAACTGCCATTAACTGAGGTGGGTACTATTGTGGCAGGAGCAAGTGTGGAGAGGGAGAATCAGGGGTTCATTTTATACATGTTAATTATGAGATGCCTATTGAACATCCAAGTGAGGTGACTCAAGGTGTAATCATGTAAATAACACAACATTATCCAGTTAAAAATATACAAGTCATTCATACTCTTGCTATGGATACCGAGTCACATGTCTTGGTATATGTAGCTCTTTGATGAACAAGAGATGTGACTTGGAGAATCATCAGCATATGCATGATAATTAAAGTCATAGGACTCTATGCAACCACCGGAGAGAGATCGATGTCCAGAAAATAAGTCCTAGATTGTCTTCTGCACTGTTTTTCAAGTGCCTTAAATTCTTAGTTTATCCAACTTATAGTTTTCTAGGATACTGACTAAAGGAGCTAGGTAGGAAAATAGTTAACCCTTAATTATTTATTGATAATAACGTAGAATGAAGGAGACATTTTTTCAAAGTGATATGGAAGACGAGCACATCCAAAAACCCATAACTTACATATAGACTTTGAATCATTATATCCAGTTAAAAAACTCAGGCACTTTGAAAACTGATACAGGGGACTATGGATGAAAAAAGGAGGCTACAGTCCCTGTCTCAGATATTTCTCCATTCAAAAGCCAACATCTTAGCCCCTCCCAGAGACCAAGCAGAGCCTGGAGCAGAGGCCTTCTGCCAGTACTAGAGACAGTCACGGAAGAAGCAATAGAGCCAGGAAGTAGAATGAAGTTTCCTATTGGACTTGACTCTGATCCTCTCCCTGAGAACACGGAAGTTAAAGCATAACATTGAAGAGCTGAGATTTTGGAGTCAGGTAAACCTGTGTTCTAATCTCAGCTCCATTACTTACTAGCTATATGACTAGTAGGCAGTTGCTTACATTCTGTGAGTCTCTGTATCCTTGTCTGTAAAATGGAGAGAACAGTATCTATTTCATGTAAAATTTGAGTGGGATAATAATGGTAAAGCATTTAGTACAATGATTGCTATCATTATTTTTAAAGTTTCCCTCAATAATCTCAATTCAGTTAGCAGTCCAAGATGTTACAATACTATTCCTTTGGAGACTAATTTGGTGACTTGAAAGTCTGCTAAGCCAAACTAATTTGTAACCTGCTACATGCTCTGGCTCAAGGCCGGGTTATACCGTTGGGGGGTTGTGACCATTGTTGAGTTGCATTTAACTCTGGTACCACTAGGGGGCACCTCAAGAAATTAATGGAATTTAAAACTATAATAACTGGTGGTGACTGTAAAGAGCTAACAACTTCCAAATGTGACTTACACATTGGGAGTAGCCAATGTGCTACTAGGATTCTTAACATCTTTGGCCTCAATCATGTATGAATTGGTTGTAGGAGAATTCCACAACAGGGTGTGCACTCGTGAAGCACTGGGTCACCTGCTCAGGTAAGTTTCCATTGGTGAAGGACATCTCTGCATTCTTAGGCATTCTGCCTCAGCTGCAGTTTTATTAATTGTTAGTTTAATTAATTATTAAACTATTAATTAAATCAGGCAACTTGCAACAATGTACTAAGCCTTTTCCATCAGTATTTGTATAGAGAGCTGGCATAGAAAATCATCTCTAGCCCAGCAGTAATGCTTTGGAATTAATTTGCTTACCTTTTATGGCAAGGGCTTGCCATATTGGGTAAACAGCTAACATGTGGTTGAGCCAGAATTCAAGCCCAAGGAGTGTGGCTCTAGAGGCCACACATGTACCCACTCCACCATATTATATTGCCTTTAATGATAGTGACATTGAATTAATACTAAATACCAAAGGGTAGTGATAAAGAACAGGAGTGGCCATTGTCTCTGCCCTCAAGCAATTTATAACCTGGATTAAATATGATAATCATGTAAATAATACAACACTATTCAGTTAAAAATATACAAGTCATTCAGACTATTATTATGGATGCTGAGTCATATGTGGCCATATGGGTCTATCCACATATGTTATGTATGTACATGTATAAGTATGCACTTTTGTATATATACATTCAATATGATATTATCTGAGTGTTCACTACATGCCAGGCACATAATGTGGATGAAAGGCAACACTTGGTCAAGTAATGCAGGGAGGTACAATATCAAGATTTTATCTACTATCTCAGAGGAGGCTGCTTAGAGAAGTTAAGGTATTAGATGATTTGGGGACAATGGGACTACTGTATCAACATTTGACCCTAGAAAAGAGTGTTTATCCAAATGTTTTGCATAAAGGATATTGAAAGAATGAGTGAGTGAATGACTGGATGGTAGTTACTTCCTGAAGGGGAAGAATAGAAATCAGGACCAGAGGAGGAAAGTAAAAGGGGACTGATGAGAGAATGGAGTGACTAGAATTCCTTCATCAGGGCTTGTTTGGCAAAGAGCTCACTGGTGAAGGACTTTTTGACTCCATGATCAGGTCATCTTCCCTGGCTTTCAGTCCCAGTCCAAGAAATAAAGTTTTGTTTTTGTTTTTGTTTTTGTTTTTGTTTTTGGAGTCCTTTTTCCTCATATTGTCATGCACTTGAGTGCAACACTGCCCTTGATTGATTCTCATTTCTGAATGGAATTGTGTTCCTCTTTATAAACCAGGTAATCTGCTGTCACTGAGAATTAATACACTTATCATGTAGTCAGTTACAAATAAGATTTTTCACTTACAGATTTCTGTAGCAATTAAGACCCACATTTTACCAATATTATTTACCACTTTAGTTGCTTCTCAAATATCTTTTTCCCATTTTCTTTCCTTAGCATTTTCCATCAAGGGTTCTGGTTCTTATATCATGCTAATGCCTTCTTTGGACTGGGCTGCCAGGCATGTTTAGTGCATTGAGTACCCTGCCAACTTTCCAGGGAATGGAGCCATGGACGTATCTCCTAAATGATACTGACAGCTACACTAATTTTTTGTATCTTAGAAAATCAGAGTTTTAGTTTATTTTAGACATATCAACAAAGTTTAATCATCCTGGTAAAAATCATATTGAAAGTTCAGTTAAAAGTGTGTGTTCAGAAAAACGTAAAGAATTCCTCCACACAGCATATAATGAAAACAGGATTGTTTGGGGATAGCAAACATATCCAATGGCATATGAAGAAACTTAATGCAATGAATTCCCAATAATGAATAATAATAATTACATTGTTTGTGCCTAAAAACCTGATATGAATCGAGAAGGAAAAAGTTTTGTCTATGAATGTGAGCTAATGCGTTCCCCGTGTTGCACTTCCTTGAAGTTCATTTGCCACTTTTAAAAGCAGAATCTGTGTCACATACTCTTTTTGAGCCGTTTTTCTTCCCCTTTGAAAGATACGTAGTTTTCCCTCTCTCCTCTACCTAGACAAAAATGGCCCCAAGATGCATGCAATTCTGTGAACTTCAGAATGCAGATTCTACATAACTCAAATAACAGAACCATGAAACCCCACTCTTTCTTTGGAGTCTGTGAAGCGCTGAGACTTGTGGAGTGTAAGTGATGTCAGTATAATGCCCTAAAGGTGTAGTGTCAGGGCGAGAATTCTGCCCTGGGACATGTGAGCCAGCAAGCAATGGGAGCTGCGCTGAGAACCCAGGGCTGAGTGCAGCCCTCATTGTTTTAATTATAGAGCTACACCATGTGGGTAAGAAACTTGGATTTGAGAGCAGCAGAAGAAAGAGAATACTGTATGCCTTCAATCAGCTTTGTATTAGGAGATCCTTAAAGGGAAAATTATGTGAAAGAAAGAAGGAGGAAGAAAACAACAAACTAGCAATATCCCTATTTCAATATAATTTGGAGAAAATGACTGATTTGGGTTGGTCATGTTGCCAGAACAGATGACTCAAGGCTTCCAAACAAGAAATGGAAATCGGGAGGATACCTGAAGCCTAAAAGAAGAACAAATTGTGAAGATATGATTGACTGTAAGACTTCAAAATCAACTTTACCAAAGATGAGCTTGGATCATTGCCCAGAAAAGAACTGAATGGTGATGTTCATTTAGGTCCTGACTGTTGAAACAAAATAAAATGTAGTAATTGTGCTCTGTTAGGTACACAGACGCGTTAATGCTTTCCAATTTCCCCAACTGGGGATCTGATGTCACTTTCCCTGTCGCTCCTATTTCATGCTTCACCAGTTAGTATTATTGCTGCTCGGGACGCTTGCTGAATGCCAGGTTTTTGGCAAAGAGTGGGACCCAGGTGAAAGCATCCTTCTCATGCTGCGCGTGAGCATGCTGCAGGGTGGCTTAGAGAATGACTTTTCATCTTGGAAATTATTTCTTTAACTGGCCTTTTTAAGATAGGATAAAGTGCATATCTCTCCCGGCATTTCCAGTCCTATGGTCTCTGGACTTGAATTCTGACTGTCAGTGCTTTACCTCTGACTCCCAGTTTCCACAGGCGACAGATTTGTACATTTTTTCCTCTCTTAAGCAGGAAAATATTTCATTCGTAGTTTCCTTATACTCTTTTTCTCATTAATTTATCCATTGAGTTTTCTGATAACTTTTCTACAATAGACAACAGGGTTTGACACCCCTCTAAAGGTCAGCTGTGACATGGCGCCAAAGCTTCTTTTCTCAAAGAAGAGCCCGTGTTGCTGCTCCTTACACCAAAACTTACACTAACTCTAGCAACTTAGAAAAGTTCCCAGCCTGCTTGTTGGAGCAGTCCAACTCTACGGTACAAATGATTTTCAAACAAATATTTTCTACTTACTAAATTAGAAAAATAACAGCAAAACCAACAGGGAGATGACTCAGACGGAGTGCGATTTTTCCACTCCATTTTGGTTTTTTTACCTGAGACAAATGTTGAGAATGTTAAGTTCTCCCCGTCTACCCTCTCTTTACCACAAAGATTTCAGTAGCTAACTTAAAGCAAGTAACTTTTGCTTCTAGCTATCCAAATGGACTAAAGATGTTGTCAGCTACAAGATGTTTAATTAAGTATCTGTCTGGTCTTTATGGATGTCTAATATTTGGGCCTTAAAACCTAATATTGGAGCTTATTAATGAGAGACAGCAGGAAAGCTTCTGAGGTTTGACTTTCTATATCACCAAGGCTGGACACATGTTAGAGCTCACAGGAAATTCCACATTTCCTTGCTTCCATGCAATCAGCATCTTTTCATTCGTTGTTATATGACCTTGGAGTCATCCATATGTTAAATAGTTTCGCACTTAAAAAATGGGGGTGGGGGGAAATGAGGGGTAAAATTATTTTGTAGGCTTTGGCACAAATCTGTATTTCAAATAAGCTGTGTGCGAGCTGTGTCTTTGAGAAAAACACATGCAATGTAGTTTTTGATCTTCATTTTATAGATGTACGTAAGTATTACAAGACCTCATTTTGATTATGCTATTAAAAAACAAATGTGATCCAATATTGTATCACTCTGTGTCTACTAACATTTCTGAATAATAATTCTCATTATTATGTTAACCATCATGCTCTAATGGTTTGGGAGACTTGGTACCCCATCCTCGTACTTACTGTACAACTTTGATCTGCTAGCTTCTACAAGCTCTATCTGCGGTATGGAGTTCTCTAACAGGAAATCATGCCAAAGAGATAGTGTTTTAATGCCTGATGGGTTCCCTGTAAGAAAGGATCTAAAACCATTTTTAAAAATTGCTCTCAACATCTCTTTCTAAATGCTTTGCCTAACAGTTAACAATTGTCTTCAATGTAATTATGACTTAAGAATTAAAATTTAAGACTCTTTAAGAAATGGGGGTGCTAAAGGCTACCTGTATCAGAACATTTTTGGCTGCAGGTTAACAGAAGACATCATTAAAAGCAATTCAACTAGTTAAATAATAATAATAAATAATAATTTAACATAACCAGAAATCTGGAGGCAGGATGCCAGGATTGGTTAGTTCAGTAGCCGAACAGCATAACAATGTCAAGGTGCAGGTCCTATCCATCTTTCTGCTCAGCCATCCCCAGCTTGTGGGCAATGTGTCTCACTTGGCTGCAACCTACAGACATCTCATGCAGCTAGGACAATATCTAGTGAAGAAGAGGGACTTTTCTTCCCATATGCTCTGTTTCCTTAGGAGGGAAATCTGAGACTTCCAGCAGACTTCTCTGCTGATCCCAGGGACTTGGTTTTGTTCACATGCCCATGTCTAACCCCCTCACTAGCAAGGAAGTGAGTTGGCCATAATGGACTTCGACGACCTTGCTTCACCCACTGGGCTAGAGAAGGGCGCTCTTCCCTAAGTTCAGGATTGAGCACCTGTGACAAATCAGGATTCTGCCCCCTAGGAACAAGACAGAATTAGAGGTGGTGTATCTCTGTTGGGTTAGCAACTCACAGTACTCCCCACCAACTTTTTGGATAATAACAGTTTTTATTTTTAATATTTAATATCAATATTTCAGTATTTTATCATATTACTTAAGTAAGCATTTTCTTTCTATCACACTGACAGAATTATCCTGGTATACCTCTCACCACATTCTGATCCAACTAGAAAATATTTAATCAACACCCTAAAAGCTTTCACAAAAATGATATCGTTCATTGTAGCCCGGGTCTTTCAGTTAAAGAGTTAGTGTTTCACTTTATGGCAAAATAGAATTGACTGGAAATGGGAATCCCTGATTTTTAATTGCCTTTTATGTTTCCTCCTAAAATAAGAAATGACAAAGTATTGTTGCAACAGAAAAGTTTATTAGAAATAATTTCCTTTCAAGAAAAACTGCAAAACTGTATCTCCCTGTGGTCAAGGACATGGACAGTAGAGATGAAAGAACTTGATTTGAGTCATTGTGCCCCATTAGGCAGTGATGCGACTTTAGGTCTCATCTGCAAAATGAAGAAAATAATCATATCTTCTTCAAAGGATTGTTTGAGAGTTGAGTGAGGTTTGTACATGTACATATGCCTATACACATTTATTCTTACGAGACAGGCTAGTACATAAGCATTCAATAAGTGTTGAATACTTTTACTCATAATTTTAACAAAACGTCATATACATCCAAGTTAATGTTTTCCTACACGGGATGACTGTAAACAAGCTCATAACTTTTAGAAGTAACAACTTTGAGAAACGAGGCATAGTTCATGCTGCAATTTCATGAGAGATGTTGCATTGGTTTTTGTGCCTCTTTCAAAGATTTCTCCATTTGGTTTGATGTGGGTGAAAATATAAAACCAAACTGGTGCTCTAGCTCTCTGTCAGGAATAAGCACAGTTACATAAATGTTTAAAATCCCACTTTCCATCATCCAGCGAGTAGACTGAATATGAAAAAATAAACAGGATGAAGCATGTTGACATGGTTGTCACAAATCTCTCAACTTCTTTGCTCATTGCCCTGGGAAACTACATGCTCTGTATATCAAGTCAAAACTACATGAAGGCTAAACTTTATACCCAAAGCATAAGCAATGAAAGAAAAAATAGATAAATGGGACCTTCTCAAAATTCAAAACTTTTGTGCTTCAAAAGAGTTTGTCAAGAAAGTGAAAAGGCAGCCTATTCAATGGGAGAAAATATTTGGTAACCATCTATCCAATAAAGGCCTAATATCCACCCTATATAAAGAAATTCTACATCTCAAAAATTAAAAAAAAAACAAAACACATTTTTTAAAAATGGGGAAGAGATTTGAATAGACACTTTTCCAAAGGAGAAATACAAATGGCTATAAAGCACATGAAAAGATGCTCAACATCATTAGCTATTAGGGAAATGCAAATCAAAACTACAATGAGATATCATCTTACACCTATTAGACTGGCAACTATTAAAAAAAAAAAACAGAAGACTAAAAATGTTGGAAAGGATGTGGAGGAAAGGGAACACTTATCCATTTCTGGTGGGAATGTAGAATGGTGCAGCCATTGTGGAAGACACTTTGGCAGTTCCTCAGGAAGCTAACTATAGAACTGCCATATGATTCAGCAATCCCATTGCTGGATATATACCCAGAAGAATTGAAAGCAGGGACATGAACAGATATATGCATACCAAAGTTCATAGTGGCATTATTCACTATTACCAAAAGTTGGAAGCAACCCAAATGTCCATCAACAGAAGAATGGATAAGCAAACTGTGGTATATACATGCAATGGAATATTACTCAGCTATAAGAAGGAAAGCAGTATTAACATATGGGATAACATGGATGAATCTTGAAGACCTTATGTTGAGTGAAGTCAGCCAGTCACTGAAGGACAAAAATTACATGACCTCACTGATGTGACTTAAGCAAATTGAGCAGACTCATAGAGCTAGAGTCTGGAAGAGAGATAAGCAAATTGAGCAGACTCATAGAGCTACAGTCTGGAAGAGAGATTAACAGGAGACAGAAAGGGAGTAGAGGGCGGTGAGCAGATGCCTATATGGGCAAAATCTATGATAAGGTGGGAAGGGTGTGGTTAGGCAGTGGTTGGGCATGAGAGTAGTGCAGTGATGTGTTTGGTTCAGCATTGCTGGTTTGTGGGGAGGAGTAGAGTGGGGCATTGGGTTGGACTATTAATGGAACTGGAGAGAGGGTTGGAGAAGGAGTAGGTGAACTTTGGGGATTTGCAGGTATGTGGTTAAAACTACAGTGGTGGGGAAATGGATGTGGCTCAAGTGATTGGGCTCTCATCTACCATATAGGAGGTCCAGGGTTCAATTCCTGGGGCCTCCTGGTGAAAGGCAAGCTGGCCCATGTTGCAAGCTGTCCTGAGTGGAGAGCTGGCCCACACAGAGTGCTGGCCAATGCAGAACGCTGGCCCATGTAGGAGTGCTGGCCCGCGCAGAGAGCTGGTGCAGCAAGATGACGCAACAAAAAGAGACATAGAGGAGAAACAATAAGAGACACAGCAGACCAGGGAGCTAAATTGGTGCAAGAGATTGAGTGCCTCTCTTCCTCTGGAAGGTCCCAGGATCGGTTCCTGGTGCCACCTAAAGAGAAGACAAACAGACACAGAAGAACACACAGAGAGCAGACAGCGAGTGCGAAATGAGGGCAGGGGGGAGGGAGATAGAAATAAATATAAATAAATAAATCTTTTTTTAAAAACTACAATGGTGGGAATGTTCTTTTGGCAAATATGGCAGGGGAGGATTACTGGTATAAGGTGTCGAGTTGAGGGGGGGATATGCGGGATAGAGCGCACCTGGGGCATTCATTTATGGAGTATGTAAGTGTTCATCTTGTCATCTAAGTGGGTGGAGATCCACACAATAAACAAGAAAATATTAAACTCCCATTCTGGGGAGTCCTGCTATGTTCTCAATTAGAGGGACAAGAATCTCTCAAGAATATAGGCAGTGCCCAATAAAAGAAAACAGACCAGTATGTCAAGCCCTCAATATTATTGCAAGTAACTATGAATCTTATTCTTCAAAAATTGAATCTTAGTGGTTGACATAAGTTCTGAGAGGAGGGGGAGGGAAGAATAGAATAGATGGACCATAGGGCATTTTTAGGGCATTAAAGAATTGTTCTGCAAGATCTTGCAATAACAGATACAGGCCATTTTAAATTTCATCAAAACCTGTAAAAGTGTACAGTGCAAAATGTAAGTCATAATGTAAACTATTGGTCATGTTTAGTAGCAATGCTTCAATATTTGTACATCAATTGTTACAAATGTATCATCCGCATATAAAATGTTATTAATAGGGGAGAGTGAAAAAAGGGGAGGGCATTGTGTATATGGGAATCCCCTATATTTTCTATGTGACTTTTCTGTAATCTAAAGCTTATTTGAAGGTAAAATGAAAAAAATAAAACACTGGAGGAGCATACAGAAGAAATTGTCACTGTACATACAAGATAACAGATATTACAGTGATGAAGGACACAATATATTAAAATGTTTTATTTCAATTTTTTATATTTGTATTTTATTTGTTATTTTTTAAATTATAATTATTTTATGTTCTTATTAATTTTATTTGGTTTTTTTGTTTTGTTTTGTTTCATTTTTTAGAGAGGTTTTGGATCACAAGAGGGTCACAACTGTGGCAGGGGAGGATCACTGGTGTGGGATGTCAGTGATGGGAGGATGTGTGGGGAGGGGTACACCTGGGGCATACCTCTAACACGTGAATATGTTCAAGTGTTCATGGGGCATTGTCTTGGTGGGAGGAGACCCACACAATACCAAAAGAATATTGAATTTCCATCCTGGGAAGTCCTGCTACATTCTCTAATAGAATGGCAAGAATCCCTCCAGTACATGGGCAGCGTATAGTGAAGGAAGACACATCCTTGATATTGATAATTGTACTTATAAACCTTTTCTTGTGAAAGTGAAACTTAGCCTAGTATTATATGTTGCATGAGAGTTACCTCCTAAAAGCCTTCTTGTGCTCAAATGTGGCCTCTCTCTAAGCCAAACTCATCATATAAACACACTACCTTCCCACCCCACCCCAACCCCAGTGTAGGACATGACTCCCAGGAATAAGCTTCCCTGACATGGAAAGATTATTACCAAGTGCCAACTAGCAATGGAAAAAGACCTTGACCAAAAAGAGGAAATATTAAATACAAATGAGTTTTTATGGCTAAGAGATTTCAAAGTGAGTCAGGAGATCATTCCAGAGGTTACACTTATGCACGTCTCAGGAGGATCTCATTGACTGCCCTTCTCGTCTTATATGTTTATTCCCGCCTCTTCACGGGAAGGTCAATTTCACTGATTGGAAATAGGAGACAGTTGAACAGTAAACAGTGCCTCAAACAGTGGGACTCCTGAGGGCTCTAGAGACAACTAGACACTATAAGCAGGGCAGGCAATCTCAGGAATTCAGGACTCTGTCAGTGGGCCTTAGTTTGGAATTTATGCTCCCCAGTGTAACAGAGTTAGACTCATTTATAATTTCCCTACACATGGCTCTTCTTCCCCTTTTACTTGAACCTATAATTAGCACTATACTTGTTAAATATATGTGCAAAAGACTTAAATCTTTGATCTGTTCATGTGCTGATTGAGCCGTGAGTCTCAGCAGAGTTGCAACTCCTACTCTCCAATTCACTGGACTCACCCAGAACAATTAAAAGGGAGATGATGATGGACAATGACCAGCCTAAGGAACAGAGAGTGTTACAAGTGCAAGCAAGATAGTTCCATCCATCTGCCCCATGGGATCTAATCCCCCTCTCAATTACTAGCAGAGTGAGCATCACCATCCCCAAATCCTCAAGATTGGAGAATGAACAATGGGCTAAAGTAGACTTATTCTTCTTCTATTATAGACTTATATTATTCAAGCAATGGAAGAACTTTTATCATTGATATAAAGGTAGTGGCCACCAGAGGTTTTGAGGGGAGGAAGGGGGAAGAATGGGTGTAACATGGGGACAATTTCAGGACATTGGAATTATCCTGCATGACATTGCAATGATAGATACAGGCCATTATACATTTTGTCATAATCTATAAAATTGTGTGGGGCAGAGTGTAAATTATAATGTAATCTATAGTACATGGTTAGTAGCAATGATTCAATATGTGTTCATCAATTACAACAAATGTACCATACTAATGAAAGATGTTGTTAATGGAGGAAAGTGTGGGAGAGGAGAGGGTGAGGAATATGGGAATCCCCTATATTTTTTATGTAACATTAATGTAATCTAAAGCTTCTTTAAAAATAAATAAACAAACTACATGAAGGCAAAAGAAGTTGGCAGAATGAACAGTATATGTGAATAGAAACATCAGTTCTTTAGCAGAAAATAAAATTAATCTCCCTTATAAAACATTACAACTCCTTTTTGTATTTTAGAATCTGTATATCATACTTTAAAATAGAAAAACATTCAATAATTATCTGATCAAGTCACAAAAATAGTTCATCGGCTTGAGTTCTTGCCTGCATTCTCTTCCTGGCTTCTGGTATGTGACCCTTCTGACTGGTCCCAGGGCCAATCTTAAGTGACAAAAGGCTCTTCAATGAGAAGGCATGGCAAAGAAGCCCCGTAGTGGCCATGTTGGTTGTAGAAGCCATGAGGTTTACTTTGTGTACCCAGGACTCTGGGTTTTAAATAATAAACCCAACCCAAACTTGTTCCACATTTAAAAAAAAAAAAAAACAGATTTATTGGAAATATTATTGGGTATCTCATAGACTCAAAGGCAAAGTTAAATAACAATATTCAAGAAGGATAGAAATGTTAAGTAGGCTTTAAAAATCCTTGAACCAGGGTCACAAACAGCACCACAACTTCTCCATCTTGCTTCGGTGTTTCCTTTAATGGTGGCTTCCTTCTTTTAACACTGCAGATTGGCTTTCTCCAAATGACTGAAAACATGGCTACTGATGTTATCCTAGCTCCATATCTTAAACTTTTCATTGCACAAAACAAGACTGACTTTTTCAGTTTCAGTTCCAGATACTGGAAAAAATCTCTGAAAAGTCCAACTTGGATCAGGTGTCCACCCATTAACCAATCAACTAGAGCAAAGAGGTAAAATACTCTCTGAATCCATTTGGGTTAGATGCCCAATCAATTGCTGCCTGTGAGAAGTATCATATGGTACTAACAAGTTGATTCCAGTGCTTTAAAAAAAAAAAACTTGGTGGTGGAAGTTCTCAAAAGAAAGGATGCTAGCCTGACCAATCCATAGATGTCATGATTGCATGGATATACTGTGAGAATCCATGAAAACAAAACAAGGAAATAGATGGTTTAAGCTTTCTATTTGCCAGGAAAGCTGCCTATGGTCCTTGAGAATTTCCAGTTAAAACTCTTCATTCATTCTTGAGAAAACTCAGGATGGTGAGATGGGTGGGGATGGAATGATTGTACATGAAAGTAGCAAGGGAAGAAAGGAGCATCAAGGAAGCATCGCCAACACGAAGCAGAAGGCTCTGGACCTCCCAGGTCTTTTCAGATTGAATCCTTATGGTTCTCCAGCTGCCTCTCTCCTCCCTCCAGCCTTACACCTCTCTTTAATATCTTCTCCCATCACTTTTAAAATGAAGACCTTCTGTGTTACTTATAAGACTTCAGTCCTCTTCCAGAGAACCAGTGCTATACTTTAGGCAAATTTTGAAGTAGGTAAAGTTCATTTCTTCCAAAAAGCAATTGCTCATGTCTTCTTCTTTTTCTTAGAATAGCAAACTCTGAGTGTTGGAAAGACCAACCTTGGGGACCTTCAAATCCATTCATTGCTGTTGTACATCCCATCTCTAGCTCCCATGACAAATGACCATCCAGACTGCTTGACCATATAATGTAAAGGGGAATTCACCACTTTTCAGGACAGTACATTCTTATCTTTAGATAGTTCTATTAGAATTCCTTCCTTGTATTAAGCTCCTACTGGGCCAAACATGTGTCTTTCTTTGTTGCTTCCACCTGTTGGAAAGGGCTTCAGGTATGAAAAGCATCCCTGTCTTCAAAGAGCTAACAATTTAGGAGCTGTAAGACAAACCCTTTACTTGCCTCACTAAAGGGTGCTATGTAAGCCAGTGAATCCAAGGAAGAAAAAGAAGATGCCACGTTGGATTGGGTGGCATAGTTATCAGTATAAATAAGTTCTAACTTTCTTGTTCCAGGGGCACAGATGGTAGCAGAACCCACATTAAGGAGGTCAGAGTGAAGTGTGGGAAGTCAAGGGGAGAGGCTCCAATCGTATGTTAAAATGGCTATCCTAAATTAAGGACAGGTTCTTTCTTCTCTTAGCCACTATGGGTTTATCAGAAAAACTGAGTGCCTCAGAAAATAATGCAGACTATTCTCTAAAATTATACGTTTTCAGATTTAAAATGAGGGTGTTGCGAGCTAGAGCAGATGTACATCACTATTGCAGGGTGGTGGGAATGTGGAGAAGCATGGGAAGAATACAGCTGGAGTGACCAATGGACTGTGGTTAACAGCAATACTGTAATATTCATGCATCTATGCCAAAGATGTACTATGTTGATAATGGGAGAGAATGGAAGAAGTGTGCCAAATGTATACTAGGGACCATGGTTAGTGGTAATAGTCTGAGGATATTATATCATAATCTGTAACAAATGCTCCACCATGGTGTGGCGTGTTAATAGAGGGGTGTTGTATGGGAATTCTACACTTGTGCATGATTGTTTTGTAAGTTTACAACTTCTGTAATAAAAATATATTTAAAGAAATAATAATAGGGTGGGTTGGAGGAAAATACACCAAATGTAAGATATGGATTACAATTAGTAGTAAGATTTTGATGATATTCTTTAATAATTTGTAGCAAATGTCTCATAACAGTGCAAGGTGTTGGTGGTGGGTTGATGTATGGGACCCCTGTATGATGTTACATATGTTTGCTTTGTAAGTTCACAACTTTTACTATATACTTATTGCTTATGTATGTTCATATATAAATGATATAATAATAACAACAACAATAATAATAGGGTGGGTTGGGGAAACAATACACCAAATATAAGATACTTTGGTTAGTAGTAATATTTTGAGGATGCACTTTCATCATTAGTTAAAAATGTTTCACAACAAGGCAAGGTATTGGTGGTCAGGTGAGGTATGAGAGCCTTGTATGATGTTGTGTATGTTTGTTTTGTAAGTTTACAACTATTACTATACACTTATTGTTCATGTATGTTTATGTATGAGTAATATGCTTCAATAAATTTTTTAAAAATTAGGGTGTTGCATGTATATAAAAATCCAGGGTACAGAAATTTGAAATTTTGTATCCTATAATTTAATAAGAAATAAGTGACAGCTTTTATAAATCTTGTCATGGCACATACCAGTCATTCTTATCTTTGCCTAAAAACTTCTGGATGTGTGACCATGGGTCCCTCAACATTTGCAATACAAGTTGTCTCTATACCCTATGAGATTGCCTGTAAGAAAGGGATTTTGGCATTTTCTCTGTAAGCAAAATATATCCTTACAGCCAATCCTCCTAGATGGCTGGAAGCACTGGTTACCATTGCCAGAGTGTGTTTATTTCATTGTGTTAGTAAAGCTAAAATTTAGTATTTCATCACCTTGTGAGCCTCAGAAAGTTTCAGTCTAATGAGCTCAGGAGTAACCCTAACCTCATGTGGTTATCATAAGGGAACAGATACAAGGCTGTAAATAGTTTGAAGCTACCTTTCACACAACTGAGAAAAAAATCAAGATTTCTTAGAGTGAGGAGGATCAACTTCATCTTTAAGGTACAACTCATGGTCATGTTTAGCAATAGTAAGTTTAGCAATGGTAAGGGATTGCCATTGTCTTAGTATCATTTATTACCATTGTCTTAGTATCATTTATTCATCTTCTGAATATCATGGTTCTGATAAATGTAGAGTTCATAATCTTTCCACTTCAGAATTAAAATGAAGGAAATCTTCATGATTAGTGTGTGACACAAAATAATTGAGAATACTTTAGGATTAGTTGCTTTATCTGTAAACAAAGTCAGAATTACCTATTTCCCAATTACCTATTTAATTTATATAAAAATATTTTTATTACTCTACAGGTTGTTTGGTTTCTACAAGGGAATTCTGCCACCCATCTTGGCTGAAACACCAAAAAGAGCAGTGAAGGTAAGCATTGAATGCCTTCCCACCAAGTGAAAATAGGCTGTAGAAACAGCTTCAGCATTAAAACATCTCACAACAAACTGTGAGACATAATTGTGGATTAAACATAACACTAAGAATTTCAATTCATAAATTGTAGCATCATTTTTATTATAATTAGATGTGATCAATATCTTCAAAATGTGTGGATTTTTTTTTTTTCTGGTAAGGCACTCTCTAATGGGGAAATTATACAAAAAGCATAGTAGTGAGTGAAATTCATGTAATCACACCACAGCAGTCACAAAGTACCTTGGACCTTCTCTCAACAATTCAGAAATTTTCCTTTAGAGCAATAATTATTAAGGAAAGGTAGATGGAAGAAAAGGAGAAGAGAGAAGAAATGTAGAAAAACCTTTCTTCCCAAATCATTCCCAAAATCTTATGAGCAGAGTCATGTAATACACTATATTTCATTGTATATGGTTCTCATATAACACATTTATTTGCATGCTAACTACATATTATCCCTCAATCTCTTTTGTTAAACTTCCTCTATTCTGGATCTTACAAAATTAGTGCTTCCACTACCCTGATTTCCATCCTTTTAACCATATACCTGGGGAGGTTCATATACTACTTGGTCCAGTCTCTAGATAGGAACACAGAGAACTGGCAGGACCTCAGGGGAGAAAGAACTGAATCTGATCACTTCTTTTGTATGTCCTCTCAGACAAAAGAACTCTTACTAGTACTGACCGTGACTCTTACTAGTGTCACTTCCCTCCCCTATACCAATGACATCATCAAATATGGCTTTGTCTTTCCATAACAGTGATAACAAAACTTAGATTAAAAGACTTCTTTTCCAACTAAAAACATAAGGTTTATTTCACATGCATTATTCAATTTGTAGTCCCAATATTCCTGAAAGACAAGAAGGGGCAACTTACATACTTTACTTAGTAGGTTAAGATAGTAAGTGGGTTAAAAAATTATGATAAAATAATCAACATACATATACATACACAAAAACCAAATTTTTATATTATATCAAAGTACTAATTTAGTAGGATTTAATTTAGGTCTAGAATTCAGAAAACAAAGCTTAAAAACATACTTTACAAATTCACCTTCTTTACTGTTATTGTTTTTGTGATTTTATTTTATTACTTCAATACAAATTTCATTATAACAATCTAAATCACAGCAGAGAATCTGGAAAAAGTTCACCAAAGTACACAAAAGGGCTGAATTGAATTATGAAATGGCTTCACTTGATAAAAGATTGCCTAAGTAAACAAACAGAGGAGAGTTCCTGTTCAAAAGGAAAGTCACTGTGTCTCTATGGAATAATATATTCAGTTGTTCAGTGTTTTACATGTATAAATAAAGTAAATTATAATTAAAGTTTTTCCTGGAATATTTTTCCTTAATACTATATGTTGGAGACAATTTAAACTTTAAAAGGATTAAGGCTTATCAATGTTAAAGTCTTATAGTAAGAAAATAAAAGTTGAGCTTTACAAAACTGGGCTAGTCTCCACTTATAAAAAAAGCAATGCTCCCTGCCAGAACAATGGTTAACAGATGAACTTTTGGGCAACTGGATATGGTGTATGTGTCCCAGACATCTCATTTCTAATAGATTTTACCTTAAAATTATTGAGACATATGGTAAGTACTTTGGCTTTTTAAGTATAACTTGGAGTTAAGTGTATCTTTGCCAGATGGATAGCACTAGTTTTTCAGCACAATTTATGAAAACATTCATTTTATAGATATTTATCTTGGGATTTGTGAGGAAAGCAATCACCTGATCATAATGATTTCATATATCATAAAATGCTTCACTGTATGTCATCAAAGTTTACTTCAGAAAAAAATTCAGAGACTATATATATGTGTGTGTGTGTGTTTGTGTGTGTATCTTCCTTGGTTCTGACACTTCAGTTACATTTGTTACCATGATCAGAAACAGACAGTTTTAAGTTTTTCTGCACTTATTCTTTGAAATGAAATACATCAGAAAAATAGTAAGATTCACCAATGCAGAATAAATGCAACTTTCCCTTTCACAAATTAAGACAGAATTAGTATTGCAGTTAGCAAAACAGAATGAGGACTTCATAAAGACACCAGATAGTCCCTCAGAGATAAGAGTGACCATGTTACAGTTTCTAGCATCTAGTCTTGAGCTTTACAGAAACACTCTTTTTCCATGTTCAGAGTCTCAATGACTGCCTAATGCTAACCATACTCATGAGAGATTATAAATTGCCAAGGCTATTTGTTCATCACTGTCAAGCCAAGATGAAGTAACAGGGACCAGATTTACTTTCCCACCTGAAACAACAACAAAAAATGAGCAAAATATATGAAACAACAATTTTCAAGACACTAGACATCAAGCAATGGAAGATAGTAGTACCTGAGAGGGGAAACAATCAAGATTGAACCCTATGTTTGCACCAGTTTACTGACTTGAGAGAGTTTCTAGGCCCTTGGGCAGGGACAGAAAATCCAGGCAGAGCCAGCAGACTCTCTGAGTCAAGACAGAGCTAAGAATCTGGGGAGAATAAGGGAGCTAGAGTACAAAGGACCAGAGAAAAGAGAGCTGCATAGAGAATTTCAGAGATCTGCAAAAGGTCCCTATCTTATGCTAATAATTACCATACAATGAATTGACTTAAACAACAAGAATTTATTGACTCATGGTTTTAGAGGTCAGAAGTCCCAAATCAAAACATCGACAGGGCCATGCTTTCTCCCCACGTTGGTAGCATTTTGGTGATGGCAGTCCTCCATCACATGGCAATCTCTCTCTCCTTGTGTCTGCTCTTCTGGTTCTGTTGACTTCAGGCTTCATCCTGTGGCTTTCCTTCTTTATGAGACTTCCAGTAATATGGACACACCTCAGTGAATAATAACATCCCCAGAGGGTCCTATTCACAAATAGGGCAGGCTAGGAAAACTCAACTTGGGGAACTATCAAGGAGGCTTTTAGTACCATTTCTTATCTCCTCACAAGGGCTCTTTGGAACTGGTCTGTGTCTCTTTTGTGGGTCCCAAGCCCTGTTTTGACTGGGAAATATTGACTTGGGAAAGTCTACTCTGGGGTAACCCTCTCACAGAATTTTCCCTCCAGGCAAAGCAGCTAGAAGCAATGAAAGAAGTATACAAATATAGAGAGGCAAAACAAAAACAAACAGAACAAATCCAGATTCCCAGAGGAGGAATAGAGGAAAGAAAGCTTTCTCCTGGAGGTGAAACTACTGCACATCAAGTACAATCTTAAAAATTACACCATATATCTAAGGCAAGAATCAGAAGAAGAAGAGTTGAAAAATTTTGATCAGTTACACACATGCTATTCTAAAGATCTAGAATAAGGTAGACTAAGCATCAAAAAAGATCCTTAACACAAAGTCAGTCAACAATAAATCCCTAGGCAAGAGAGAGAAATTGACCTTCAGAGTACACGCATCAAGATAATCAGATACCTAGATATCAGCAAAAAATTACAAGCCATACTAAGAAACAGGAAGATATGGCCCAATCAAGGGAATAAATTAAAACTTCAGAGGAGAGGAGAGCTCAGTCTGTGGTGACACCACATCCCAGGCATGTGAGCTGTTGGGCCTGGGATGGCTCTGGGAGCCATGGCCTTTAGCCTGTACTCGCTGCTGCAGGCGACCTTGCTCTGCATCAATGCCATTGCCGTACTGCACTAGGAGCACTTCCTCAAAAACATTGGCTGGAGAACAGCCCAGGGAATTAGCAGATTCAGAGAGGAGCCAGGAATTAAATCTCAGCTAATGATGTTTATTCAATCTGTAAGACTTGTGATGAGAGTGTCATTGATAATAGTAAAATTATAAAAATAATACAAATTGCAATTGTATTACTTTTATTATTTGGGTGAAGATCCATGGGGGAAATGGAGACTCAGAAGAAGAGATGCAAGCGGAAGTTATTATTTCAGTCATTATTGGAATATAGTTATTTTAGCTGGCCAAACTTGCTCTCAACAAATGTAAAGCTGACAATAAAATAAGAGTTCCTATTTATCTGATTTTTTTTAAATGCTGCACTTGTAATTTCATTACAAAAAAATCAGATTAATACAACAGAGGTAGTAACTATTTAGAAATGAAATACATTTGATTGTTGGCTGTTAATAATAGTCCATGCTGTGGTAAAGATTGTTAAAAAGGAACAAGACTGTCACATCTAAGTACATAGAGATTTTTCTCTTTCTCATTTCTCAGGAATAAGTTTGTTGTTATTGTTTTTCCCAAAAATTTTTGAAGTTTCTTATGCCTTAACTATTATTGAGAGTGATTATCCTCATAGATAAAATTTAAAGGATTTTGAAAGCTAATTGTTATATATAAAATGATAAATAGGTAATTCTAAATGTTTTGGTTAAATATTTTGGCTATATATTGTCTCGGCTATGGAAAAGTCAGGTTTATAATAACAATTGAGGAGCAGTACTCTTTAATTTCAGGGAGAATTCTAATTTTGTAGGTCAGTCACATGATGATTGTTTTTGTTTTAAGTTCTTTCATGCATTTATTATTTTATTGATTTGCCTGACCATATATATTCATTAGTAGAAAAATCTGTGTAGAAAAGTCTGTGCCCTTTTCACAATGATGACTTTTTATAATCAGTATAATTGTAATCCTACAAAAGCAATCCTAAACAATGACAATTAAACTATACTATGTAAAAAGACTATGTTCATTGTGAAGGAATTACCATCAGAAAACAACATGTTTCTATTTTCTTGGTGGAAACATTAAGGTATGTGAGTTTAATTCTTCATCCTGTCTGACAATAGAACATTTATGCTGGCTAAGTTGTTTTGTTTGGTTTTGTTTTATATCTTAGACCATCTTGTGAGGTTATTTGCTTATCCCATAATGCAATTTTGTGTAAAAAGGTTAAAAAAAAAAACTTCAGAAGAGACACTGAATTTGGAACAACTTATCAAAGAAGTTGAAACAAATCTAAATCAGTTCAAGAAAATGAAGGAAAATATGGCTTAAAAGGTAAAGGATATTAAAAAGACAGTGTGTGCTCATAAAGAAGTATTTGAAAGCATAAAAAGAAAACTAACAGAAAACATGGGGCACAATAAAAGAGATTAAAATGCACTAGAGACATACAACAGCAGATTTGGACAGGCAAAAGAAAGAAGCTATGAACTAGAAAACAGGGCAATCTGTCTTACAGACAGAAGAACAGATAAAGAAAAGAATAAAAAATTTGGCAAGAGTCCCAGGGATTTGAGTGACAGTATAAAGCATACAAACATATGTGTCATGGGTGTGCTGGAAAGAGAAGTGAAGAGGAAGGGGACAGAAAGAATATCTGAGGAAATAATGGCTGAAAATTTCCGAACTCTTATGAAAGGCATTAGTATACATGTCCAAGGAGTGCAACATACTACAAACAGAATAAATCCTAATAGATCTGCTCTGAGACACATACTAATCAGAATGTCAAATGTGGAAGATAAAGAGAGAATTCTGAAAGCAGCAAGAGAAAAGCAATTTGTCACATATAAGGGATCAGCAATATGACTAAATACCAATTTCTCATCACAAATCATGGCGGCAAGAAGGCAGTGGTGTGATATATTTAAGGTACTGAAAGAGAAAAACTGCAAGCCAAAAATTTTTTATCCAGCAAAACTGAACTTCAAAATTGATGGAGAATTTAAAATATTCACAGGTAAGCAGAAACTGTGAGAGTTCATCAACAATAGACCTGCCCTACAAAAAATAATAAAGGGAGTTCTGCAGGTTGAAAGGAAAAGACAGGAGAGAGTAGCTTAGAGTAGTGTGAAGAAGTGAAGATCATCAGTAAGGGTAACTAAAAGGGTAAAAAGAGATTTAAAAAAAAGAAATGACATAAAAAAAGCAAAAGATAAAATGGCTGAAATAAGCACTGCCTTAACAGTAATAACACTGAAGTTTGATGGATTAAAATCCCCAAAGGACACAGATTTGCTAAATGAATTTAAAAAAGCATGATCCAACCCTATGCTGTTTACAAGAGACTCACCTTAGACCCAAAGACACAAAATTGAAAACAAAAGGTTGGGAAATGGTATTCCATGCAAATAGTAACCAAAAAAGATTTGGGGGAGCTATACTAATATCAGAAAAAATAGACTTTAAATGCAAAACTGTTATGAGACAAAGAAGGACATTATATACTAGTAAAAGGAACAGTCCACCAAGAAGAAACACTATTTATGCACCTAACCATGGTGCCCCAAAATATATGAGGCAACAATGGCAAAACTGAAGGGATAAAAATATGTCACTATAATAATAGTTGGAGACTTCAATACACCACTTTTGTCATACAAAGAAAATCTAGACAGAGGATCATGAGAAAACAGAATTTGAATAATATGATAAATGAACTAGACCTAAGAGACATATACAGAACATTTCACCCCAAAACATAAGAATATACCATACTTCTCAAGGGCATGTGGATCATTCTCCAGGAATGACCACATGTTGAGTCACAAAACAAGTCTCAATACATTTTAAATGCTTAAAATTATACAAAGCACTTTTTCTGACCATAATGGAATGAAGCTGGAAATCAATAACAGGAAGAGAACTGGAAATTTCACAAATATATGGAAGTTAAACAAGGCACTCTTAAACAATCAGTGGGTCAAAGAAGAAATTACAAGAGAAATCAGTAAATAACTTGATGAATGAAAATGAGAATACCAAATATCAAAATTTATGGGATGCAGTGAAATCAGTGCTAAGAGGGAAAATTATAGCTCTAAACACTTACATTAAAAATAACAAAGTGCTAAAATGAAAGACTCAACTGCACACTTGGAAGAACTCAAAAAATAACAGCACATTAATCCCAAAGCAAGCAGTAGGAAAGAAATAACAAAGTTTAGAGCAGAAATAAATGAAATTGAGAATAAAAAAATAGAGAGAATTAACAAAGCCCAAAGTTGGATCTTTGAAAAAAAAAATCAATAAACTTGACAAACCCTTACTTAGACTGAAACAGAAAAAAGAGAAAGAAGATGCAAATAAATAAAATCAGAAATGAGAGGAGGTCCTTACTACTGACCCCACAAAAATAAAAAGGAATATAAGAGGATTCTATCAACAACTGTATGTCAACAAATTAGACAATCTAGATAAAATGGACAAATTCCTAGAAACAAACAAACTACACTGGCTCTAGAAGAAATAGAAGCATTCAATAGACCAATTACAAGCAAAGAGATTGAATCAGTCATCAAAAACCTCCCAACAAAGAAAAGCTCAGGACCAGATGTCTTCAAGGAGAATTTTACCAAACATTCTAAGAAGACTTAACTCCAATTCTCCTCAAACTCTTTCAAAAAATTGAAGAGGAGAGAACACAATCTAACTCATATTATGAGGGCAACATCACCCCAATACCAAAGCCAGATAACGATGCTACAAGAAAAGAAAATCACAGACCAATTGCTCTTTTAATATAGATACAAAAATCCTTAACAAAATACTGGCAAATCAAATCCAACAGCATATTTTAAAAATTATACACCATGATCAAGTGGGTTTTACTGCAGATACGTGAAGGTGATTTAACACAAGAAAATCAATTAATGTAATAAAATCCATTAACAAAGGGTGAAAAAACACATGATCATCTTGATTGATGCAAAAAAGGCATTTGACAAAATCCAGCAGCCTTTCTTGATAAAAACACTTCAAAGGCACCCTGTCAATAGGCCTTACTTTGGACTATATGCTTCCCAATGTAACAAAGTTAACTCGTTTAAATTGCCCTATACATGACTCTTCTGCCCCTTTTATTTGAACCTATAATTAGCACTATACTCATTAAATATATGTCCCAGAGACTTAAATCTTCAGTCTGTTCCTATGCCAGTTGAGTCCTGAATCTCAGCAAGGTTTTGTGTGTGTGTGTGTGTGTTAATAATTTTTTAAAGATTTCTTTCTTTCTCTCTTTCTTCCCCCACTCCCCCATTGTTTTTGCACTCACTGTCTGCTCTCTGTGTCTATTCACTGTGTGTTCTTCTCTGTCTGCTTGTCTTCTCTTTAGGCAGCACTGGAAACTGATCCTAAGAGTGGGAGAGAGGTGCTCAATCTCTTGCTCCACCTCAGCTCCCTGGTCTGCTGCATCTCTTATTGTGTCTCCTCTATGCCTATTTTTTGTTGCATCATCTTGCTGGGCCAGCTTTCCACTGAGGCCAGCACTCCGGGCAGGCCAGCACTCCTGCATGGGCTAGCACTCTGCAGAGGCCAGCACTCTGCGTGGTCCAGCTCACCATACGGGCTAGCTCGCCATGCAGACCAGCTTGCCTTCACCAGGAGGCCCCAGGAATCGAACCCTGGACCTCCTATATGGTAGATGGGAGCCCAATTGCTTGAGCCGCATCTGCTTCCCTCAGCAAGTTTTGCAATACCTGCTCTCCAGTTCATTGGACTCACCCAGGATAACTAACAAAAGGATGATGATGGACGATTCTCATCCCCCCACAGAAAGAGTATCTACAACTGCAAGCAAGATAGTTCCATCCATCTGCCCCATGGGATCTAATCCCCTCTCAATCAGAAACAGAGTGGGTATCACCATCCCAAAATCCTCAAGATTGGGGAATGAACAATGGGCTAAAGCAAACTTATTATTACTCTATTATAGACTTATTTTATTCTAGTAATGGAAGAACTTTTATCATTGATATAAAGGCAGTGGCCACCTGAGGTTCTGAGGGGAGAGATAAGGAAGAATAGGTGTAACATGGGGGCATTTTCAGGACATTGGAATTGTCCTGCCCAACATTGCAATGATGGATACAGGCCATTATACGTTTTATCAAAACCTATAAAATTGTGTGGTACAAAGTATAAACTATAATGTAGGAGAGGCGGCAAGATGGCGTTGGTGTAGGAGGGCGCACACTGCAAGCTCCCAGAGCAAGGTGGATTGGGGACGGGGTCCTGCCCGGGGGTCTGTGCTGTGCACGCGTGGAGTGAGATGCTTGGGACATCTATCTGCGCGGATCGGCGGCGTGGACCGACCGGCGGAGATTCGTGAGTTTTGAGGCTGCCGGTGAAGGTTGGCACAGGCGGCTGGGCCCCGCGGTTACGGAAAAAAAAAATAAAACGGCCATTTGGAGCCGCGGGCGGGGCGAAAAAGTTTTATTTTCTGGGGAGCTGGCTGCCTGGCGCCCCTTGGACCTTGTGTGAGCAGAGCAAACGAGCTAGTCAGCACCCGGTGAACCGGAGGGGGGATTTTGGTCGGGGAACGCAGCTGATTTCCCTAGCCACCCAGGGATAAGACCTGGGCCGCTGCGGAGCCAGGAGGAAGGGACACTTCCCAAAGAAGGGAGGGTTCGGTTGGAAGACAGGGAAGGGTATTTTATATTTTTAGACATTGATCTGGCTGCCTGCACCGCCCTGTGGCTTTGGGGAGCAGATAAGCCGAACTGAAGCAGCACCAGGCTGAGAGCAGACGCGAATCTGCACTCAAACTGATTTATTGAGCAGCCCGGTGACGCTGGAGCTCGGCACCAGAAGGGGCGGAATCCGCCATCTTTAGCACTCCTCACTGACTAACATCAGAGCTTCTGATAACCTGGGGAGTCCGGAAAGTGGGACGTGCTTGACTAATTTCCACGGGCCCAGCTAGGGTCCCTTCCGTAAGGGGGTTGGTCTAGAAGAGGAATTATTTTGGGTCCTGCATTTGGCTAAAAAAAAAAAAAAAAAAAAGTGAGGTCACCTCAATAAATGAAAAATAAATTCTTTTTAATTTAGTTTAATAGCTAAAAGCTGCTTCAGGACCTGCATATAGAACCCTGTGGGGAAATTCATTGATAAACACAAGTAGGCAGGAAGGATCCACATGGACCCTAGGGGAATCATTGACCCCCCTTAGCTCTGTTCGAATGCTTGCCTGTGTGGATCTTTGGTTTCTCTCTGTTACTTTCTGGTCTATTGCTATTATTCCCATTTCCCTCTCCCCTTCCTTTTTCCTTCTATTTTTTTTTTTAAATAGGTGCTGCCAGCTGGTCGCTTATTTGCTGGGCTTCTTATTCAGTAATTTCCCACTCGCTGTATATATTGATTCTGTATTACAAGCTATCGCTTATCCTTCCTGCATGTTTCTGCCTTCTGTTTTCTGTTGTGGCTCTTAGAGACAACATTTTTTCATAGGCCCACAACTTAAGGGTGTCAATTTCTATCCCATCTATTTTGTTTTCTTCTTCTTCTTTTTTCTTTTTTTTTTTTTTATTAGTATTAACTTTTTCCTTTCAGACCTTTCTCTACTATTTCTCTACCTCCTCATAATTCTAGCCTTCTAAATCACTATATATATATATTCCTCCATTTGTTTTCCCAGTCCATTATAGAAACTCCATATTTTTTCCTAGTACTCTACACTGCCTACACAAGTTAAATATTCATCTCATTAAGTCTCATTTTGCCCCTCTTCTAACTTTTATCAATATTTCTATTATCCTTCTGCCTTCCTTACATCTTTTGATTCCTCTGGCCCTAACCTTTTGCCTTCAAGGGAACATAGAAAGAAGTAAGGAAATAAAATAAGAAGAAAAACTGCCAAAGAGAAAACTTAACTCACACGCAGAACCAACAGCTAAATAAAATTCTAGAGCATAGAGAAAAGCTAATCAACTGAACAAACCCATCAAGATAATATGATGACCAGAGGACAACAGAAAAATACAAATGACTCTGAAAAACTGGAAAACATGGACCAGTCCAGTGCACAAAATAAAAACCAGGAAGCAATGCAATACATCGAACAACTAATCAAAGCTATCCAAACAAATATCATGGACCAACTTAAAGAACTGAAGGAAGAGATTAAGGATATAAAGAAGACACTGGGAGAACATACTGAAGAAAATAGCTAACACACCTAAAAAGGTAATGGATATGATGGTGAACAAAGACACAAGTCAAGAAATGAAAAAGACGCTGGACTCACATGGCAGCAGAATTGAACAGGCAGAGGAAAGAATTAGTGATATGGAAGACAATACAGTTGAAATCAAAGAGATTGTAGAAAAGATAGACAAAAAGATAGAAAAAATCCAGTATGGTCTCAGGGAATTAACCGATAATGCAAGACGCACAAACATACGCATTATGGGCATCCCAGAAGGAGAAGAGAAGGGAAAGGGAACAGAAGGAGTGTTGAAGGAAGTTATGGCTGAAAACTTCCCAACTCTATTGAGAGAGATGGATGTGCAGATCCAGGAAGCACAGCGCACCCCAAATAGTATAAATCCCAACAGGCCAACTCCAAGACATATACTTGTCAAAATGTCCAATGCTCAAGACAAAGAGAAAATACTCAAGGCAGCAAGAGAAAAGAGAACCATCACATACAAGGGAAGCACAATAAGATTAAGTGCTTATTTCTCAGCTGAAACCATGGAGGCAAGAAGACAGTGGTATGACATAGTCAAAACACTAAAAGAAAAAAACTTCCAGCCACGAATTCTCTAACCAGCAAAATTGGCATTCAAAAATGATGGAGAGTTCAAAATATTCACAGATAAACAGCAAATAAGAGAGTATGTTAAGAAGAAACCAGCACTTCAAGAAATACTAAAGGAATCTCTACAAATTGAAAGGAAAAAACAAAGGAGAGAGAGTTGGAGGAGAGTTTAAAAACAACTGAAAAGTCAAAAAGAGAAACAAAACAACATATGACATACATTAACCCAAAGAAAAAATGACTGAAGTAAGAAATTCGTTACGAGTAATAACACTGAATGTTAATGGATTAAATTCACCAATCAAAAGACACAGATTGGCAGAATGGATAAGAAAATATGATCCATCTATATGCTGTCTACAAGAAACCCACCTTCGGCCCAGGGATTCAAGGAGGCTGAAAGTGAATGGCTGGAAAACCATTTTACAAGCTAACAATAGCCAAAAAAGGGCAGGAGTAGCTATTCTAATATCAGACAAAATAGACTTTAAATGCAAAACTATTGTAAGAGACAAAGATGGACACTACATATTAGTAAAAGGAGTAATCTCTCAAGAAGAGAGAACAATCATCAACATTTATGCACCTAATCGAGGTGCCTCAAAATACGTGCGGCAAACTCTGGAAAAACTAAGAGGAGAAATAAATTCCTCTACAATTATAGCAGGGGACTTCAACACACCACTATCATCATTAGACAGAACATCTAGGCAGAGAATCAATAAAGAAACGAAGGCACTCAACAATACATTAGAAGATTTGGACTTAATAGACATATACAGAACACTTCACCCAAATACAGCGGGATTTACATTCTTCTCCAGTGCACATGGAACATACTCCAAAATAGACCACATGCTAGGCCCCAAAACAACACTCAATGAATTCAGAAAGATTGAGATTATACAAAGTAATTCTCTGACCACAACGGAATGAAGTTGGAAATCAATAAGGGCCAGAGAAACAGGTTAGGCACAAGGATATGGAAGTTAAACAACACACTCTTAGACAAACAGTGGGTCAAAGAGGAAATTTCAAAAGAAATCAGTAACTACCTTGAAACTAATGAAAACAACAACACAACATATCAAAACCTATGGGATGCAGCGAAAGTAGTCCTGAGAGGGAAGTTCATAGCCATAAATTCATATATTAAAAAAGAAGAAAGAGCTAAAATTGAAGACCTAACTGCACACTTGGAGGAATTGGAAAAACAACAACAAACTAAACCTAAAGGAAGTAGAAAACAGGAAATAACAAAGATTAGAGCAGAACTAAATGAAATAGAGAATAAGAAAGCACTGGAAACAATAAACAAAACCAAAAGCTGGTTCTTCGAGAATATCAACAAAATTGACAAACCCTTAGCCAGACTAATAAAGAAAAAGAGAGAACAGATGCAAATACATAAAATAAGGAATGAGCAAGGTGATATCACTAGTGACCCCACAGAAATAAAGAGTATCATAAGAGGATACTTTGAAAAATTATATGCCAACAAGAATGACAATTTAGAGGAAATGGACAAGTTTCTAGAAACCCACAAACAGCCGACATTGATGAAAGAAGAAATTGATGAACTCAACAGCCCAATTACAAGTAAAGAGATAGACTCAGTCATTAAAAACCTCCCAACTAAGAAGAGTCCAGGACCAGATGGCTTCACAGCTGAATTCTACCAAACATTCCGGAAAGAGCTAACACCAATTCTACTTAAGCTCTTCCAAAAAATAGAAGTAGAAGGAATACTACCTAACTCATTCTATGATGCCAACATTACCCTAATACCAAAACCAAATAAAGATACCACAAGAAAGGAAAATTACAGACCAATTTCTCTAATGAACCTAGATGCTAAAATCCTTAACAAAATACTTGCTAATCGCATTCAACAACATATCAAAAGGATTATACACCATGACCAAGTGGGTTTCATCCCAGGTATGCAAGGATGGTTCAATATAAGAAAATCAATCAATGTAATACACCACATAAACAAACTGAAAGAAAAAAATCACATGATCATCTCTATAGATGCAGAAAAAGCATTTGACAAAATACAGCACTCTTCATAAAAACACTACAAAAGATAGGAATAGATGGAAACTTTCTGAAAATGATAAAGGGTATATATGAAAAACCCAAAGCTAACATCATTTTCAACGGTGAAATCCTAAAAGCCTTCCCTCTGAGATCGGGAACAAGACAAGGATGCCCACTATCACCACTCCTATTTAACATTGTCTTAGAAGTACTTGCACGAGCACTGAGACAAGAAAAGGACATAAAAGGCATCCAGATTGGAAAAGAAGAAGTAAAAATTTCATTATTTGCAGATGACATGATCCTATACATAGAAAGCCCTGAGAAATCAACAACAAGGCTTCTAGAACTTATAAAGGAGTTCAGTAATGTTGCAGGCTATAAGATCAATGCTCAAAAATCAGTAGCATTTCTATACACCAATAACCAGCAAACTGAGGAGGAAATCAGGAAAAAAATACCATTTACAATAGTAAACAAAAGAATCAAATACCTAGGAATAAATTTAACTAAAGATGTAAAGGACTTATATACAGAAAACTACACAACATTGTTAAAGGAAATCAAAGAAGACTTAAATAAATGGAAAAATATTCCCTGTTCATGGATGGGAAGATTAAACATCATCAAGATGTCTATCCTACCCAAACTAATCTACAGATTTAATGCAATCCCAATAAAAGTCAACACTATATTTTTTAAGGAACTGGAAAAACTAACCACAAAATATATTTGGAGAGGTAAGAGGCCCCGAATTGCCAAAGATATATTGAAAAAGAAAAATGAAGTTGGAGGTATCACATTACCTGACTTTAAAACATACTACAAAGCTACAGTGATCAAAACTGCATGGTATTGGCACAAGGATAGACCTACTGACCAATGGAACCGGATTGAGAGTTCTGATATAGATCCTCGCATATACAGTCATCTGATATTTGACAAGGCCACGAAACCCACTCAGCTGGGAGAGAGTGGCCTCTTTAACAAGTGGTGCTTGGAGAACTGGATATCCATATCCAAAAGAATGAGAGAAGAATACCATCTCACACCTTATACAAAAATCAACTCAAGATGGATCAAAGATCTAAATATAAGAGCCAAAACCATAAAAACCTTGGAAGATAATGTAGGGAAGCATCTACAGGACCTTGTAATAAGAAATGGTTTCATGAACTTCACAGCCAAAGCACGAGCAGCAAGAGAAAAAATTGATAAATGGGATCTCCTCAAAATTAAAAACTTCTGCACCTCTAAGGATGTTATTAAGAAAATAAAAAGGCAACCTACCCAATGGGAAAAAATATTCGGCAACCATATATCTGATAGGAGCCTAATATCCTGCATATATAAAGAAATCCTTCACCTCGAAAATAAAAGGACAAACAACCCATATAAAAAATGGGCAAGTGACCTGAAAAGACACTTCTCCAAGGAAGAAATACAAATGGCTAAAAAGCACATGAAAAAATGCTCAACATCACTTGCTATCAGGGAAACGCAAATCAAAACTACAATGAGATACCATCTTACACCCATCAGAATGGCAGCTATTAAAAAAACAGGAGACACTAAATGTTGGAGAGGATGTGGAGGAATAGGAACCCTCATCCACTGCTGGTGGGACTGCGGTATGGTCCAGCCACTGTGGAGGACAGTTTGGCGGTTCCTCAGAAAACTAGCAATAGATCTTCCGTATGATCCGGCAATTCCACTGCTGGGTATATACCCAGAAGAACTGAAAACAAAAATACAAACAGATATATGCACACCAATGTTCATAGCGGCATTGTTCACCATTGCCAAAAGTTGGAATCAGCCCCGGTGCCCATCAACAGACGAATGGATAAGCAAAATGTGGCACATACATACAATGGAATATTACTCAGCTCTAAGAAGGAACAAAGTGCTAACACATGGAATAACGTGGATGAATCTTGAAGACCTTATGTTGAGTGAAGCAAGCCAGGCACTGAAGGATGAACAGTATATGACCTCACTGATCTGAACTGAGGAAAGTGAGCAGTCTCTGAGAACCATTGTCTGAAAGATAGGTTAACAAAGGAGAGTAAGAGAAGAGCAGGCTTTGAGCCATC